>CM069438.1:48338836-48938836 GCA_035610365.1 Aquatica leii | reverse complement strand
AGAAAGGCATTGATTACTAACACTAATTACCCAAAACAATCTGGGGTCAAATCGTTGACGTATTTCGTGTGATAGTCTGCTAAGCTTGGAAGCACACCTACGATAGGAATAGTAAAAATAACTCAGAAGCTTGACGCATTCGGTTACGACGATTCATGTTTGACTTACAAGCAACTTACTTGTGATACCATCTTATATCTAATTATTTCTTTCCTTGCATTTTTTTAGCAATTTGAGGAGATGATTCATGCATGTCGATAGAACGTAAAATACTAGGTATAGATGCTACCGCAACTAACAAACGCAAATTTGTTTGTACAATTACGGATTGAATTTATTCATGCGATTTTCTTCTGGTTGCAAATTCACTAGTTTCGGATCGAATCAACGTTGAATTCTTCGATTATCTATTAATTTATACTGTCATACTGTACTACGATAATTTTATGTACGAAGTGTTGCTTGCCCTCCAGGGCTTGCATCAACGTTATTGACTGTGATATTTATCGACGAACTTTTATTCGTTACTATATATTATATTTTTATGATTAACACACGGAGACTTGCGATCCTCTTGCCGGATTGTATTGAGCTAGTCGCCTGCCTAACAGACAAACAGACTTGTCACAAATTAAAAAACGTGTAGTACACAAAATCACGTGTGAAACAAAATTTTCAATAACGTTTTGCCACCGTCTCTACCGTTTCGTATCCAGCCGTTTTGTCCCTTAATCGATTTGCCCCTCAACTGTTTTTCCCTTAGTAATGTACTAAATTTAAAAGTGCCAGCCATGTTTCAACAAATTTACACAACCTAAACCACCAAATACAATGCCGTTGTACTATTAGTGTACACTCTTTTACCAAGTAAAACAAGAGGTATGTACCTATAGAGAAGTTTTGCAAGAATTAAAACGTTTCTAACCAGGACTGCCGTTAATCTAGTTATGACGGATTTCAAACTCGCTGCTATCTAAGCGGTATTTTCAGGTATTTTCAAAAGAGGATGTTTCTTTCAAGTATTGCAATCCGTCTGAAGAGACGTTCAGAGTAAAAGTTTCAAAAGCCGATACCAAAATGATTACGAGTTAGCGCGTTGGATCAGAGTGATTCCCGCTTTGGCGTTTGTACCTGAAGATGCAATCGCCCAATTAATTTCCAAATATTTTCCGTTTTAATAAATGTTTGCAGAAGCAGCAAGGTATGCATAACTACGAAATAGTACAATTAAGAAGTGTTTGATGGCAGAGCCATCTCATAGTGTAATTTTACTATGTATCTAAAGTTTACTGTAAATAGCTATAAACGGCGGTAAACACGTTGAAATTAGTTTAACACCCGCGAAATTCAAAATAAGCTTTGAACAATTCATCGGGATAAAGCCACAACGTAAAAGGACATTGCTATAGCTATAGGAACGTCAATGCAGTTGTGGGAACTACATTAGAGTGTATCTCCTACTGCTGATGAGCCCCAAAAGGGCAAAACGGCCGTCCAGTAGTTCACTTTAGCGGCGTTTGCACAATTGCATTGACAATTCTTTACCCCCAATATCTGCTTACGGTAGTCAAGCAGCCATAAGACCTTAAAACTAAGTAACAGTACGTCCTAGAACAGTTACAGACGGTGTAGGCTTGCTAATCCGTCTAGCCACACAACAGAGTTAAATAGGCAAAATGTGTTACGTGTCTCTGCACTGGCGATACGATATTAGCATTTCGTGTCCGACCATCCGGAGACCATTTCTAGGTTGGTGTTTGCCGTGGGTAGATTGTTTTTAGTAGAAACTTTGTCAATCCGATTGGAATGAAATGAAGATTCTTTGTTTGTATTGAAGGAGTTAGATCGACTTTTTTCGAATCAATTACTCGCAAGTAATGGTTACCTTACGCCATTTTGCTTAACTTAAAGTTCATTACAGCCAAATTGGGAAAGGCTCGGGGTCCTTTCTTTAAACCCAACTACACCCAGTTAAATGTAAAGTTTAGCTACCAAATCGTTAAAGAAATTAAAATCAATAAACCCTGATACTATTGAGTCAAATGTTTTTAAAATAATTTCAAACCGACGGGTGGATTGTACAGCAATAAATAAAACAAAATCATGAAGCTGTTAATCACAAAATAGTATTTCCACATTTTGATCATCTAGAAGACGCATAAAAAGTGTTCCTTCAAAAAACCCACTAGACTGCAATGAAACCAATTTTTTCAATAACTATAGGAAATCTCATTTCGAAGAGATGCATCAAATATATAAAAAGAAAGTTATGACCTCTTCAAAATCGTCAATAACAGTTATGCTCTGTATTTTGCTTTAAAGAGAAACATACATTGCAGTTTTTATGAAGCATCTCTTACAGCAAAAAATAAATGTGGAAAAAGGTTAATGTTCCTCCAAAAAAAAATCATTTCTAATCAATCGACAAGGGCTAATGTATAAATGTGTAAAATCTAAAACATACGCTACGACTAATACGAATTGTCAACGTGCAATATAAAATTAAATTGAATCTAAGACGTGTGATAAAACTTATACCAAATGAGAAATAATAAAGACAAAGAAATTATAAAAGTTGCTAAACTAAAAAAACATTCTGTATAATTAATTGTGTTAACAACCTGACATGTACAGAAATTGTAATACTTACCGTTATGTTTTATCCAGTAAGGATCTAGCTAGGTCCGTACCTGAATTACCTAAAACGTAATATGAAATCCTAACACAAAACGTACATACGGCGTTATAACAAGCAAATTCCGTTTTTAAATCATATAATCATTGAAGATAGCGAATGTGCAGCGTTTCCCTTCGACTTAATCTAGTAATTGATAGTAAAAGTTCCTTACAAAAGAAATCGCAATCCTAAAAGCCTCCAACCCCTTGACGGTGTGAATGGTTAAATTACAGTACTGTGACGTCATGAAAATTTTTTCAAATATGCCATTGGTTTGTTATCTTCACCGATAAAGGAAACGTGTAAGGAACACAAAAAACCGCTGAAGGCAATTATGAAAGAATCGATTTAAACCCCCAATACAAAAAAAATAGCCGCATAACCCAAATAAGCTTTCACTCAGATAACCACAAAATTCAATTTCATATTCACGCGGAATCGCGTAAAATAACTTAATGATAAAAACCTTGTTGGGCCTAGACACCGCTAAACGGAGGTCTGTGTTGCACAAAACGTTACCAAAAGAAAAAATAATTCGCGCTTTTAAAATTTGACAGTCAACCACGAAAAGTGGGCGTGTCGAGGACAAATTTTATACTCGAAAAATTATAACACGCCAACTTTTTAACATAATAAAATTAAGCCTCCACGATGAAAACAAATAGGATATTGATAAAACCAAATTATTACAGTAGCTAGCACTAATTTTAATGTTAACAAAATGGTTCGATTAAACATAGATATTTAAATAATTTTTTTCGACATTGCATTTGGTTTTCCTAACTAATCAATATTTTTGTAACAGCCATAATTTATTTACAAACCAAAAACGTGTAATAATACCCAAGTGACATTTAAAACATTTTGTTTTAATAAAAACATTATGCCTTGATTAAAAAAGTATTTGTTCCAACAAATCATTGTAAGTAACAACTAAATACGAAAAACAAACAAAAAGTTAAACACTAAAGAAGATATGTAACTATAAATTTGACCGCAACATTTTAACAAGTAGCCTTTCACAGTTACAAGAAACTTAGATCAGGACCTTTTACTCTAATAAACTTTGTTTAACTAAATTTAGCCAAACTGTATAAAAGGAGGTTAGAAAACTACTTCTGAAAGTAAGTTTTTTTTTATGTTACACTTAAACCAAAAGAGCCTGTTAATGTAATTCATTCTACAATTTGAATTAATTAAGATGTGTGATGTAATTTTTAAAAATTTAATCAAATTTTTGTTTACGTGAACTATTTAAAATTTATTTAAAAAAATTCTTTTGGGTAATGAGTTTGTAGCGAGTAAACACAGCTGTGTTGGCTGTTAAATTTTTAGGTTTAGTTGCTTAGTTTAGTTTAATTAACTAAGACAAACTGTGTCGTATTTAATTCTAACATGTGGTAACCCCAGAACTAAAAATGAGTTCCTCAAAAGGTAGTATTGTTTGAAACCAAGCAATAATGGTTTCTACTAAATAAAATTTTTCACTCACGTCAATGTTCAATAGAATACCAATTTTCTTAATATTTTCAAAAAAATTCCAAAAATAATGCACTTTTTCTGAAAAACATGAAATTAGACACCACGCTGAAACGACGTCGGAATTGCCTAGTCGCATAGAACAACAACAAATTGCACATCGAAAATGCGAGCATCTAGTTAACCTAGAAGTAATTTGAGTGTCCCAATACTTTACATGACTGAATTGGTGAAAGCATTTCATCAAATACCACTGAAGCAGTGATTACTAAACGTTTCAAACTGCTTGAATTTATCTAAATGAGATTTGGTCTTTGTAATATCCAACAAACTTTCTAACATTTCATGGATGACATTGTCATCGCTTCAGTGTCGTCCAAGCAAGATGTAGCTCTTCTAACTGCTTCAGGAAGATCAACAACAAATAGACTTTCTGGCATACACCGTTTCTGCAAAAAAATGTTAACTAGCAAATGTATTACAGCAACCGTGACTGTTTGTCGCGTCCTAGACGCCATTGTTTTTGATCTTGCAAAGAATTTTTTTAAGATCTTTCTCTATTTATCGCTTTTTCAAATTCATTCTTTACAAAAGTTCAGTGATTCGACTGGAGTCAGTCATAGATACTACACATTACCCTAATATTGTAAATGCACAAACAAAAGACAAAAAGAAACTTTTGGTCATGGCATTAATTAAACTATCTGCACCCGTAGCAAAACCGTTCCTTCCAAAAAAATTAAAAAAAAATAATTTTCACAAACCTGTATAAACTCCGGCGTCCAAGTGTACGAGCTACTACTCCCTTGATTACCACATAATTTGTCTTCCTTAGCATTGACAAAAACATAAAGAGGTAGATCTTCCTTCAACAAAAAAACATAAAATTGAACACTACATTGAAATGAAACCGGAACCGGAACTTGTCGAGGTGCGTAGAGCGACATCAAGATGTAAGTCGAGAATCAGTGTATCTACTAAACCTTGAAGTAATCTAAAAGTCTAGATTGTGTCGGTCATATCTTGTTGATAAACTGAACCAAAAACGTTTTTGAATTTATGCACGAGTTTTGATCTTTGCAATATCCCACAAACTTTCTAGCGTTCTATAGACAACGTTGTCATCGCCCGAACAACACACAGACCACTTACGCCAGCTCTTTCAACCGTTTTAAGACTACGGTGTGGTCAATAACGCATCAAAATCCGATTTAAGCTTATGGCAAATAAACTTCTTAAGATGCACTGTATCTCCAGATAGTTGCCAGTCACAGCAAAAGAGCTTCAACACCTGCTAACAATGTTTACTACAGACAAACTGTTTTCCAGTTTGAAAAGTCTAGGTCCGGTTATATAAAGCATTGTTAACTTTGATGATGTAGTTAACTACCTGATCTAGTCTTTAAATATTGTCATCGGTCACAAAAGTAATTGTTTTGCTAACGAAATTCTCAAATCAATGACTACTCAACTAGAATCAACAATCAATACCGTAGACTACACAAAATTCGGCTAGCTTCGTCGCAGATGGTCGTGGATCGGATGATTAGACAAAAGTACTCTTCCAATAAGCCAATGCCCTTTGCGCCACCTTTTCTTACGGATGAGTGATGTACTAAAAGCCTAGGCTAGAGAAAAAAAATCCCAGACCCGCAATACCTAAACTACATTAAGAAATAAAACCCTTGTTCAAGTAAGAAAATGACAGTTTCGTTTATTAATTTTTTTTTGTATCGTTTATCTACGACAACCGACCCTCACGAAGGAAAATAGAGATAGTAGTCGAATCGTTGTTATTTATAAATTTTTTTACTTCTCCTGTTGCTACGCCACTGGTATTGTTATGATTATAATACAAATACTGAAAATGTAAAACAACAAGTCTAAAGTAGACCCTGGAAACAGGTACTTTTAATATACCGCCGCATTTCACCAACAATAATAGTTAGATACGTTCGCGTAATTGATTTGATTACAATCCACCCGTGGCCTTGACGTCAAGTTCGCGAGTCAAATATTTACATGGAATTGTATTACCCGGCAGCATCACATCAAATTTCGACGCGTACTTCTAATCTTTTTACATCCAAAACACCCCAACAGCACGCGATCGCGGTAGGATAAACACAGCGTTTTTTCACCGGTGTTTTCACCGTTGAAATAATTTGAAAGTAAATACTTTTAAAAGAACTCCACGGCAATTAGACTACCTCCACTTACGTACAGAGATATGCCATCAAAACTGAATTACAGAAGCATGCTATAGAAGTTTAATCACAGGAGTATGTCATAGCAAGCTTAATTCCAGGAGCATCACATAGAAGCTTAGTTACAAGAGTATGCCGTGCCAGCTTAATTACAGGAGTACCCAATAGAAGCTACAATATGTGCTGATCAGAAATACATCGGTACGTCGTCCCCTGAGATTTTACTATCCCTGTTACATGCAAAAGATGGAACTATGTTACTGCCTGAAATGAGGTAACACAAATGATGTTGTGCCGCTGCTCAGTGGAGACGGGGTGGGTTATATTTTAAAATTCCGTGATAACTTGGAAACGAGATTGACATAAAAGCGAAATAAAAAAAAGGTAAAAACCCAAAATCGGTTAGGGCGCCAATCAAGGACACGATGATTGTAGCTTCTGGACCCCTGATAACCCAGAAGCTCATCTGGTTGGTTACAACCCCTGGACTTACCTTGAGTTGTAACTTACTAAACTCTGAAATGTACTTAAAAAAAAAATTACGTTCGCGGCGGCTGAATCAGTAAAAGCTCTTTACATTTAACAATTTAACATTTATTTGAAATTAAAAAAAAAAGCTTGAATAGTAATAATAAAATCAAACAAAATACTGGTATTGAAATTCGCAAAATTAACCAAAACAAAACAACCAAAACAAAAAAATACGTAAAACGATTGAATAAAGGCACAAAAACAAAATAATAAAATACAAAATTCAGAATTTAAAGAAATAAAACAAAGCACAAATTAATTAATCTTAATTTATCTAAAATCACGGCCGTGGGCGCATTACATAAATAAACTTACTTGAATATAAAAGGTAAAATAATTCGTTATTGATAGTAAAACTTTACTACTTCGACGAAAATTCTTTTATCACGTATTTTCGTCAAATACTAACATTATTAGCTACATTATTGTTTTTCTTTCATTTCGAGACTTGTAATTTTACTTGAAATACAAAGCTTTTAAATCATACCAATCGTAATTCACTTCACGATAATATCAAATTCGATAAATACCTTGACTCAATTGTATACTCCAGGTAAACTGCTGGGCACAGTGGTTCCAGAAGCTACGAATTTAGATTGAACTCGGGACGGTCTAGGTGTACAGTAGTCGAATACAAGGTCGGTGGTGCCCCCAAACAATAGAATTCCGGCGGAAGATATGTTTTAATTCAGCATTGAAATCCGCACAAAAGCGAAAATTGGATTCTCAGCATAACACATCGTAAATAAATCTAACTCGAACGTGAGCTTTTTTATGGATACCATGAAGTTCATTAAACCGTAAAATTACGAACTTAGAAAACCAATATTTCCTATCACACCACTTAATTTTCACGGTACCATTTGTTTAACTTCCCCGAACCCTTGACTACGTCACGGAACCAGGTATTTCTTAATTGCGACCAAGAAAAGATCTCTCTCAAAATCAAAATTTTACTCCTTTTAACTCCTCGTAATCCCACTTAATTCAACGAACTTGCGCCGTAAAATCTTTGTTATAGTGGCCACCTGCGTCATGTCACGTACGCACACTAAAGAAAGAAAATGTTCTCACGAAACGCTTGCTTAATTAAATTATCAAGTGATCCAAATCACGCTCGTAAATGACCTCAACATAAACAAAAGTAGATTCTAAGAAAAATCGATCAAATTACATTCCAAACAGGAAGTCATAAATTAGATAGAGTTGTTATTACATTGAAATACCCAGAAGTAAAAACACTTAATCAAAATCAAGACCACAGAGATTTATGCGTTTAAAAATTTAAAAAAACACCAGAAATAATTGTGAAATAACTATAAAATACAAATAAACTTAAATCAAACGTAATAAAATAACGAGCAAAACGTTTTCGATGCTAACATCGAACTAATCAATCGTAAAAAAAAGAAAACCGCAAATTCAGCCAGACGAATCTAATTACGGGGTCCATAAAAGATTCACTGCTAAATTTCAACGCCGGTTACATCCCTTTTCGTTTTATTTTTTAGTAAAACGTCAACACAACCTTACTTGGTGCAACGAAAAGCAGAAGTACCAAAAACGTTATATTGAGAAATGAACGACAACCTGCGACATCTGGTGTGGCACCACGCAACCCAATTGTCGAGGTCAGGCCTTCATACATCGGCGGTGCCAAAGTTGCCTATCTGTCAGTCTAAAAAAAGTACAAGTTAATATTTAACCGTTACAAAAGATAACGTTCCTACTGCAATTCTTACAGGCACGACGATCAAAAAAAGCTTTTAGAGAAGAGCAAACACAAAAAAAAATAAAGGTCGTGTCACAGAAAAAGTTTTTTGATAATGATTCAGCGTATGTCCGAGATATAAAATCTATTTTCATTTGCATAAATTGTTTCAGCGAGTAAGACTGATATATGTATGACATAATTTGTTGTTTGAGAACTGTTTTTTAATCTAAGTTGTTATGTTAAAAATGTTTTGGTATGATATTTGCACTGTTTAAGACACTGCATTAGAGAGATTGCTGTCAAGCCGAAAAAGTTTGACTACATAGTTCCATGAAAAAAAAATTATCTATCCAGTGACAATGAAATAGGTCGGACATCATATAACGTTATGTGCGCCCAACGAGACTATTGACTAATTATCAATACGTATCCATGCGATTATTGGGCGAAGCATTTATACTACTTTCGTAAAGTTTTTATTGGGCGGTTTCTGTACATACACACCTGTTCCTTCAATGTGAAGCTAGTAAAACTGGTTTATTTATTGGGAAAATTTCCATGATGATGTCACGTCACTCTCACTAAAAATATCAAAACCTTCGAGTATTAGATAAAATTCCAATTGTACTGGAGGGCTCACTTAACAAAATCATATAATAAATTTGGGGAAAACTTGGCACATTTAATTTTTTCATTAATCGTATGAACCAAGAGAAATTTACTTGTGATAACACCGTACGTACAGCTTCGTTTATTTCAACAAATTTTAGAAATTTCCGAAAAAATGCCGCTAGCTAGTAGCATTCTTAAAAAAAACTAAACTGTAAGTATTATATTTTCCTAATCTAATTCTTGTCATCTACGTTGTCAGTCGTTCCGACATACTAGTCGGCAGGTACTAAAAAGCTTTCCGACTTACTTACTTACTATATAGTAAACGAAAAGCTTAGAAGGAAATGGATAGTGAAATCTAACTTTGATATCTGAATGGACCATACTTCGGTTCTCGTAAGTATCAGCACAACTGACTGGAACAATTTTCAAGACTACATAGAAACAAAGATAAATTTCAAGTAACGAATAAAATTGCCTGATGACCTAGATGAAGCAGTAACATATTTTACTAGATTAGCGCAAGAAGCAGCACTCTATACCTCTAGGCAACCTTACTACACCAATACTATCAACACACCGCTGCGTATCCGTCAATTAATAACCCAGAAACGCATAGATAAGATAATATAGCATAAGTCAAGAGACAATGCAGATTAAGATAATTACAACAGACTATCCACGAATTAAAAACAGCACTCAAAGAAGCGGAAAATACTACCTTCTAACATTACATTACCAGACAATCAAGCGCTGCAAAAAACCTTAAAAAAATAGACTGACACTTTTGGAACATATTTAACTGAAACATTCAAACCCGATCCAGATGGCAATGACAGAGAAGTAAAACTTGTAACGTTAAAATAAGAACTTAGTAGTTCAATTCGCGAGTAAGGAAAATGTCTCGGTAGATATTATGAAACTTGTCAGGATCGTTCTGCTCTTGCGCCAGACTGTCACAATTGTGACAGCATATCCGCAGTCATTTTACATTAAATCTTTGTCGAGTTCACTTTATTTGTATGCCCGGGTTTAACCTTCACCGTTAAATTGTGTCACGCTACAAATTTCTAATGCGTTTATTTGTGGAAGGTTGAAACGGGGTAAGTGGTATACAATTTTCTTTATTGTGGGTTTAAATTGACACCTACTAATTTTCTGTAGCGGATCTTGGTAGTCACCAATTGTCCGGCGTTATCAATTAAGATAACCAACAGGTGGTCGTATTGGAAACATTCCATGACGTCGAAGTAGTGATACGTACTGATAATATCCACCGTCGAAGGTTGAGAACCGCCAGGACTATTCTTTTCTGTTATGAAGTCAAACATGGGGAATTTAATCGATTAAGTCACAGGGAAACGCTGCGCACTTACGTTCGTAATAATTGGATGCTAACCAAACTTTTTTTTGTTACTTGTGTTAAACGGATATGCCCGTTCCGATCGGGGTTTAATAGTATTTATTAGGTGTACCAGAGGCGGATGTTAGCTAACAGTCCGAGTAAGGTCCAGCTTGTAAGTATTACTATTTCAAATTTGTTATTCGTGTTTCGGGGACTAGGTCGTTGAGGACCGTACGTGCATGTTAACTTAACACAATTAATTGTATTTTTGTGCTTCGCGAATTTATCGTTTGTGCACATCGAATCTCGAAAGCTTAATTGCTTGATTTATCTACGATTTAAGTATATGTATTTATCTATTTAGACGCTATATGTATGTCATTATCTAGTCCGGCAAGAGCATTTTGTTGCACAGTGTGTTGCTCGCCACTCGGCACAAATTTCTAATTTAGTCAACCTACGTGTGTATGTTTTTCAAGAATTTACATCGCTATACTTGTTTCGACTTCTGTGATACAATAAATATATATATCCGGTGTTATTATTTTTGTAATGTTATTTATTCTTCGTGTACTACGAGGCGAGTTAGACGGTCTCCCTCGACTTTAATTTTTCATCGTCTTGGCGCCTTTTATTGAATTCACATTATAATTACACATAACAAAGCCTGCGATCCCTCTCCGAAGAAGCTGTGCTGGCCGTTGCTTTGTTTGGTTATGAGAAGACCGGTGGAACTTTTTATTTTGCCATCTCAACTCTAGAAACCCGAGTTTCTCGTAAGAAACTCAACCGATATTCCACTCCAAATGTCCCCTCCCATAAAACCCTACTAAACAAAAGTTAAGAGAGAAATAGATAATACAAGCACATACAAAGCTCCAAGCTACGATTTAATAACCGGACAAATATTAAAGAAATTATCTTGCAAAGCCATAGTTCTACTCGCAGTAATTTTTAACTAAAGGTTAAGTCTGTCCTACTACTCCATAATATGCAAATACACTGAAATCATCTCGATACACACATCACAAAAACCTCTACACAAACCATCACCATATCAAAGAAAGACTCCTACTTAAGAGGATATACGTCGAGCATGAGCCCCTGATTACCTAACCACCAGTTTAGATTCCTAGAACGCCCTCCTCTCCAATTGCCAAGATTATTGAAGACAAGAAATTCTGCAATGCAGTATTCCTTAACATTTCACAAGCATTCGATGAAGTGTGGCACTATCGAATCCGGTGTTCCTCAGAGGAGTGTTCTAGAACTTCTGCTATTCCTAATCTACACTGCCGACATATCCCAATAATCCCCCCCAAAAATCTATCAAACAAAATTAGTCCAAATCACAATCACCATCAGGCACGACCACTGCTCTCCTGTAACCATCAATAACGTCAATAACTTATACCTGCTAAAACGGAAACAAAATACTTTGGACTTATCCTTATTGGCGTGTTGGACAAACATCCAAGCTCTCGCTAAACAACAAGTTACTGTTATAGTCAAACCGATATGAACATATCGGCTCCAGCTGTGGAGATGCGCCAAGTCAAGAAACCTAAAAATCATACAAATGTTCCAATCTAAAGTGCTGAAAACAATGCTTCATGGTATATCACCAACGACGCGCTTCATAACGACTTAAAGATCCCTTTAAAGCAGAAGAGATACGGCGAGCTGCCACCAAATACAAAAGTTAAATAACAAACCATAAGAACGCCGTAATAAAACAACAAAACAATAGTGGTTCCACTGATGATTGTCGATGTTAGCAAAATATGTCGACAAGCAAAACTACCTTTTCTTCAGTCGCAAATTCATGATGGATCATTTTGATTGAAATTTGAATTGCCAATTAAATCGATCATTAGTAGATCGTCTGTCACAATACTGGCTGATGACAAAGCAGATATCGACATGTGGCAAATAACAATTTGATACAAAAATATATTGAATATGCACATACGTACAAAATCAAGCATCCCCAATCTTGGACATAAAAGATTATCGACCAGGATCCCTGAAGCTACCAGTTTGGCCAGTGCCAGCAGATTCAATAAAGAAAACGTTGGAATATTTTTTAACAATCTAAAAGCTGTCTTAAAACGTTTTCAAATTAGACCTGAAGATATTTATGATATGGACGAGACAGGAGTAACAACCGTTCAAAAACCCGATCACATTGTGGATTTAAACAAATAGAAACAATAACTTTCCAAAGAAGCGGTACGCTGGTTACCATGGCTCTAGCTGTTTTGCCTATTGAGAATAGTATCCCTCCCTATTTTATTTTCTCCCCGAAGTAGATGCTAACTTACCTGGCTGGATAAATACTGATCGCTTTATGCATTCGTTTAAAGCATGCCCGCTCTACAAAAGAAAAGCCAGTCTTACTCTTGTTGAGCAATCTCAATCCGCATTTATAAATCGCAGCTTCATATTATTTTAAAGAAAATAGGGTTATACTTCTCTCCTTTTCTCACCACTGTTCGCATAAGCTCCTTTGGATAGATCACTGTATTGCCGATTTAAAACGTACCTACATTAACATCATTTACAACGCCTAGATAAGCATTCATTCAAGTACTACTATGTCAATATATAACATTCTTCCGATCGTCAAGACTGCATTACCTGCAACTATCGCTCCAAAAAATGGAATATTTCCATTTAATGGAAACATATTCTCTAATTCAAATAACAGAAAGCGCATTCCCGAAGAACAAGCACAGTTTTTTCTATCTAGAACGTTATGAAAAGTTCCAGGCGCCCGAAGACCTTCAGCACCAACTAGACACTTCAAAAAAAAACGTAAAAGTGACACAATTCGAGGTTAAGTAACTCCAGAAAAAGGAGTCACTCATAATTAAAACCCCTACCAAAGGCAAGTCCCAGAAAAGATACAAAGTTGGGTAGTAGAAATCGCCATACTGCAATTCTTACAGACACACCGATAAAAAAACTCTTAGGAAAGAGCAAACATCAAAAAAGAAGGTCGTGTCACGGAAAAAATCTTCTAATGATGATAAGGACGACAAACAGAAAGCTTTTTCTAGAAATAACAGCAATGATGATGAAATTGATTGCATTTGCTTGTTTCTTAGATACCTTTGGCAATAGTGCCTCTAGAGAGACTTGTATAAATTGTGCAAATTGCTCGTCATGGACACATGCAGCGTATCATAAAATCTATTTTTATTTGCATCAATTAGTTTCCGGTCAAGACGTCAAACCGTCAAGTACTTAAAATTCGGGCTTGTGATGCTATAACATCTTAATTGCCCTGAATCTTATAACATCGGCGTTAATGGAAATAAAATTCTAACTTGATAATGCATTTCGTGTAGTTTATTCATCCCAGGGTAAGCTTTTTCTATTAGTCTCTAGAATTCTTTGGTGATTTCGTTCTTAATTTAATAGCACGTCTAGGCACGTCTCGCCACGTTTTTGGCTGTATGTTTCGATGCATTATCGATCGATGAGGGGTTAATATCGACAAATACCTTCATGGAACGAGTATAATTCTGGAAGGCCTACGTTAAAAGTAAAAACGAAGTCTCGACAAGAACTTCTCTTCGAGGTTCTACTCCTTATGCGTCAAGCAACCAACTTTCACTTAATTATTAATAATTAATACTAATTAAAAATTTAGTGTATTTTTGATTTTGTGAGTTATTGTGTTGACACGATTTGCTATTCAAATTTATTAAAGGCTGACTCAACGAGGAAAACGTTTTCTTCGGGCAAGTACTGGATTGTGGGTAAGTTTTATTTAATTACTTTGTCGCTGTCAGAAAAGTCACACGGAATTTTGCTTGTTTTAACTTATTTAATTAAAACAGCTGTTTCAATACCATTTAGGATTTTCAGTAATTATTTTGTGTTATCGCATCCTGTAAGCCATAGTTATTTGGCATGTAATTTTTCTTTGCTATAGTGTAAACTTATGTATTGTGTGTTGCCAATACTTCCGGCATTTATGGATTGAAAATGTACTACAAAATTTCTAAGACTCGTTAATAATCTAAGTTATTCAATTAAAGTTGTTATACATATTTTATCTTTCCTGTATGGTACATATTTTTCTTTTTAGTGATTACATGAAAACCAGTGTAACAAGGATTACAAACCTGAAATTCGTTACAAGGTCCAAGACCTTCTGTCTTGATCAAAACAGAAATTTTGCTTAGAAAGATCGGGCGCCCTTTAATTCTTATTTACTTAAACCTCCGACTGTGTGAGTTGGCCGTGCAAGGTTCGTAAGACCTATAAGCTTGTAACAATCGTATGAACAAAGAGAAATTTACTTGTGATAACACCGTATGTACAGCTTTGTTTATTTCAGCAAATTTTAAGAATTTCCAAAAAACTGCCACTAGCTAGTCGCATTCTTAAAAGAGAAACTAAACTGTAAGTATAATATTTTCCTAATTTAATTCTTGTCATCTACGTTATCAGTCGTTTGCACGTAGGACTGTACGCTCCTATCAGGTTGTCACAATTAACCATAAAACTTTTTTTGTGTGTAATATATTATTTTATAAATTATCGGGATTTGTATTTTCGTGTTATACTTTAGAAATCTGCATTTATTTACTGTTGCAATGTAACAGTTGGGTCGGCAAGTCTAATTCTTTGTACCACGTGTTGCCTAACCTAAACGGGGCTTGCATCAAAAATTATTGGCTGTGATATTAACCTACGTTCTAGCGTTTGATCGCATTTATGTAAAACTACCTCGTTTCTTTTTTTCTAACCTCTCCTTCTGTGATAAAATAAATATACTCGTTGTTACAACCTGTGTTTTTGCCATTTTTTTTCTTTCAGTTTTGAATAGATTTAAACGGTATCTCTTTTCCTAATCTTGCACCGTTTTGGCGCCTTTTTAACCTGTTTTATAATTTAGCACTCAAAACTTACGACCGAATCACCGAATCAAACTGAGTTAGTCGCTGTCGTTTCAATTACGAGATCATTCTCGTAACGGGGTTCTTAAGAGTTTGTTTTTTATTATCTTTTAATTTTGTCTAATAAAATATTTCTGAAAAATGTTGATATATATTTAATTCTACGAATAGCAACCTGTAACGTCAACGGACTGCTTAACCATAAGCATAAAATCATAAAATTCTTAGATTTAAACATGATTGACATCTTAACTTATCTTTGAGTCTTCTTCGCAGATTAAACAACGTTTTTGATTTATTTCTTACACTATGAACTACCTAAATATCAAACAATAAAATTTAAGCAGCATCTGCCGAATTAAAAACTCTCATGGAACATTAGGGTGAGTGGCATTTACAGCGCACCACAACATGGAATATCAATGAAGGAATACAAGGATTTCTTCTAAACTTTTGGACACAAGTTAGTCGTAGGAGGCAATTAAAATATCGCCAAACATACACACTGAAGATTGAAAGTTGTCACCACAAAAGGCAGAAACCTCATACGTACTAGGAATGAACAAAGAGCACTCCAATTGCCAAGAGTATTAAAGACAAGTAATTCTGCAATGCCGTATTCCTTAACATTTCACAAGCATTCAATAAAGTGTGAGACACGAGCTTTCTCTACAAAATTAAAAACACATCTAACAATTTCTATCTCCTTTTAAAATCCTATCTAACTGACAAAAACTTCACAGTAAGACATAATGAGGTTCAATCCAACTACTATAATATAAAATTCGGTGTTTCCCAAGAGAGTGTTCTAGGACTTTTGCAATTCCTAATCTACACTACCAATAACATCACAATTGCTTTCCGATGACGACGCTGTATTATCTGTAAATAAGAACCCAGTACTGACTTCTGAAAACCAACAAACTTATCTGGACACCCTCACCAAATGGTACAACTGATGGAGAATAAAAATCTATCAAACAAAATCAGTCTAAGCACATTCACTGCCAGGCACGACCACTGCCCTTCTGTAACCATCAATAACGTATCTATACCTACGAAAACAAAAACTAAATACCTTAGACTTATCTTAAACCAAAAGTTCGTCTGGAAACAGCACATACAAACAAAATGTAGACAGATAGACATAAAATTTCAACAAATGTATTAGCTTATTATACAAACATCTAAGCTCTCTCTAAACAACAAGTTACTGTTATAATGAAACCGATATGGACATATGGGCTCCAGCTGTGGAGATGCGTCAAGTCAACAACCTAAAAATTAAAGAAATGTTCTAATCTAAAGTGATGAAAACAATGCTCCATGGTATATTACCAACGACGCGCTTCATAACGACTTCAAGATCGCCTTTACAGCAGAAGAGATACAGCGAGCTGCCACCAAATACAAAAATTAAATAACAAACCATAAGAAGGACGTAATAAAACAACTAAACAACAGTGGTTCCACTGATGATTGTCGATGTTAGTAAAATATATCGACAAGAAAACCTTTTATTCAGTCTCAAATTCATGATGGATCTTTTTGATTGAAATTTGAAAATATTCTAATTTGCGTTAGTTGCCAATTCAATCAATCATCGATCACTATGCATGACATTGCTTTAGGTTTAGTAGATCGTCTGTCACAATACAATGGCAAATAACAATTTGATACAAGAATATATTGAGAGTCAGTTAAATGTTAAGTTGAAATAGCAACAAAAATATTGAGCATTAACAAAGATGTTTAACATTAACACATAAAACTGCTATTAATAATGTTAAAATTTTAATTATTTTGAATGACGAATAAAAAATCCCTGCTTCTGAGTGAGAAATAAAATTTTAATCATTTCTTTGGTGATACTAAATAACCAATAAAGTTTTATTTACTAGTTCAATAATGTTAAATAACACTAGTATTTTATTGCCATTAAAATAACTACAAAAAAATTTTGCTATAAAATAATAAATTCTACAAAAAACCTACAGACGACATAAACTGAAAACTAAAAACAAACACAATTTTGTAATTATCGCGACAATTCAATTTTAACTAAAATGGCAATTAAATGTGATATTAGTCACTTCAAATTATTCAAATTTCAATCAAATATTTGTTATTTAACATCGTTCAAATGATAAATACATTTTTATTAGTCAATCAGAATTATCGGAATGATTGAATCTTGATTTGTTGCTTAAAACTATCGAACTAACGATTGAATTTTTATTTCCAAACCTTAAAAAAAAATCAGACCATCCTTTCGTTACTCCAAATCGTTCAAATGATGAATACATTTTTACTTGTCAATCAGAATTATTGAAATAATGACTAAATATTAATTTATCGTTTAAAAATATCAAAACAACGATTGCATTTTTATTTTCATTTCCCAAACAATAACAATAATATATACAATATGAAACTTTATTGAATAATTGACATACTATTCTTGATGGAACAAATTATATTACATTACAGTAGTTTAAAATAATTTATTGAATTTCTGTCGACGTTTTTTTTAAATAAACATTTTTAAAAGTCACTTTTGCCAACTTTTAAAGTTTTTACTTTATTTGGAATTAAATAATGTTACATATTTCAAGCAGGTGAATATGGCAGGTGAAAACTCGACTTTGACAAACATCAGAAGAAAACGTTTATTTGGTTTTGAAAAAAAATGTTCTTTATTGTAACGTCAGAAGCATTATTTTTACGAAAAAAGTGGAATTACAAAACATAAAAATTACCGTAAATGAAACTGGTAAAAAGTTTCGATGCATTTGAAAAATCGTCTGAAAAAGCCTGTAAGAGTTTTCAGATTATTATACCTTTAAATTAAATGTCAATTTACTTGGAAAAGTGTGCTGCGTTATTTTTATAGTAATTGAAATTGGGAGTAGATCATAAAAAAGCTTATTTACATTTTATTGGTCACCACCATATACATTTAACGCACACCAAACGCTCAATAATTGTCTTCAACTCCAACTAACCATTTAATTTGAAATCAAAAAGAAATGGGAAATGAATAAACGATAGACACACATAAAAACGCTGATTCGTTCATATTGAACAACGATAAAAAGAAGCGAACACTGCATTTACACACAAAAACTTTTATACTTACGTAAGGAAGTTTTTGCATAATTTATTTCCTATCGAAATTTATGCATGCAAATTTCGACAAACTTTCGACGAGTAATTGTTTCTTTTGAAAATTTTGCGACAACGAAACCATAGAGGAAAAAAAATTCGTTTGGTCATTCGTTTAATAAAAATTTGCATAAGTAAGCGTCCATGTGATAAAGTACGTTAAAATGGAGGCATATCAAAGCGGTTCCATCTTTAACACGCATCAGGCTTTTAATTACCGATATTAATTATTAGTGCGCTGTTTTGTGTTTTATAATTGTTGTGAAACATATTTCACACACGTTCGGTGTATTAGATTTTAGATAGATTACGTTAAATTACGTGACTAAAATTTTGATTTAGTGCGAAGAAGCCATCTTTTCTACGATTTCCTCTAACACAGCAAGATGCTGCTGATTATTCCCCAACACGCTTCTTTGTTATGACAGGCGTACAATTATTTTCTACGATTGCCAACAACATTGATAATTAACATGTTGAAACGCGCGTTAACTGCTCTTTTGATAAATCCTTAACGGGGTAACAAAGATAAAAGCGCGGCCGTAATTGAAATGCTCGATGTTTTTCTGTTTGCGGAAACAATTTTTCACGCAATTTCCCTTACGATAAACGAATAAACTCTACATTTAAATGACTTTCAATTTTTTATGTTTAACATTATTGCAGAAAATCGATAAAGTCGTATACGCAAAAAGTTTGAATTACAAATTTATTTGCGTTGTATTTGTATTTAATACATCAACTATCCAAATGTATCTTATATATACATTATAGAAAAATTAGTTGAGTTAAAGACACAATTAAAACTCAGTGAAACCAGTGGCCTGAATAAAGGCTCGCAATGCGGTATCGCTCGCAGACTAAAAAGATCCACGAACTGTATTAAGCATTTACTAGTGACGTCCAAATAAATCAAAAATTAGCTAAATTCCGTCAGCATACAGGAACGATCTTCTTTTAGTGAAATTGCTAGAAGCGTAATAGAAATCATTGACGATAAAAATTAAATAAACAGAAGAATTACTTACTTAAGCGGATAATATCCTCATCAAAAAACTCATAGCGTTTTAAAACAAAAATATGAACAAAAAAATGACCACCTTGTAAGCATCGAATAAATCTGAATTATTCAACCAGTAAGGTCCGCATACCAGTAACGTAGTAAAATTTAATTAAAATTACGACTTGTGAAAATTAATAAGTAATGACACGTAACAAATGCGTTAAAAAACTGTAAACGTTTTAACAAAAATCAAACAGAGGAAAAGAAACTTTACATAAATTCTTGAAAAGATATAGAATAGAACAGTTAGACTCCAGAACAAAAAAATTTATTTCAATTACATTGAAAATTACTAAATTCAAATTTATAAACATTTTTTTTTCAGGTGAGTTTAGCCCGCAACTATAAAAAAAGGTTAGGATAAAGATCATATCAGAATTAGACACAAAATAACATAGAAATGACCATAAAATCTCGCTGAAAAAACCGTTAGAACGTGGTGGTCAGCCGCCATCCAGTGATACTGAATAGAATTTATTAGTCTCCTGTAACATCAGCAAAATCGGGATATTTTATAACAGAAAAAGATCTGAAAGTGATTGTCCAATCCTGCTTGAATCGGCAAGGATTCAACTCACGTCATTTCAAGAATAAACTCGGCCTTAAATTTCTACAGAAAGCATCTGATCTTTTCATAACTAATTGCCAAAATTGTGAAAAAATCTCAACTTCAGGTGAAACGGAATACTATCTAAGAATGTTTCAATAAATTACAAAACTCCAAACAATATTAATAATTACGACAAAACAAATTTCCAGGAAAACCAAAAGTGATCAATCGACTATATTAGTCATGATGCCTGCCAGTGCAACGGGAGAGCTTCAGCTACCTGTTTTAGTCTATAAAACAAAAAACAGTTACGAAGCATGGGAAGAAAATTGATCCAAAGATTTGGTGTGAGTTCTTCTGGTTGGTAAGTTCGTTGAATTGTTCCAACAAATTACGTCTTCAATTCCGTAACCATGCGGTTTGAAAAGAATTAAACATTTTAACCACCAGCTACTACTCGAATGTAACTTGCCATGCTACTGATCGCTTGTCACCATACCGCCCGCTAGATCGACATGCCTTCTAGGTCCATCACCAAGGATCGTCTCGAATTAAGTAAAGGTATTTATCGCTTATCGTTAATTGTAAGTAAAAGGCTTTAAAAATTCCAATTTGTAATAATAATAATGTAATTTTAAAACACAATAAATTTAATTTAAATAGGAATTTGCAAAGATAAGTTCCATGAAAACTGAACTACCAAATGAGTTTTTTGTTGAATAAAAACTTTGAAGTTATTAAACGTCGTGTCCTTATTTGGCGCCTTATGGATTTAGTATTGATTTGATCTTTTTTTACGTCTTTTTCTTTGACATCTAACAATTCACGAATATAAATTATCGTACCATCCACGCCCATCTCACTGAGCAAACATTTTTATGTTACGTTTTATAAGTAATTTTATGCTAACTTCTTTTGACACGTAACAAGCACCAAGAAAAACATTGTATCGAGATTATCTTGGACCTCGTTAAAAAGTTTGTTAAAGCACTGGGCCGCAAAAATGACGGTTTTAAACATCGAGTTCTTACAAATTACAAAAGAAAAACTAAAAAAATGTATTTTATTAGACTTCAAATCATTAGCGTCTTTCGTACAAGATTTTATCAGTTGAAAACGTGATACCGTTGCCCATTTTTAGCCAGCAGTCACTCAGTAATCGATTCGCTTACTCAATATGCCCCTTAAGCGTCAGTTAGAATATAAAGACGAACTTTTGACTCTTGGATTTACTTCTATTAAAGGACAGAATGGGATGGTCCACCCGCAATGTTTGCATTCCTTGCAATTATTAGTTTCAGAATTAATGAAACAAAATAAACTAAAACGTCACAAAGAATGTTTTTATCATAAATCTGTCGGTAAAATGTGAACTTTAAGAAAGAGAAAGAAATACTAGAAAGAAGGCAAAGATTGATGCACCATCCAGCACAACCGTAAGCTCATAAAAAGCAACGTTAGCATTTTTTGAAGTGTCGTGGTTAATATAGATCTAAATGTATTGGTCTCTCGAGAGCTTGGGAAGTAGCTTAAGCACATGTTAGACGTAAACTTATTCCGTCGTGCGACATTAGAGTCCATTATACATTGAGGGAGAATGCTCAGGCACTCTATCCCTGCCTCGATGCTCACTGCTACCTCTCTAACCGTGCGTGCAAGAGCTGGTATAGAGATACTAAACTGACCAGCAAAAATCGTCCAGCAATAAATAGTTAGAAAGGAAGACCCACTCTGAGTTAAGCACTAAACTGCCAATTTCTCACTAAGAGACTGGGTCGCAAGGGTCACCCGGGATGCAAGGATCAGCCCCCACATACCGCCCGGTGCGGTCGTAACTATTACTTTCCTTTAACTCCAACCAACAAAAGAACATGTATCATGTACTCGTTATAAAATAGTACTCAAAATGCTAGCAAAACAAGAAAAATCAACACAGTCCTATAGACATTACCGAACTACAATCCAAATCAAACCAAGAGAAAAAAAATTAGAAAAGAGAAAAGCTTGGACCAAAATCCGGTACAACGCCCTTAAATCCGATAAAACCCCAGCCCACGGGTACAAATTCTAACCTAAATATAATCCTAAGAAATCCCAAATCCTAAAATCCATAAGAAAAAAGCTACTACAGGAAAACAGAAAAAAAAACGACACTCAAACCCCCAAGGTTAGGAAATACTAGGGCAGCCTAAAGTTTTCTCGATGAAGTGCCGGACGTTTGTGTGGTCTTAAACAAACATCGAGCCCTCGCGTCAAGATTAAGAAATGTATTGACCCTACGGATATGAATATAACCGGAATACGACCGGTAAGTAATGGTGGTATACTTATTGAATGTAAAAATAAGGATGATGTATGTAAGTTAAAAGAGAAAGCGAAAACTAAGATGGGAGAATCTTACAAAATACAATTGCCAAATAAAAAGTTGGCAAGAATAAAAACAGTTGGATTGTCGGAAAATTTGCCACCGGAAATAATCGAGGAAAAAATTAAAATTGCCTTAAAGATTGTACAGACAAAAGAAGGTAGAAATCGGAAAAGTTACATAGCTTATGCGGAATTAAATGCATACACGTATCGGGCTATAATAAAAGAAGAAAATATTAACGTAAGTTGGGATAGATGCATAGTCTATGATGCTATTGAAATCAGAAGATGCTATCGATGTAATGGATTTAACCATAAAGTTTTGGAGTGTAAAGCACAAAAAGTTTGTCCAAATGTGCTGGCTCACATGGGTTGCAAGAATGTACTGTGGATAAAGAAGAAAATCACAAACGTTCAAATTGTATTCAAATGGCCAAAAACTTAAAAATGAAATTGAACATTAACCATCCTGTCTGGAGTTAAAAATGTGCTGTATTTAAACGAAAAATGGAAATAGAAAGAAGGAAGATTAACTTTTTAGAATAAGTAAACAATGTGCGAACATATTATATTTGAATGTACAAAGCATGCTTAAACATTTCCAAGAATTAGAAATCTTAATTCAAGATAAGAAACCAAATTTGTTATTATTAAGTAAAACTCGTGTAACTGAAGACATACAAGACTGTGAAATTAATTTTTCAGAATATGTATTAATTCGGTGTAATTCACAAGCAAGAAGAACTGGAAGGGTTGTAATAGTTATAAGCAAAAAATCCGATATACTGTAATCTCTAATTTTGCATTAGAAAATAACTATTGGTTAATATGTATCAAAATAATAGGAGGATTTCAAACAGGATACTATACAGTCGTTTATCACTGCCAAGTGCAAGTAATGCTACTTTTATAGAACATTTTGAAAAGTGGTGTGAAGATACAATTCCGGATAACAGTCGACATATAATTATAGGGATTTTAACATAGATGTATCCAAACAAAGTTTTTATGGGTCGAAATTAATACAAGTTATTAGAAGCTTAGGGATGAAACAAATTGTAGACGAATTTACGCGTACAACAGAAAATAGCCGTACAATAGTTGACCTAGTAATTACAAATGTAATGAATTAAGATCTGTTGTATTAAATGAACCAAAAATAACTGACCATGATATAATAGAAATAAATTTAGGTACATTGCATAATAAGATGGATTACAAAATAAAAACAATAAATTGCTATAAAAATATTCAAAACAAAACCTACTTAATGTACTGAGCCATCACAATTGGAATATGCAAAATCGACAGATGGATCAAATAGCAAATGACATAGTTCAAACGCTTTGTTATGCAGTAAATGACCTAATTATAAAGAAAACTATAAAAACACGAACGAATAACACTTGGTTTACAATGGACTTACGTAATCTCCAAAACGAAAGGGACAGGCTTTATAAAATTGCTAAATTAACGGGAAATGAAAATGACTGGATGCTTTACAAAAAACACAAGAAATAATTTTAGTAACAAAATTAGGATAAGCAAAAATAAATATTACGTAAATAAAATACAGCAAAATAGCGGACAACCTCAAAATATGTGGAGAATCATTAAACATTTAATCAATGGAAAAAATGAACCAAAAATATAATATTTGACGAAGTAGAAATTGATAACTTAGAAGAAATATCAAATAAATTTAACGAATATTTTGTAAGCAGCATTATGCAAATAAATAATAGTATAATCCAGCCCCCAGCAAACTTCAAAGAGGCCCCAGTATTAAAACCAATCATTAATTTCAAATTTAAGCAAATTAATTTATCGGATCTGAAGAAAATCATAAGTAATATTAAGAGAAAAGGAGGAACGGATCACATTACAAAACAAGTTATTACAGATGCACTGCCAGAAATTGGTAATGCAATGGTAGACCTAATAAACAAATCTTTAATAACTGGAAAATTTCCTAATTGTTGGAAGCAATCCAAAGTCATACCAACGCCTAAAATTAAAAATACAAAAAGATGCGAAGAATTTCGACCTATCAATATTTTACCAGTGTATGAACAAATACTAGAATCAGTTGTTAAGGAACAATTACAGTGCTTTCTAGAACAAAATAATATAATTAGTGAAAATCAATCGGGTTTTCGAAGTAAACACTGTGTGAAACAGCATTAAATCTCAAAGCTAACAAAATGAAAATCCAAAATCGACGTGGGTAATAGTGTAGTAGCAGTGTTTTTAGACTATAAAAAAGCCTTTGAAACTATCGACAGAGGAAGACTTATAAATAAACTTTACCAATATGGAATAAAAAGCACCAAACTTCAATGGTTCGAAACTTACTTGGAATCTCGTACTCAGATCACTACGTACCAAAATTACGAATCTATTCCAATTCAAAATAATTTAAGTGTACCTCAAGGATCAGTCTTAGGCCTATTTTTTCTTAATTTATATTAATGATTTAGAACTTAATCTTAAGTGCTGTAATATTAATTTGTTTGCAGACGATACCCTGGTATCAATTACTGATAAAAATGTACATTCAGCTATTATAAAGCTAAACTCAGAATTAGAAATTATTGCAAATTGGTTACAATCAAACAAATTAAAATTAAATGTGCTAAAAAGTAAGACAATGGTAATATCAAATAATAATGTCGAAACAACAAAAATAAAAATTGAAAATAAAGAATTAGAACACGTTGGACAAATTAAATATTTAAGAGTAGTTATAGATCAGAATCTAAATTTTAGAAGTCATGTGAATTATGTAATAAAAAACGTAGAAAATAAGATTAGCCTATTAGGAATAATATCTAATAAATTGATGATTAATGCTAGAATTACTGTTTATAAAACAATTATTGCACCATATTTTGATTTTTGCAGTAGTAGGTTTTTAGTGTATTACGAATCCGACTTAAAACGGTTACAGAAACAACAAAATAAGGCTATGAAGATCATATTACAGTGTTCAAAATATACCAAAATCACAGTAATTCTAGACTGTTTACAATGGTTAAGTGTGAAACAGCAAATATATTTCAATTTATTAATGCTGGTATACAAAATAATTAATGATTTGCTTCCAAACTATATGTCAAAATTAGTAATACGTAACTATGACATAACATCATATAACACGAGAAGTCGATGTGCCAAAATTTTCAAAGTCAAAGTCACAAAATTCTTTTCTGTACAGAGGTCTGAAATTATATAATGACTTACTAGATGAAATTAAGCGCGAGCAAAATACTTATAAATTTAAAAAAGGTCTGAGTGATGATTATGTTAAGAATAAATTTTAAGCAAAAATTAGTATTAATAGAAACATGTTACGATTTATGTTAAATTAGTATATCTTTACTAAATAAACACTTACTTACTTACTTACTTACTTGAAACAGCGTATTTTTGAGCCCTCCAAAGTAAGTCCACGCAAGCGCACGTCACCACAATCAATACTCGCTCGACCACAATAGTTTTCCTCCCACCCAGAAATGAATCTGATGTAAGACCAGTGACAACAAGACCCAAGAAGTCCCCCAATCCTGAAAGTATATAAAAAAACAGAAAAGAGACCTCCCAAAATTTTGCCCCAAGATCTAAATAAAAAGGAATACAGCGTGCAATCGCTCGACTGTAGCCCAAAGCCGTGCCCCCTGTACACGCCGGTTAAGAAAAACTCTAGCCAAGCTCCACTAAGCCCGCCGTACAGCCCCCGAAAGGTATTATGCCTGGTTCAGAGCTTGAGGCTATCGGGTCGTAGAAAATCAACGTTCCTGAACACGTAGACGTTTGAGTTCCCCTCCACTTATGGCCACAGATCGAGAGATGAGAAAAAAAGACAGGAAGGCCAAAAAGAGTACGAAGCTGTAGTGCGGCTCAACTACTTCTCCCTCGATATCCAAGTGACCTAACCTACTGCACAACCAAACGCCACCCCATACGATCAGCAAAGATTTAGTTAAGTCAGCAAAACGATGTGTCGGAACGCAATAGCCAATAAACTCGGAGAAATTCCACTTCCTGACAAGACGGCGAATCGACCTGATATCAAATTTTAGCTTTGGAAATCGAAGTTGCCAAAAACCTTCTCTCAAAGTTGACAAAACTACAGCAAGTGACTCTCAAATTAGAGCTTTTGTTCGATACAAAGAAGCAGGCAGTTTTGTTTACCGTTAGAAACAACAGCAACAAGAAAAAACATTTTCAACAAACTAGACGAGGAAAGTCGTACAGAACTATTACAAGAAAAATTCAGAAATCATTACTGTGGATTGTCCTCAACGATCTTGTACATATTGTAGATTTTATAAAATCAGGATCGTTCAAGTCATGTAATTTTTAGAGTGCAGTGCATGAAAACCTGCTGATTTACTATGAAGTTCGCTGGCTGTCTCAAGAGAAGATTTCAAAGAGCATTGTTAAATTGAAACGTAAAACCATCATTATTGCAAGAAAAGAAACACGTTTGGACCAAAAAATATCTGGTTGGCACGTTTTGAGTTACTTAATTGACATATTTAGTGGCTTAAACGACTTAAACACAGAAATGCAAGGCGCAAACAAAACAACATCACTGCGGAGTCTGTTTTTGCCATCAAAGGAAAGCTGAATCTTCGTTTCCCGATTTAAGCTTTTTATTGAAGAATTCGGACATTTCTTTAGGATGTCATTGCGGCGCATTTAACTAATCTTCGTCAAAATTTAGAGCGATATGTGTACACAAAAGTTTATTTCAATAAACACACTTGGCTTCAAAATTCATTTACAGATGTCAAGAAAACTGAAGAAGAAATACCGCGATTTCAAAAAGAGTTGTGTGATTTTCAAACAAAGCAAATGCAATGAAAGAGTTTGAAAAACTTTCACAATTTTGAATTTAATTAACAAGCCATCCCATTTTAGCAAAAAAAGCAGATAAAACTCTGTTTTTGTGCTACTCTCGCCGCAAAGATTCGTTTGTAAATGTAGTTACGCAATGAGGAAAAAAAACTCTAGAACCGCAAAGCGATTTTTGCTATGTTTTCAAAATAAATTAATATTTAAGTCTGAGCTTAGTGGAAAATATGTTTGAAAGTTTAACATTCTGTTGATTGCAAAAACGCTAAAAATGTTATAAACTCAAATATTATTATACGGCGTGTCAATTTGAAAACTTTGGAATGGGAATATATTTACAACAAAAAATAATATCCAAAATTACAAAAACCCGTTTTGACAATACGGAAGCAAAATCAAATTGACATGGTCAGTAGCACATAGTGGGGGGCGTGTTACTGACCATGTCAATATCCTTTTACACCCGGCCACTCCAACTTCAAAAATGTAAACTGCAATGTAAATGCTATTCAAAAAATCTCAGCATTAGTAAGCTACATGTAGGTAACCAAAGTTGCTAATGATAAAATAGAAAATGAAATTGCGCCGTAAAATGACAATGCATTCTTACCCCGATAGATTATTTAAAAAAAAAACGCATCTTAAACCGTCATACACAAAATCAGCGTAGATGATTTAAGATATTTAATAAAGGAGAAACTCACGGGTTTCTATATTAACACATGCGTCGGACTTTCGTTGTACACAAAATCAAAATCATCGATTGAAAATGTAACCACAAATGTCGCAAGAACACATGACTTTTTGTATGTAAAAAATACTTCCGAGACAGAATTCATAAAGTACGGAAAACAAAACCGAAATATTTTTAACATAACACACGTTTCAAATGAACAATAAATACTAACGTGTCAATACTTGTAAAAAATGAGTGAAAAGCTCAAACAACAAATACCATTGATAAATTTTCTTCTTCTTCTTCTTCCATACTCGTTAAACCCTTAAGGGTGTCGCATAACATTTCTTCTGATACCCATTTTTTCCATCCCGTTCGGTCCTGTGCTAGATTTTTCATTTCTACTATCGTCTTCCCTCTTCTTTTTTCTATTTCATTTATTCTTTGTATTCAATTCTTTCTGAGTCTTCCTACTCTCCTTTTACCTACTCTGTCCATCTCTACTATCTTTTTCACCAATCTATTCTGATTCATCCGTATTATGTGTCCATACCATATAGCTGATTCATTTCTATTTTCGTTGTTATTGTTTCACTTTGTCATTTGTCTTGTTTCTTTGTTTCCTTTTCTATTCATCTTTGTTTTTCCCGCAATCCTTCTAAAAAATTTCATTTCTGCAGCATTAATTTTTATTTCTTGTTTATCTTGTAACGTCGACGTTTCACTCGAATATGTAAGAACTGGTATCACCACTCTTATTTCTCGTTTTCCAAAAATTGTCTTATTAAACGCGTAATAGGTTTTAACATTTTTATTTATCCTGTTATTTACATCCCCATCTGTCTTCCCATCTTCTCTTATTACACTTCGTATGTTGTTTCATTCTCTAATTTTTCTTTTTTAATGTATATTGCTTTATTTTCTTCATTGTTCTTGTTAGTCATGTCCACTGTTTTACATTTCTGTATGCTAATTTCCATTCCTGGCGTTTCTATTTCTTCACTGCATATTTTAGTCAACTGTTTCACCTTTTTGTTGTTATCTGATACACTATATCGTCTGCATACAGTAGGCAGTCGATATTTATTGGTACTAAATTATTATATCCTATCTCTGTCTAGCTTTGTTTGGATCTTGTCCTAGCATTTTTTAAAAATCTGTCCACGATTACTATATCCTACTTCCATCTGGAAAAAGTCTGATTCCTCTCCATTTACTGTTTAATAGATACTTCTTATCACCCTTACTAATTTCATTGGTACCTTTAGTTGTTTTAAGCAATCCCATATTATTTCCCTCTGTATTGAGTCGAAAGCTGCTTTTAGGCCAATGAATGCAACGAATAATACTTTTCCTTTTTCTTCTTTCTTTTCTATTGTATTTCTTAATATGTGGATATTATCGTGCATTAGTCTTCCTTTAAATGCTGCCTGTTCTTCTTCAAGTCTATTGTCAATGTACTTTTTCATTATTCTTTCTACTGTTTTGGTGCATAATTTAAAGATAGAGGAAGAGAAGTGAGATCTATAGTTTTCATAGTCCGTATACTCACCTTTCATGTAAATTTTGAATAATGTTATTTTGCCACTCTTGTGGGATGTGTCTCCCATGTTTTCTTGAATATATTTAGTAGCCATTCTTTTCCTTTCTCTCCTAGAAATTTTATCATCACTGGTTCTATTTCGACTTGTCCGCTTTCCTTTCCTAGTTTGATGGTTTTCATTGCTTCACCTAGTTCTTCTGTGTTTATATTCTCTAGAGTTTCTTCTTCTTCAATTATTTCCTGATCTTCTACTGTGTATCTAGTGGTCTCCTTACCATTTGCTCCTACTTCTATTCCAAATTTTATTAAAAAGAATTCTGTTCATATTTTAGTATGGTTTTAATATCTGTTTTTTTTCATTATTTTTGTTTTTTATTTTTTTTATTATTTTCTTTTTATTTCCCTTCATACTTCTAACAGCATTCCAGAATTTCCTGTTTTCTTTTTCGACTTCTTTTCCAAAGTCTTCCCAGCTTTTCCTCTTTGCTCCTCGTACCACTTTCTTTGCTATATTTTTTTTACTTATGTATTTTTCTCTGTCTACTTCTTGTTTTGTCTTTTAATATGCTTTCCATGCCATTTTTTTGTTTTGGACAGAGTGCTATTTCCAGTGTTATAATTCTCGAACTTATTCCTTTAAATTTACTTACTGCATTATCTACTTCCTCAGCTATAATTAATCCTACTCCCTTTTTTACTCTTTCTTTATCATGCCTTCGTGAGTAGTATAATTTATATTTATCCATTAATAATTTATTTCCTAATCATTTTTCTTCTTTTGCTTATTTCCATAATTTTGTATCATAGTGTATCATCTCTTTCACAATCTCGCATTCTTTTCCTGTTAACGATGTTATATTCCACGACCCTATTTTCAAATGTTTATTTGTTTCTGTTTTTATTCTTGCCCTTACATTTATTTCTCCGAGTTCTTGTTTTACATTCAGTATCTTTTCGCTAATTCCTAATTCATGGCGGCCGTTTCTATTTGTAGCAGTCCTGACTGGATCGTTGTTTAGTTTTTTGGTTTGCGTTCAGAATTTGTTATTATTCATAATTGTTTTCTTAACTCTTCATCATACAATACATTGTGTTACCTCCTTTCTTTCTTCCCGGACTCGTTTTGGATAATCAAAATTTCTTCATATATTTTTTCCCTTCAAATTCTTTGTGGCTCTTTGTATCTCTTGTTTTTTTAACCAATGTTGTTAATTCAATTAAAATTTTTCTATTGTTTTGTTTTCCTTTTACTTTCATTCCCAGTCTTCTAATTTCCTGGACTTCTTTTTTCATATCTATTTTAACATTCATGTCTCTAAAAATTATTCTAGTTATTTCTTTTAACTCTAAATCTTGTTCAGTTAATTTTTCTTCTACTCCTTGTATTATAAATTTCTTCTGTCTTATCTCTTTTTCAAGTATTTCCAGCCTTATATTTGGTATAGCCTTTATCTTCTTAATTTCTTCTCCTTCTTTAGTTTTTCATTTTGTATTTTAATTTGTTAGTTTTCTTTACTTATCTTATCTAATTTCTTACTTATGCTTTCGGTTTTCATATCTACATCATTCAATTTATTTAATTTTGTAATGATTGCTCTACTACTTTTTGTGTTTTTAAAACCTTTAAAAATGTGTTACAACTTCGCGATTCAAGATAAACAGTATTATCACTTTAACTCGCACTTGAACTCCGCATTGATAGAACAAAATTACAAAAACATTTTATTTGTTTCTTCTGATTATCGTTAGTGAGATAATAAAACGCATAGTATTGTACGACAATATCACAGCCAGTATCTCCAAAAATAATTGCGCTGGATACTCTAGGAGAAGCAACATGTAAAAACTATCCAAAAAATAAAAAATTTTCATCATAAACAATGTAATTTTAAAGGTTGACACGCTTCTCCCCAAATTTCATTATTTGCTAATTATTTCAAAACGGCCAAATAAAATGGCACTATTTTTCGCATTTCTGAATAGCATTTTTAAGTGGAAGGTTGCAATTTACATTTTTGAAGTTGGTAATCTTCATTTCTGCGCACGTTACGTATAGTAAATATAAACTAACCTTACATTTTAAATTAACTTTACATTATTCATATATTTTTTTTAATTTCTTAAAAAAAGTAATAATTTTGCAGAAAACAGCATAAAAAATAAACCCATGTGAAATTAGCCGCAAATTCAGACACAAAAATATATCGAGTGTATATGGAGTGAAACAAAACGATAAACTACCGGAAATATAAAAAAATTGTTAATACAAGTACTAAATAATTTAAATTGTAACGTGTAAATTTCAACGTCGAGTAAAAATCCGCCTGAGAGTTAGGCAACTTACAGTAATACATTCGACCTCGAGTCATGGTTCTAAGTCACGCGCGTGAGGGCGCGCGAAGGTTGTTTTGCCATCTACAAATTTCATTTTTATGCTGTCATTTGGTCGATTGACAACGGAGGAACGTCGGAGAGGTGAGATAAATGGAATTTCTTTTTCATCTTGTAACATCTACTACAACGACGCTTTATTTTAGCATTTTGAAAATAAATCCGACTAAACATCCGGTGCGAATAAGATCAGCACGATGTATTTGGGCGGCCAAACGCATAAAGTGGGTTAGTATTTCACACGTGGTTTAGAAATGGAGGCGTATCAACTAATGCTCACAATTTTTTTAGCTCTTTTCCTTTTCTTTTGACGTTAATGTTGATTCTGGATGCTTGTTTCTTGATTCTGACTTCTTCGTCCGTCGTTCTTAATTACATCTTCGTGTGCTTACATCTGTAATCCGATGGAAATGGAGGACACACTAAAACATTTCGGATTGTCGACAAAATAAGGGAAACACCAGGTATAAGGATCCCAGAGGATCGTTGGCGCGGTGCAAGCGAGGTATTTATGAAACCTTTATCTTCGAGTCGCGGGAGACTCGCTCGCTGTCAACCTTATTTCGGCCAGACGCTATAGCCTTCGGTTATCAGCATACGCGGTACGTGCGTAGTGAACGCGAGATCGCTTTCTTTGTCGACGTTTGTAAATTGCTCAGAGTAAGAATAATACCATTTATGTGTAAACGGACACAAGAGTGAGATGCAAGGTCTAGTGAATTTTGTTTTATCGATTACGTTAATTACCGGTCTTAATTATAATATAATTGTATAACTTTATCTTATCAGAGTAATTCTAATGCGTAATTATAACTTGTCGAATTAAGTTTAGTAATATCTAACGTAAAATTCTTTTGTAAAACATTTTGATAGTAATTTATTCAACGTTTTATCTTGTAATGGTTGAGTCATTACAATTATTTATCGTAACTTCCCATTCATATCTGCGTCATATAAAGTAGTTTATAAATTCATCAAGGGTAGAAATTTGGGAGCTATGCCGTCTCTCGGAAAGTAATTATTAGTTATATTTGATTACCGGTTGTGCGGAGCTTGATCAAGACCCACCGAGCGGTATTTTGTTTACGGGAACGCGATTACATATTGCTAATAGCTACAGTAGCCGCGGTGATAGTTATCTATGAAATCTTATTTAGCTTCTGTGGCTCCCAAACTCTATTTTTGGGACCTGTTTATTTATATGTAATTTATATATGTGCTTACTAATTTTTCTTGTTGGGGGTTATATAAATAATTGATAGGGATTTTACCAGTGGCGTAACCGTCGAGGAGTTTGTGTTTCTTCCGTTCCGGAAGGAGGCTGTGAATCATTTATTACAATAAATGGTTATTGTTAATACAAAATATGTTTTCTTTTGGGGGACTTCGGGTCTAGGCTCTCCTTTTCTCCTACCTAGACTATAATTTCTGCGATACAAAAGTTTCGAGAAGAGGTGGCGCACTTGGGAATTTAGCTTACCGGAACAAATTTAGTGTCTTACGATTTTCTTTAACCCGACGACCATCTGCGGCGAGGCTAGCCGAAAGGTAAACGATAACATCTGGGTAATTACGTTTAAGTAATATTATTCTTCATTCTTTCTTTTTTTTTCTCCACCTTCCCCATTAGATCACAATAAATATTGTAACAAAATATTTACTACTTCTATATGTATATTTTAATAAATTAAAAATTATTTAAACAAATTCACAGGAACTGCAAATGTATTCATTAATATACACCAAAATGACTTTGTTGGCGTGGATTGAATTTTCTGAAAATTTAGCAACAAATAGGGTACGCAATAATAAACAACATATTACAAAATAAAAACGACGATATTTAAAAAAAAATAATTATTTTGTTTTAAAGTTGCTTGTATCCGCCAGGATAGCTCGCACACAAGCCTTACGTTCAAAGTCATTTTTTACAATGTTGGTGTGAATTAATTTTTGTGCAAATTTAACAACAAATAGGGTACACAATAATAAACAACATATTGCAAAATAAAAATGACGATATTTAAAAAAAATAATTATTTTGTTTTAAAGTTGCTTGTATCCGCCGTGATACCTCGCACGCTAGGGTTATGTTCAAAGTAATTTTTTACAATGTTTGCGTAAATTAATTTTTGTGCAAATTTAATGAAAAATACGGTACACAATAATAAACAACATATTGCAAAATAAAAATGACGATATTTTTTTGCTAAATTTGCAGAAAATTCAATCCACGCCAACAATGTCATTTTGGTGTATATTAATGAATAAATTTGCAGACGCTGTGAATTTGTTTAAATGATTTTTAATTTATTAAAGTATAAAGAATAATTAAAAATTTGAATTATTTAGTACTTGTATTAACAGTCTTTTATATTTCCGATAGTTTATCGTTTTGTTACACTCCATATAGACTCGACATATTTTTGTGGCTGGATTTGTAAAAAAATGTATGACTCTGGTCTAAAATCTCATAGCATAAATCAAATTGACGTTTGTTATGCTATGCTTCACTTTCGACACTAATGACCTAAATTACTCTGGTCATATTACTATAGTATCAAATCAAAAACGGTGATATACATTGACTTTTATCATTTTTTTTTAAATTATTTGATTTCTTTCAGTGTCCTGTTCTCACTCTTATTTGTTTTTTACAACTTGTGTAATTTTTCAAAGTTTTGATTTTCAATTTCTGTATTATTTTTTACTGTACTGTTGTATACTTAAAATCTTAAATAAACAATTTAAAATTGAATTTAAACACAAGTTTTGGAATATGAATGAAAACCTTTATGACGAAATAAACCTCCAAAAAACGAAAAAAAAAATTTTTTGCAAAATTTAAAAAACATCTTTGCATTTCACTCTTTAGATTCGAACCTTTAGATAAAAAAAATACCATTGTCAGAAAAGTACGCAATCCAAAAATTCAGAAACCGGTGTGAAGCTAGCCAGAGATTACAGTGATTCATCTTCAAATTTTGTGCTTAAAAATAAATTAGGGTTAAGTCTAAAAATATCTCCATTCCTATTTTTAAAAAAAAATTAGATTTTTTATTTTTGACCAGATTCCAAAATAGCAAAAAAAATTTCAAACGTTTTTACAAAAGCTGCGTAAATATACGATAATAAAAAATCAATGAATTATAAAAGTATCTTAAATAACCCAAATATTTCAATAAATGCACTTTGACATGAAAATTCAAAATATGAAATTTGGTAAACAAAGCTTCTAAATTTTATTGTATCAATTACCAATTTAAAACCCAATTACAAACACTTTTTTTTTATTTCTATTACAGTTTAAGACAAATTCCAAACAATTAAAAAAAAAATTTAAATTCATTGCAAATAGAATATTACCTGACCCTATTTAAATATTTATAACTGAAGAAGATGAGAATACGATGTCTTTAGTACGCTGCGTGAAGGATTACGATTGTAACAGAGAATACAAAATGTAACTTAAAAACCTACGTATACCTTAATCTTGTTGATCTTGTTTTTATTTTCTTTCAATATAAGTAAAATATTAAAATTTAGTCTTTTTTATAAAACGTTTAAGCCTTAGTAGTATAAACGATTTCTATTAGATACGTTAGCAAAATTAATAAAAAAACGTAAACGTAAAAAGTAGAGCACAATTACAATTTTAATTTTGTATGTTTTTTTTTTAACAAAAATTGATGTGCTTTTTTATTAACAACAAAAATGTTTTTTATACAAAATTGAAGTTAATTACGTTTACAAAATGTTGTACGACTTTTTCAATTTTTATTAATGTACTTAAATTTTGACAATAACATTTCATTTTCAAAATAAATGGTAATTTTATGAAAAAATCTGAAATTTCTAACCTTGTTTAAGTATCCCGTCTTTTTGTCCATTAATACACAACACACGCGCATGAAATTCGATTTAATGTTTACGCGACGAATACCGATAACTGATTAGTCGTTTGGGCAAGAAACGACCATCTGTTGGTAACGATTTACTTATCTACAAAAACATTTAACAATTGTTCTTATCACATTAAAGATAAAAGCAAACTTGTTGTGTTACGTTAAACTGCATTAAATATTTAAATTTTGTATGGTACAAATAAAGCTATCGAATTTTTTGCAATGTAATTCTTGACACAAAAAAATGTTTGTTGTTAAATCAAATGAAAATTACAGTGTAAGATATCTTTTTAAATATATTTGGTGACGTTTATGAATAAATAATACCCATTACTATTCTATATATACAAGGCGAGTCAATCCAAGTTGCATCACTATATTTTAACCGCTATAAATATACTTGTCCAGTGTCAATTTTTTTAGGCATAGTTCTTTTTTCATGTTGATCAATTTTTACAATTTACCGGCATCTTAATGTGTTCGTTTTTTTTATCACAAACTGTATTAAAAAAATCAACTCTGTTTGTATTTATCGTAAACTGAGTCGACCTTGAAATGTTATTCTTTTTCAATCATCAAAAACAGTCGCTACAGCCAGAAAGTATCATGAAGCAGCTTTGGAAAGTTTAGAACAAATTGAGCAAAAAAACACTTTAATTTAGAAGCTATTGGAGGACTGACGAAATAATAAAAAGAATAAGAGAAAAGCTTGGAGCGTTTTGATCAAGCAATTTGATGACCCTAGAGTTCTTGAGGTTAATTATTTACAGCGGATTTCCCGCAGTTAAAGACGGAACTTCAGAGGTTTTTGTCGGTATTTAGAGAGAACGTTGGATATCCCTGACTTGGCTCAACTCATTTTGTTACACTTAGCTCTAAAAATCTTGGATAATAATACCCGATATCCTTCAAATTAATTTGGTTTCATGCTAAAGTTCAGAAATTTTTTTTCTTTTAGCTTCTTTATGCCAAAATTTAATCAAAAACACAAGGTGCATTATTTTTTTGGGTTCAACTGTGTTTGCACTCTCATAAGTTGATGTATTGTTCCAAATTTCTCAAAAACACCCCTAATAGACGTTTCCAATTAGTTAAACAGCATAACCTTTGTTTTAATTGTTTTTCGTCAGAGCATAAAAACAGTGATTGTGGATCTTCGTATCACAGTAAGACTTGCAAAGAACGTCACCATTCTCTTCTTCATTTTAGAGGTTTTCAAAGTAATTCGGCTAAGTTCTCTACACTAGTAGCAATATCTCAAACGATTAATATCAAAAAGATAAAACTATTGAAGCTAACACATCGTTGCCTGCTTCTAACAGCGATATTATGACGATGTTGCAAACTAGTTCACTTTCTCTGCAAATATTTTGTTAGGTACAGTTGTATTACATATTATAGACGCCTTTGGGTTGTGTGACAAAGATCGTTATTAAAGAAATCATTTGTAGATAAGTTAAGCATTTAACCTACTCGTTCACGGGTCTTAGTTGCGGGATTAAAATCTTCTAAAGGAGTAGAGAAATCAATCATCATCATCAATTAAAAATAAAATTTGTAGCTGAGATTCTTGCAACCTTGACTTCACAATTACCGATTCGGTTCTATGGAACTTGCTAACCTATTCGTCCTATTGACGAACTGTTAGGAAACGAAGTATTTGTTAGAGCGCTTTTAGAGCACCAACCCCAATTGAATGTCTTTCCTGTAGCGTTATCAACAGTCTTCGGTTTGGTTAAAATGGGTCCTGTATCTTCTTTGTGCAATCTTACACCTACCAATGATACAGAAATAGCATCATTATTTGTTCAAGAGTCGTATCAAGGTAGTGAAGACTTGAGTGCCGTGATGCAAAAATTCTGGGAATTTAAAGAACCCTTCATTAGTGTTCAGAAAGATCCTAAAGAGTCATTTTGCGAACGTCATTTCCTTGAACGACATTCTAGGTCGATATATTGTCAGATTACCTTTTCGTAAAAAAATCAAAATTACATCAAATAACCGACGATTAGCTCTTAATCGATTGTCCTCTCAAGAACGACGTTTTGTAAGTCAACTTAAAAGAGCTATATGGTATCGTCATTTAAGAATGAATATTTAGACTTAGGTCATATAAAACCAACTATCGAGACAACAAGGTACCTTATTCCTCATCACGCCGTGTACAAGTCTGAAAGTACTACTTCTAAAATTCGGGTAGTGTTTATTGTCTCCGAAAACAAGTTGATAATGTTTCCCTTAATCAATGTATTTTGGCGAGCCTCGTTTTAGAATCCAGTTTAGTGGATATTGTGTGTAACTTTAGGTTACACAAGTTTACGTTTACTGCAAACATTTCCAAAATGTACAGACAAGTTCTGATCCACCCTGATGATTAATGTTTTCAGCACATTGTTTGGAGAAATTCTCTTGATTCTCCAGTTAAAACTAAAACAGTCGCATATAGAATAGTGTCTGCATCCTTTCATATTATTCGAGCTTTGTTTCAATTGTCTTGTGATCAAGGAAATAGATATCTCAAAGATGCACAAATACTTAAGGAAGACATAAATGTTACCGACATTGTTTCAGGTGCTAAGTCCGAAGAAAAAACTCTTCAAATTCCGCTGGAACTAACTGGCCATTGTAAACTTGTCGGCTTTAGTGTGTAAAAGTGGTTAAGCAAATTTGTAATGTTAAAAAAAGAAATTAGTAGTTCAATTCGCGAATATGGAAAATTTCTCGTTAGTATGAAGTTTGTCAGGACCTTTCTGCTCTTGCGCTAGACTGTCACATTTTTGACAGCATTCCCGCACTTCATTTTGCATTAGATCATTTGGCGAGTTTGTTACTTGTACACCCGGGCTAACCTTCACCGTTAGATTGTGTCACGCTGCTAATTTAATATGCAATTATTTGGGGAAAGTTGAAACGGAGTAAGTGGTGTAAAATTTTGTTTATTGAAGGTTTAAATTGACACCTACAAATTTTCTATAGCGGATTTTGGTAGCCACCAATTGTTCTGCGTTATCATCCAAGATAACTAACAGGTGGTCTTGTTCGAAATATTCCATGACGTCAAAGTATTGATACGTCCTTATCATATCCACCGTCAAAGGTTGAGAACCGCCAGGACGATCCTTTCTTTTGCAAAGACAAACATGGAAAATTTAATTGATTAGTAAGTCACAAGGAAACGCTGTGCACTTACGTTCGTAATAATTGGATGACAAACAAACCTTTGCTATTTGTGTTAAACGTATATGCTCGTTCTGATCTGGGTTTAATATTATTTTTAGGTACATCAAGTACGGAGGTTAACTTTCGACTGAGGTAAAACCTACCTGTAAGTATTACTACTTTCAATTAGGTCGTTTAGGACCGTACGTTCATGCTAACTTAACACAATTAATCGTATTTTTGTGCTTCGCGAATTTATCAGTTGCGCACATCGAATCTCGAAGGCTTAATTTGTTTGGTTGATCTACAATTTAAATATATGTACTTATAAATTCAGACGCTATGTGTACGTAATTAGTTATTCCGACAAGGGCAGTTTGTTATACGGTGTGTTGCTCGCCAGCTTCTAATTTAATCAGCCTACGTATAAATTTTGTCAAGAATTTACATTTCTATGCTTAGTTCAACTTCTGTGATATAATAAATATATATATATATATATATTCGGTGTTATTACTTTTTTAGTGTTATTTATTCTTTTCTTACTACGGGGAGAGTTAGACGGTATCCCTCGACTATAATTTTTCATCGTCTTGGCGCCTTTTTTTAGCTTCACGTTATAATCACACATAACCAAGCCTGCGATCCCTCTCCGAAAAAGCGGTGCTAGCAGTTGCTTCGTTTTGTTATGAGAAGACCGGTGGGACATTGTATTTTTGACAGTTCAGCTCTAGAAACCCGAGTTTCTCGTAACAAACAATTCATTGTTTGTAAAATTCCTTTCGTCTCAAATTCTTGATGAATAATATTTTCCTCTAATATCAGATTCTGAAGTGATTCACAGAATTTTAGGCATTCAATGGAACCCAAAACAAGACGTTTTTTCTTACACTTTTAGCTCTGTAAATATAGGACACACAAAAAAGAGTGTTTTGTCTACTATAGCTAGAGTATTTTATCTAATATAGCTAGATTGTTTGATCCCTTAGGGTGGACATCTCCAGTAGTATTTTTTGCTAAGTGTCTATTGCAAAGGTTGTGACGACTGCAGCTTGATTGGGATAAACCCATTCCTCATACTTTATGCGCGTCTTCGACGCCATTTGCTTCTGAATTTAACTTGTTAAACCAAATTTAAATACCGAAACTTATTTTAGTACCTCAGACCGTCAGGTGTCAGATTTTAAGGTTTTCGGACACTTCTGAACTTAGTTATGGCTGTGAAATTTAACTTCGTTCATGTGACAGCACTGGATACACTAGAGTCGAATTGTTAAAGTCTCGAACAAAGATCGCTAATCTCAAGGTCATCACAATTACGCATTTAGAACTGTGCGGTGCTGTTTTACAATTTCCTACTCATTCAGTTCACTTTTAGACTGAATCTAACATAGTTTTGTCTTGGTTGGGCATGGAACCTCATACCTTAAAAACCTTCGCACACCGTGTTGCAGAATTAAATCAGTCGTTTCCCAAGCCTTATTTGGAGCACGTTTCAACAAACGACAACCCAGCTGACCATGCTTCAAGTGGGTTATTTCCTAGTCAAGTTTGCAATTTAGACTTATTACACGGGCCTACTTGTGCTTTCTACTCGTCTGAGCGTTGGCCGATTAGTGTTGTGCACTATACCTCGGATATTCTGGAGACTAATGAAACTATAGCTTTGCTTAGTATCAAAACCGGCTTATTCGGCTTTATCCCTTCTTGGATTCTTGCTTGGGAATTAAAATTCTTCCCACACAATAAATAGAAAACATAGTAGAAGCTCCACCCACTTACGCATATTTGAACTGCTTGAAGCCCTATTGTATTGAGTTTTTGCAGTTCAAAAGGTTAGTTTCCAAAAAGAATTTTCTGATATTGTTAATGGTAAACCTGTGCGTAGGTTTTTGCAAGTACTGGCGCCATTTGTCGACGCATTGGGATTTTTGAGAGTGGGCAGTCGATTGTCAAATTTTAGTTTGTCGTGGTCAGCTAAGCATCCTTTGTTATTGCTAAAAAATTGTCATCTAACTAAATTGATTGTGCAATACTATCATCTACATGTTGCTCCACAAACGCTCCAACCGTTATTAAATAGAGAGTTTTGGATTGTTTCTGAGTGCTCATTAATTAGGAAATAGGTGCAAAACTGCCCAGTTCGTTTTAGATTTATATCCAATTCGCAGATCCCCATTATGGGAAGCTTGCCTGAACCTCGAGTAACTTGCCCAGGTCGACCTTTCGTTCACGTAGGGGTAGATTTTGCAGGGCCCTTCTTAATTAAATCTTCAAAACTTCGTAAAGCAACCATTAGTAAGACTTACTTCCGTGTGTTTGTTTACATAGCGACCAAAGCCATCCATATAGAACTAGTATCATCTCTCTCCACTTATAAATTTTCAGCTAGTTTTGATCGATTTACGTCTGGTCGTGGAGCTGGTCATCACTTTTACAGTGATCAGAGAAATACTTTATCGGTGCAGCAAGACAGTTGAGAGATATTAAAGATTTTCTAGAAACTTTAATCAATCCTTTGTATCAAAATCAATTGACAAACCGTGACATTGTCTAGAATTTTAACCCACCTCTAAGTCCTAATTTTGGAGAACTATGGAAAGCGAGTGTAAAATCTATTAAAAATCATCTGCTTTGCGTCACCAATTTGCAGACGTTCAACTATGAGGAACTCACTACAGGTGATCCAAATGACCTTGACTATCTTACACCAGTGCATTTTTTAGTTGGAGGTCCTCTTCTATCTATTCCTAAAATTCTCCTTTGCAACATCAATTTAAACCGTTTGACTAGGTGGCAACTAATAAAAGGAATAAATACACAACTCTGGCAGTGCTGGTCTACTGAAAATCTTCACACACTACAGACACTACAGAGGCTCAAGTAAAATAAGTCCATATTTAATTTAAAGGTAGAAGACTTGGTATTATTAAGATCTTCCAACAATCCGGTTCTGCAGTGGACAATCACAAGAATGACAAAAACTTATAAAGGACAAGACGGTGCAGTGAGGGTGGTCACGTTGCGTACCGCTTCTGGAAAGTACAAGAAGCCAGTGTCCGTTTTTATACTTTTCTCACTTTTGTAGAATTTATTTTGTTTATAGTCAATTTTAGAGTAAGATTTTTTTTGTAGTTAGAGCAAATTGTTTGTTTTATTATGGTTATCATTAAGTTATTAATACAAATAGTTAATTTTAACAAAAAAATCTACGGTGACCGGTCCCGCTGTTCACAGCTGAATTTGATGAGTTGCATGCTATTTGCTACTGTCCGGAGGCGGGTCGGTGGCATTTGTGGTCTAATCATTTTAGCACATACATTGTGGAATTAAAAAAGAATTCCTTTTAACCATTTTAAGATGTTTAGTTAATCGAAATGAAAATGGTTCATTATCACATTTAGTTTATCAAAAACGTACCCATACATACAGATATTTAAATGAATTGTCTCATCATTACCCTTATCAGAAATTATCAGTAATAAATTCTTTAGTATACAAAACTGTTTCCTTAAGTGAACCTCAAAATCTTCAAAAAGAGTTAAATCATCTGACGAAGGTGTTAGTCGCAAACAATTACAATATAAAAAGGTTAAAGCTTACGTCTGCAAAAACAAGAGTAACAGCGGAATCTATGTCTCAACCAGTGTCTATCGCTTATCTATCTTATGTCAAAGGTACTACGAACCGTATAAGAAAAATGTTGTCTAAACCTAATATTCTTACTCGGTCTTCTACTCTTCCTAAATCCGGTCAAATCTTAAATCTGATAAAGGGCGTTATTCCTTTTTAATCTGCGTTTATAGCATTCCTTGCTCCTGTGGCAGTACAAAGAAAAAAACGTAGGAATTCGTATTAAGGAACATCAAAACTGTATCCGTCTTAACGAAATCTTCAAAGTCAGCGGTAGCGGAAAACATTTTAGAAATAAGTCATATAATTATGTTTGGAAACACTAAAATGTTGGCGAACGCTTCTAATTACTGGCAGCTATCGAACTAATTAAAAATCCTTTTAATATTAACCGAAACTCTAGTTTTCCTTTACCTGAGATTTGGAAACCAGTTTTATCGATCGGAGGCCGGTCTATAAAAGCCAAACTTCGCGGCGCAATCAATCAGTTTGTTCCGGGTTCTAAAGATGTCTATCGCGACGTGTGACAAATTGAAAATTGTATTAGAAAATATTATGTTAAAATAAGAGAAAAAGTAAAAAAAGAGGTGATAAAAATAGAAAATGAAAAATGTGGGCGTAAATGTGAGAAAATGAATAACTATACAGATAGCACAAAGTCGAGAAAATCTTAAAAAATAATAAGAAACTTGAAAACGAATAATAAAACGCAGGCAAACCTATAACCGATAAGTTTGGAAGACTGGAAAACATGAAAAATTCTTACAAAAAAAAACTTCAAGAAACCCGCAAAGCATTACAATCATTTAGGAAATCTATAAAAGCTGCACCGCAAGTATTTTACAGCTGGCTCAGTTATTCAGAATCTGTCTCATACGACATAAAATTCCCTTATATTTTAAGGAAGGATATATCTCAAACATCTTTAGAAAAGATAGGACAAGTGCGCAAACTATCGAGTACTTACAATTCTAAGTTCTATTGGCAGGATTCATGGCAAAACCCTTAAAAAAAGACTACAAAAAGAAATAAACAAAATAGAGGAACCAAGCGGATTTCTTATCTTCAGTGTCAAGTTGGTAACTCATCTAATCTATATAGATTTACATAAAGTTGACAATAGCAGTCATCTCCTAAAGCTATGGCAATCTATGGAAAGCCAAAAAATAAACAAATACAATAAAAAACTATATTCAAGAAATAGTAGTTGTGTTAAAAGTAAAAACGCGATATCGTTGACATTTAGCATCAACAAAGGTCTGAAGCAAGGTTGCTGTTTGACGCCCACTTTATTTTATAATGAAGCATTAAAACAATTGAGAGATAAATGCAAATCAATGGGTATGTAACGTGTAAATTCGTAAATGGGCATTAATTCGCCTGATGGTTAGGCAACCTTGCCTTTATCCGTGTGAGATATCTGACCTCGAACTATATTCTTCGATTTATGCACGTAGAAGGCGCGTAAGAGTAGTTGGCCATCTACGGATTTCCTTTTAATTGGTGGTACGCGTTTGTGATGGATGTGGCGGAGACAGGTTATTAAGAAAATGAGGTTTTTCCTTATCGATCATCATCTAACGTAAAGACGTTTTATTTTAGAAATTCTTAATAAATCCGCTCGAATGTCGCATTCGTAGAACAAAATATCTACATACTTCTAACCAAAGTCATAGAGTAGGTTAGTATTGGCACGTGGTTGATGGTGGAGACGTACCAACTAATGTTCGCTATTTTAGCTTTCTTTCTGGGGTTGTTTTCTCTTTGGCTTCTTACAAACTGCCGGAGTCGTTAACTGTACTTATGAAGTAACGGACGCGCAGCTGTGTAAGGAATCTAAGTCGACTGATGGCGCTTTCTCGCATCTTGGGGAGTTTGCCGAGGGTTATTAACGAGGTGTAACCTGGTGAATGGGTAATTCCATAAATAATTTCTCGCCGAAAAGGTATTTATGCTTATATCTAAGTTATAACGCCTAAAGCCGGGGATACCGCGCGACCTCAACCCTCATTCGTCCACGCGCTTCGGAGTCTCGACTTCTGGGTCTAGGATCTCCTTTTCTCCTGCCTAGATTTACTACGTTCGACTAAATTTCGAGAAGAGGTGGCGCACTCGGGCATTTCGCTTACTAAAGAGTATTCTTTTCACTTCAATTTTCTTTTACCCGACGACCATCTGCGGTGAGGCTAGCCGAAAAGTAAGCGTGACACCTTAGTAATTTATATATATTTATATAGTATAAGAGGTGGGATTTAAGGATACATTTCAAAACGTCTAAATTATAGTAATAGAAGAACCAGAAAAAGAGTTGGCGATAGAAAATGGGTTAATAATTAGATGTTGTCAAACTTTGGGAATATTTGGTAACAATTATTTCAAGTCAAGGAGGCAGCGAAAAGGATATAAAAAATAGGATAGGTAAAGAGAAAGAGTGGTAATAATGCAAATGCATTTACTAATTTGGAACAACAAAAAAAATAGTACAAAAAAACATGGAAGACGATTGGAGATAGTAATATATTATATGGTGTAGAAGAGTAGAAAATATAAAAAGAAACGAGTGACAATATATTTCTAGAAAAGCAGCTGTAGTGTCAAAAAATGCATAAAATTATAAATAAAGATATAAGATTACAAATGGGAGTAAATATCAACATAAAAGATGTAATAGAAGGTAGATGTCTAAACTGGTATATAAAATATAAAAAAAAGAGAAAGACCTCGACTCTATTAGAACGAAAACGTAGAAAAGACAATCTAAGAACAAAATTAGAAAGATAAAAGAAAATGGAAGCTTAGATACAAGCGACGCCGTATAACATAGTTTCGCTCCCAAATTAAAAAAAAAAACACTACTGCAACATCGGTGTTGTCACGGAAATAGTGTACAGTGCCATCATATTTTATAACTCATAATTAGTAATGTGTTACTTACTTCATTTAAAAATAAAAAACTTCAGCTCACCTGCATTGTAACTTCGATTTGTTAAACGACAATATGTTGAAGCTTCTTACCTAAAAAGAACAAAATTTGGTTAAAAACAAGATATTTTAAATTGTAGAAATAAGATAGATAGAAAAAAATAAACAATCATTTCAAAAATAATACCAAATGTTTTTTTTAGTTATAAAAATATTATGTTAAAAACATCTTAATATAGTGTCTGTACTGTATGAATTTCGTCCATTTACGCGCTGAAGGTTACTGATTATCATTTTTCCGTTTCCAACGTTAAACAAACAACACGTGTGTTAACGCCACGCTCAAGAGTATCTACATTTTAAGTATCTTTGATCATCCAAGCTAATAGTGGTTAAATAAATTTTGGATGTGTCAATTGTTAGAGATTTGCTGGGGTAAGTGTATTATCATGGCAAAGTTTGGTCACCCGCATGTGTTGATTATCCTGAAAAGGATAATAAGGCATACACTAAATACACAAAATACATCAGATACGTATTATGTTGATCTACGTTAGATGGAAAATTGAAACCACCATTTTGATTTTCGATGTACCTTTAATTATTCCGGGATACTTAGCGTACTTCGGTTTTATTAATAGTATAAAACGTTTAGCATATTATTTGTAGTAAGCTGTGTGTATTTGTATCAACTTAACTTTAAAAAAAAATTAGGGGGATTGTGTTGGATATGGCATTAGCTAAACGCATATTAGGAACGCTGAGTAAGTACTCTGTATTTTAGATTTAAGTATTTGCTTTAAAGTTAGTCGTATGCACGCACGATTTGACATACATACTTTTGTATTTATATAACAAGTTTTAGACAGTGCGCTTTGTTTTAATGTTGTGCAATCACCATAAGTTTATGACAATTGAATGTGCCATTTGTTGCTTATGTGTGCAAAGGTCTTACATTATTAGTTGTACTGCGATGTTTGTTGGCAAACCCTTAGTTGTTATAAATTTTTATTCTATTTGTTTTTCTTTTCTTATGTTATCGTTGAAATAAATATGCTCGTTGTTAATCAATTTTCAGGTGTAAATAGGCAGCTGTAGTGTATATCTCTCCCGTTCTGGTGCTGTTTTAATAACAATATAATCGGCACATCGAAGATTAGCTTGAATTCTATTAGTTACACAGCTACGACCCACTCTCCAAAGTTTTGAGCTGTCGTTGCTTATTTTGGGGTGATTAAATTACTGGTAACTAATCGAAACCTGCTTCAGGTAATAAAAAAACAAATAATCGCAGCCAAAAATAAAGCTAATAAGAACCACAAAACCAAAAAAAAATATATTAAAGAAACAGACAGTAACAATCAGTATATAAAACAAAAAAATGCAAAAACCAAAAAAAATAGAAAAACAGAGAACTGCAGGAAAAAAACTGCAAAAAAATGTAAAAATTTTTAAGTAATGCGGTAATATTAATTTTTAAAGTTTTGGAGATCATACTGTCAAGCTTTTTCAAAATGTTATGCCGTTATGAGTTGTTCCCGCAACCCACTCGCCATTATGGCCTCCTCCATCTCCTGCACCAGAGGCATCGCCATCTGAGGTGCCCGCCGTGGTGAACCTTCGCCATGACGCCGTCGACGCCGAAGACTAGCCTCTTCTCGCCGGAGACTGTCAATAATACCCCTCAACACCTTGTCACCAGCCTCATGAATAATGAGCTCTTCGCCTACGTACTGCTCCGCCATTTTCTTCAGTATCACCAATTCCCAATCACTTGTTAGAATTATTACGCAATTACAACGCCGTGTATCGACCGTTTAAATCACCTGTAAATCGCCGTTTGCAAACACCTTTGAAGCAAGTAGTTTTATCCCACTTCTGATTTGTTAAATGAAACTCTTTCAATTTAATAAATCTATTATAATAAGCTACAAGAGCATACACTATTGCACCACGCCAACAATAATTAGTAATCGCCGTGGTCGCCGCGCCCAGTATTCCTCCGCGCATGGATCCATCGTCCCTGCCCGATCCATTGCCCGCGCCGGTTGGATGCGCGCGAAGAAGAAACCCTTAACATTAGCTTAATTTTCAATTTAGATTTAGTCTTAATACACAAAGTAAACACAATGTTTCTAAAGCAATAGATGAAGATATTAACATTAGACATCTTAGGCAGACTTTTCAAAATTAAACAAAAAGATAAATTCTAGGATGTAAACCAGCTAAGAGCGGGAGTGCCTTAAAGTAGTGTACTGGTTCGTATCTTCTATCTGTTATATAATAGTTACATACCAAAGTTAAAAAAAAAACGCAGTGGCTACGTTTGCAATGACACCGCACTACCAGCAGTAGAAAAATATCGAGAACTATCCACTGAAAAACTACCATCAGCCAGTAATGCAATACTAAATACTAAACTAATGGAAATCTATCCATATCTTCTTCACAATAATAAGATAATTTTTTTCCTAGCCTGACATGTCCTCTTGTAAATTATCCTAATGAGCATCATTGGCTAAAACAAGTTTTCTTTATCAAAATTTAACTTGTTGTGTCAAAACTCTTGCGATATAGGTTGCGTACTGTAAGAGTTTAGTTCCGGAACGCCCTCTTGCTACATTCAGAAGGTTGGCTGTCATTTTTTTCTTGACGTATGGATTTAATAAAGAAAGAACAATGAAGGATTGTACCTTCATTTCTAAATATTCGCCTTAATCTACGTTATAATTGGGTGCATTGATTTACCATATATGTATGTGAGGGTTTCTTTGGGGTAAAAACTAATTTCTATTTTTGTGACATAACTTGATTTTGCCGTAATTATAATAGCGACTTGGGCTACCGCCACGTGTTTCCCGTTTGAAATGGTACATGTTAATTAAACACCTTTTACTGAAATTTATAACTTAGAGCACGTACTAAGAGGGACATTGGTTACTAACACCAATTTCTTAAAGTAATCTGGAGTCAAGTCGTTGACGTACTTCGTGTGTTAGTCGACTAAACTTAAAGGCCCACCTGCTATAGGAATAGTGAAAATCACTTGGAAATTTGACCCATTTGGTTACAACAATGTCAATGTATTTGTAATATCATCTTATATCTAATTATTTCTTTCCTTACACTTTTAGCGATTTTAGGAGACAATTCAAGCACGCCGATAGCTATTAGCATGACTGGATAATCGTGAATACAATTTTTTTACTTTTCATTTGTTTGTGTATTTTTCGAACGTAAAATACGCGCGACGTAGGTTTAGATGTCATCACGACTAACAAACGCAAATTTTTTTGTACAATTACGGTTTGAGTGCAATTTGCTCCTGGCTACGAATTCACTAGTTTCGTATCGAATCAAAGTTTAATTCTAAGATTATCTATTAATTTATACTGTTAAACTGTACTACGATAATTTTATGTACCCTCCATGGCTTGCATCAACGTTATTAACTGTGATATTTATTGACGAACTCTTAATTGTTACTATATATGTAATTCGGCTTCGTTTCTTTTTTAACCTCTTTCTTTAGTTGTTAAAAACAAATATATTCGTTGTTATAATCTGTATTTTGCCAATTGTTCTTTTTCAGTGTTCGACAATTAATAAATAAAATATTCAAATAATGACTTATTATTTTAAACAATAAAAAATTTCAACAACAAAAACACTAATTACAATAGAACGATTTATTTTCTTGTTAAGTCGTAGACTTCAAGCACTGTTTTTACTTTGTTAATAATTAACTACCACGTTGCTATAATTTATTTGTTTTTATCTCGAGACGGAGGTTTAGTAAAATTTATGAAAGAAAAAATGAATACGGAAAAATATTTTAGAACGCACATTAAATGTCTTTCCGTGCGGACTTTTTACGTTTCTCCTTTTTACGCACGTTTCTTAAACGTTCCATTTAAAATGCGGAAAATAATTTTTCCCAGTTTCCTTAATTCCGCATTCTCCCCTAATTAAATTCGAAACGAATCAATAAATTTGAACGTGTTTTAATTAAATATAAACAAAAGGATACATGTAAACAAACGTTATTTAAAAAAATCTAATTAAAATAAACAATTTATTAAAGGTAATTTCTATAATTTCGGAAAAATAATGTAACTAATGAAATGCACGCGAAACGTTTAATTAAAAATTTACGGATTCATTCGGCGTCGTTTCGATAGAGGTCAGTGAATGTTCACGGCACACTGAACAATTGCCTAATCACATTATGTCATGTCAATGGTTGCCAATATCGGAATCACTGGATAGACATACAAACACAAACACGAAACTATTTTAGTATTTGTTTTAATTTTTATCAATTTGAAGCGCACAAGTGCAGAAGTGGACGTAAAATGATGTTTACAAGTTTTTCAGCATCGCTAATGGATCGTCACCGCAAAATTTATTTAAATGTTTATTGTTTAATTTCTACTTTTATTAAAGTAGTTGGACGTTAATGGCTGAAACTGCATTTAGTTTTGAGATATGCTTTCCGCTATTCTGCTAGAAGTTATAACATTGCATTTTTACATTGCTACTTAATGGATGTTATTATTTGTTGCTATAATAACAAATACAAATCAATAATACCAATTATTGGATCACAAAAAAAGTAATTAGTCAAAATAACCCCAATAATATTGTTTATTTTAAGCATAAATTTTGTAAATTGACAAAATCTAAATTAAACTTAAAATATGTTGCTAAAGCTATTTTGTACCAACATTTGAAAATGTTTATACGTTTAAATTACATCCTTTGTTTCTAATCTTACAGAACTACTCTGAACAAGATCTTTGCTATCCTTCATAAATATCGTTCCACAATTCAGCATAATCTCATAATGAGATTGACTTTTGACATTAACTTAACAATGTACGTAATATATATGTGTATGTATATTCTGTGAGATTTTGGTTACACAATGGACGATTTAGTACTAGTGCGATAAAACATTTAATTATAAAATAAACTATAAAAATAAGAAGAAACATGCATAAAATCATCATAAAGTGTTCACAAAAAAATTCCATGCTGAAAACATTTTCTGGAAAAAACTCAATTTGTCCAGGAAAAAATTACAAAAAACTCGTAGAAGACCTCACCTTAAACTATGACAATGTAAAAATCAGTTATAAAAAAAAGTAAAAACACACTTCGAAACCGCTCAGCATAAAAATGATAAAAAACACTCCAATCAATATTTCCATAGGGAATTTATTACAAGATTTAAATGGAAACACGGTTTAAACACAAATAGAAAAAAAAAGTACAGAGGAATGAAAAGCTGAAACGAATAAATAGAAAAGGAAGAGGAAAAGGACAGATAACAAATATTTGGAAAAGGGAAGAAAACAATAAGATCGCCGGATATTAAAAAGATAACGGATTAAAACGAAGGAAAGAGAAACCAACAGAAAAAAATGGAAGAACTAAAGGAATTAATGAGATAGATGGTAAAACAGATGGAAGAAAACGTGCAAATAATAAGGCAAGAAGTCAAAGAAATAAAAGTAGAAGCAGGAAAGATGGATAACAATAAAAGAGGCCAAATATAATGTAAATTATAAGAATATCAAGAGAGAAAGAATTCTAGAATATCTGAAAGAGGAAAGGAAGAAAGGCAAGAAGAAAAAAATGATAGCGAGGTTCAGATGTGGAAACGAAGAGTTAGAAAATAGATATTGGAGAAAAGAGGAAGACAGGAGGCGCAGACTATGTGGAGAAGAGACCAAAGACCTTAAACACATGAGAAATGAATGCAGGAAGTTAAGAGAAGAGGTTAAGAAAGTAGATGAAATCTTATAAGTAAACGGAAAAGAAGCGGAATGGATGGAATAAGTATAGAAGAGGAAACAGCTAAGTGGAGAGGAAAAAGAAAAAGAAGTGTAAATAAATGTAAAAAGAATGTAAATATCAATGTAAACGTAAACGTAAAAAAAAGGTAACATTGTAAATAGGGGAATTACGAATCACTTTTGCAACACACGAGTGAGCAAATAAAAATAAACTATTAATACACCGGTGTTCACGCCCGAGGAAATACGCGTTATAAAGAAAGAATGAAAACCCTAAAGTACCAGAAGAAAAAAACCATTAATACAACAAATTGGTGCTATAGAGATCTCAGCATGTTGGTAGTTGGATTTGCTAACCGCGAAAATTCGAAAATCGTATCGAACACGGTTGCAATCCACCAACGAATATAGTGAAAAGTAACTATATCAGTACAATTGCAAAAATTGCCATCACAGAGAGGCAGTGTACAGCCGTTTCACCCTTTTGGGGATCATCAGCACTGGGATAGCATATAAAAGTTAACCACGAGATGGCGACAGCCACAACACTTTTACATGTTATTAGAACGAAACATGAATATAAGCTATAGAAATATATCAGTATAATTGTGGAAATACATTAGAGAGTATTTCCCAGTGCTGATGATCCCCAAAAAGGCGAAACGGCCGTACACTATTTCTCTCTGGTGATAATTTTTGCAATTGTACTGATATAAATACTTTTCACTATATTCGTTGGTGGATTGCAACCGTGTTAATATTCGATACGATTTTCGAATTTTCGCGGTTAGCAAATCCAACTACCAACATGCTAAGATCTCTATAGCACCAATTTGTTTATATTTTAACCGTGGACTCGTTAACCACGAGACGGCGACAGCCACAACACTTTTATATGTTATTAGAACGAAACATGAATATAAGCTATAGAAATACATCAGAGAGTATTTCCCAATGCTGATGATCCCCAAAAGGGTGAAACGACGGTACACTGGTTCTCTTTGGTGGTAATTTTTGCAATTGTACTGATATAGTTACTTTTCACTATATTCGTTGGTGGATCGCAACCGTGTTAATATTCGATACGATTTTCGAACTTTCGCGGTTAGCAAATTCAACTACCAACATGCTAAGATCTCTATAGCACCAATTTGTTTATGTTTTATACGTGCGCTCGTTAACCGCGAGATCGCCGCCGCCGTCACTACGTCGATGGAGTTTCTCCATGATCAAGTAAGGACGCTTACCGAAGAGAATCGCCAGCTCCGCCACTTGGTCACCGAGTTGACCAAGAAGCTGGATCGCTTTCTCGAGGCCCTCCCGGCACCCGCGCCCAAGAAGAAGTAGCAGCCGTCGCCTGCGACTACTTCTTGCGATGAGTCTCCCGACGTTCCGACGCCTAGCCCGGAACCGATAGAGACCCCGGCAAAGTCCAGGCGTACCAAGCCTGCCGCCGCCGACGCTCCGACTACCGAGCCTGCCGCCACGCCCACCGCCGTGCCCGCAACCGAGTTAGTTGTGCCCACCACCGCGTCCACCATCGAGGAACCCATGAAAGAAGAATGGACCGTGGCATCCAACAAGAGGAAGCGTCCCGCTGTCCTCGATATGCCGGAAACCGCCGAAACGACTCGCAAGGATAGGATCCCTCCGACTGTCCTTCGCAACCAGAAGGACTACGCTAAAGCGATGCAAACGTTACGAGAGTCTAACGAAGATGTTTCTAAGGCAAAGACAACGCGGAATGGCGTCGCCATCCACGTCGCCACCCCTGAAGGCTTCCGGATTGCGACGCACGTCCTAAAAGAGGCCCGTCAGGAATCCAGTCCTACCAGCTGAAGGGGGACCAATCGCTAAAGGCCGTCATCAGAGGGATGCCGCATTACGATTCGTCGATTGACGACGCCCCCGCCTACCTTAGTCGCAAAGGTATGGATGTGATTAAGATAACTCGCATGATTTCAGAACGTTCCAAGCGACCAACGCCGCTCCTTTTGGTCCAGGTTCGAAAGCCTCGGCAGGCGAAAGCGATCTTCGATATTACCAATATCGGAGTCGAGGACGTCCGCATAGACTTCCCATCCCAGAATCGACATCGGACAGTGCTTCTGGTGCCAGCGCTTCGGCCACTCCGCGAGAGGATGTCGAGGGACCCCTCGATGCGTGAAGTGCCTAGAGTTTCACGTCAGCTGCGAGTGCCCGAAGAAGCGTGAAGACGGTCCGGCGACGTGCTGCAACTGCAGGAACAACCATCCCGCGAACTACAAGGGATGCCCGGCTCACCCTAGACAGCGACAGGTAAGTACTCATCGTACTAATCGTTCAGCTCCTGTTTCAGCAGCCCCACGAGCAGCCGCCAGGCCGGTGAACCCAGCCGTCTCGTTTGCCCAGGTGACGAGACCGGTTGAGCCCACCGCTCCTGCGCCAACCACCACCGCCGGACAGACAAAGACTCAGAGGTACGTCCACACCGAGGTTACCAGGGAAGAGTCCGCCCTCATCAGAGAGTTCCTCGCCCAACTCCGTTCCCGCAACCAGTAATGGCAGCAAGAAGAAGAAAACCAAACTCTCTTATCATTGTGCTCTGGAACGCTAACGGTATACTTAATAAAAAACTTGAATTTCAGAAATTTCTCTATCGCCGTAACATCGACGTCGCTCTTGTTTTCGAAACTTATCTTCGAAACTGCGACAATCCAAAAATTCCCAATTATTTGAAATATAATACCAACCGAACCACAGGTCGCGGTGGAGGTACGGCCGTTTACGTAAAACGGTCTATCTCCCACCACCACATTCCAACGCCACAACTTCAGAATCTTGAAGCAACCCAAATCGTCATTAACACGGCAGCCAACGGAGACAGTTTTCTGCGCTGCTTATATTCTACCCACCAAAGACGTCATTCCCGCAGATTTAGACGCGATTTTTAACGCCAGGACCCCCACAATTCTCGCTAGAGACCTTAACGCGAAACATCCAGACTGGTACAGCAGGAAATCGAACCGCAACGGTCGACTCCTGCAAGACCTCGCCAGCATTCTCACAACGGGCTCCGCGACGTCATCGACATAGCCATTTTCAATAACATCAGGCTACTCCACAATTTAACTACCGTTTCCAACCTTAGTTCCGATCACGAGCCTGTGCTCTTACAACTCAGTGATCAATCAGAAAACTATAACCTTCAATTCGAAACGAACATCACCATGTGGCTAACTTTCCAATTTAAGACCAGTAAACTTTTCACTCAAGTCCCGGTCATCGATAACATCGTCCAACTTCAAACCGCAATTGACAGTTTCACAGACCTTGTCAAAAGATGCATTTCACATGCTATAAAAATTATCACAAAAATCAAGTCCGAACCGCTTCAACTTCGTGACCAGATCACCGAGAAAAATCACCTTAGACGTAGATGGCAACGCACTCGTCACCAAAACGATAAAAGAGCTCTTAACGTAGCTCAAAACGCTCTTCGAACCCAGATCGAAACCCATTGGAATCTCCTTTTTAATGACAAACTTCAGTCGCTAAATTCACAAGACCACAGCGTCTGGCAAATGACCAACATCCTAAAAAACAGGAACAATCCTCCCATGCCCGCTATTCACGGCCCCAGAGGTCTGGTCTACACGGATCTAGACAAAGCCAAAGCTTTCGTCGACACGCTCGAACTCTAATTCAGAGCAAACCATCCAGACGACAAAGACTTCCTCGCACGGACGCCGTCCACCACGAAGTCAGAAGCATCCTGACGTCAAACACAAACGAGCCCATCAGACACACTTCTTCCAATAAAATCGAAGCGGAAATCAAAAATCTCAAACCGCGCAAAGCTCCCGAGAACGACGGCATTCCCAACAAAGTCCTCAACCTTTTCCCCAAAAAAGGTGTAGCCACCTTAACCGCGATTTTCAACGCTTGCCTAAGACTCCGTCACTATCTACATCAGTGGAAAACCGCGGACGTCATAGTCATCCGCAAACCCGGAAAAGATCACGTCATGCCGCAAAACTACCGTCCAATTAGCTTACTTTCGACGCTTGGTAAGCTCTTGGAAAGAATCATCTTCATCCGATTACAGAAACAGGTCGACACCAACCAAATTATTCCCCAAGAACAGTTCGGTTTTCCTAAAAAACATTCCACGGTCCACCAAGCCCTCCGTCGTAGAGCAGATCACCGACGGCTTCAACCACCGCGACGTCACCGGCGGCGTTATTATCGACATCGAGAAGCCGTTTGACAAAGTCGGGCATCGCGGCCTGCTCTACAAGATGCATCGTCTAGACATCAACGTTTCGATGGTACAACTCATCAGCTCCTTCCTCAATCGACGCTCGTTTGTAATCCAGTAAGGTGCTTAAATCGCGTCTCCTTCTCCTAAGCTTCGAACCCGATTGACCCTGTCCACCAATCCAACGAAGGTTGATACCGTATTGCATGCATGCTTGCTTGGTCACCGACGCCACCGCTTGTAAAACGCACCTTAATTAGTCATTGGTTTATAGATCACCCCACGCTTGGTTGTGGCCGCCGCTTCCGTTCGCTTCGATTATGTCGCCGAATGATCGTTTATTGTAAGAATAAAATAAAATAATTTTTATTTACTTATTGTTGTCTTTTATTTCCGTAACCTCGCTCTGCTTTTAGGTCCGTTCGAAGCCCTGGACATCCGTGTCTTCACTGCAGTTATCCGGACAACACCGTTGAACAGGAGAGTAAACTCCTCAAACAAATCTGGCGCCCGAAAACCGTACCGTTCCCTAGCTTTCTATTTAAGCTAAGCAGTTCGATCCGGAGTAAGCGTCACAGTAGCTAAACCTGAAACTATTGGTATCACCTCATAGTATCGCCGCTTTCTTCAACTATTATCGCATTAATAACGCCACTTTGAAAAAATGTGGTGAATTAATTTAGTTTCGTGCTTGCTGTTAATTTATCTCGTTTACGTCTGTGTAGAGACGGAATACTCTCTACAGCAAAAGCGCCAGTTGGCGTAACAAGCGACTACACTACACATCGCTTGGTATTAGCATTTGTTTTAAGAGCAACACAATGCACGAATCTCGTTCGTTTTCAGCATAATGCATTTAGTGTAGACCCAAGCACTTTCTTTTCATTAGGTTAGTTTCCTTTTAGATCTTCGTACAGGAATTTATGTTTTTTTTTAAATATTCATCGATTTTGCGATTGTATGACATCTGTAGTTTTAGTTCTAGTTCCGTTTCTTAGTGTTAGTTTCAGGTTGCATCGTTGTTTTGAATAACATTGAATTTTACTCATATGAGAGTAATTTGAAAAATCCTCTAGTAACGAAAGTGTCACTTTTTTTTTAAATATGTCAGTTTACTTTAGCGGGAGTCCCGGTAATCACACTTTTCAATTGTTGTTAAATTGTGTGTTTTATAATTGTCAATGTTATTAAATTAATCGATATTAAATTACAGATTGTAATCTACTGAGCAAACCGAGCAAACACTTTTTTGTTACGTTTTTTTAATAAATAAAAAAAGTATGTACACCAAAAAAATAGCCCTAATTTAAAAATACTCCGTTATAGTTTATAATTTTTTTTTAAAATGATTTTTAAATTTTGAGTAGGTTAAAATAAAATTAATAAAACGTAAAAATTTAAACAAATACAATAATATCGTTGACTACAACAAAGATTTACATCAAAGAAAATTCATAAAGTCAAACCCACAAAAAGTAAAAAATTAACTTCTTATCGCCAACATTACGGTAACAGAAAAACTTTTTGATGTTTTGACACAAAACAAGTTATTAAATTACAATTTGACTCTTAGAGGTGCTTTACAAGAAGCGTATTTAAAAATTCTCTTTTGCATTAAAGGATTGATATACCTTGAATAGAGCTTTGCTCTTTTTTTCGCTGACAATTACATTAAAGCAACGAGAGTCATTCTCGATATGAAAGATAAGTTGAAAGGGCGAGTCGAGTGTAAAATTGTGGAATACGAAATAGTGAATGCTCTATTATACAGTTTCTGTAATCAACCGTTTTTAACGCCCTTACACGAATTAATGTCGCTTTCGTAATTGAGTTTCGCAAACCCTTGTTAGTTTTTCCTATTTTAACATATAAAAGTTTTTTTTCCAGTTTTAGTTAAGAATAAAAACCACTAGACCGGTAAATGTTGTCCTAATTATCTAACAAAAGGATGCTTTCAGATACCGAAACAAAAACGTCAAAGTTTGTTTGAGCATAAAACTCGCCATATCGAAAATAAAACTTTACGCGCAGCTTTATTTATTTTCTCTTAATTTTTTTTTCGTTAATTTCCTAGCAGATGGCGATGTACGTACGTTTTAATTAGAATTTCTACTTAGAGGAAAGAGACGTTTTAAGCGTAATCAAACATAATCCCTTTGAAAATGCTTACGACAGAACGAATAAGTATTATAGGTACTTATTAAGAGGAACCTATCGAAACACTCTGTTTGATGTCAGATCAGCACGAATTTATCCCAAAACAACAAATCGTAGAGTTTGCTGATTCGCTCATTTCTAACATCCAGATTAGAAAAGGTAGTTAATAATAATGCGTTCTAATCTAATCAAATACGTTTAAGTCTAATGATATTCCAATCTCTTTTGCGGTAGGAATTATTGAATTTCTTTTTAAGAACTTTTATAACGGAGTTGATTTTGAGGAGAACAAACAAAATGAAGACAACGAAAATTTTAATGTCAATAAATTCGTCCGTGTAAGTGATAGTAATAAGAGCTTTTTAAACTTGTGGTAATTTCGTTGTACTTAGATTGTTTGAAGATCGTTATCTTATAGTTTTTTAATGTACGTGTAAATAGATTGGCTTCATCGCATCAAAATTTTAATGTTGATGCATTATAGAATATATCAAAATTTTTAATTAACGAAGCTTAAGCACATGAGCCAATTGTCAAAGTTAATGATAAATTTTGATATTATTTTATAAGTGGATAAAATATACAACATACAAGTTCCAACACAAATAATAAACAATAGCACCAGTACGTGTAACAAATGAAAATAAAAATATACAAAATGTAACTGTAACTATTTTAATAAGATTATTGCAACGCCACTGGTACGTGGATACCACTGGTTGGATATTACGATTTTTTATTGAATCCTCAAAGACGCAATTTTGTTTTAGTTAATTTAAAATTCTTTATAGCAGATTTGGCAGAGACTTGAGGTCTTCTTTTAAATCGAACCACTATTGGAAGAAGTTTTATTCCCTGGAACTTTCAGTTTAATCTATAGTTCAGCCTCCAACTGCTTGCAAAATAGTGTTCGAAAACTTGAGCAATTTTTTCGCATTCAAAGCAGAAGTGCCTAAAATTAATTCGTCGTATGTAAGCTTACACTCCTCAAAAATATCCAGACTAACATAACAGTACTAACAAATTTTACCAGCTACTGTACTAAAAAACTAAAGGTAAGTATTTCTTTTTATATTAAATTAATAATTACGTCTGTTAATTTTAATTTGTTATCGACATTTTTATTTATTTAGTATCTTGGCTTATTACTTGTATATTTCGTTCATAAAACAAAGTGTTATCTTGTTGTCGATTAAAAAAATATATATCTCAAAGTTGTTTGTTCTTTCGTTGATGATTGTTTGCTTTTATCCTACTTTTTGGACAACGGGTTCGTATGTATATTTGGTGTCTCCTTGCCAAGGATTTTCCACTACAACAAAGTGGCGCCTGTTTTTTCTTTTTCTTTTACTGTATTCTCAACCACGCCCACTCACTGAATGAAAACAACGAAAATTTTAATGTCAATAAATTCGTCCGTGTAAGTGATAGTAATAAGAGATAATTTTAAAGAGTTTTTAAAACTTGTGGTAATTTCGTTGTACTTAGATTACTTTATATTTTTTATTAACGGAGCTTAAGCACATGAACCAAAGTTCAAAGTTCATGGTAAATTTTGATATTAATTATTTAGTGGGTAAAGTAGACAGCATAGAAGAACGTCAAAAAATGCTATAATTTAGTCCCAAAAAAATAAACACCAGTACGTGCCACAAATAGAAATAAAAATAAACAAAATGTAAGTGTATCTGTTTTAATAAAATTTTCGCCACGCCACTGGTACGTAGATACCACTGATTGGATATTGAGATTTTTTATTTAATCCTCACAGACGCAACTTTACTTTAGTTAATTTAAAATTCTTTATAGCAGATTTGACAGAGACTTGATGTCTTTTTTAAACCGAACCACTTTTAGAAGAAGTTTTATTCACTGAAACTTTCAGTCTAATCTATAGTTCAGCCTTCGGCTGCTTGCAAAATTGTGTTTTTGGCATTTAAGGCAAAAGTCCCTCAAATTAATTCGTCGTATGTAAGCTTACACTTCTCAAAAGTATCCAAAGTAACGTTACATTGGTAATTTCGTTGTAGATTGTTTTAAAATCGCTTTCTTATAATATTTTTTTAATATATGTGTAAATAGTTTAGTTTCATCGCATTAAAATAATAATGTCGATGCGTTGTAGAACATATGAAAATCTTTAATTAACGGAGCTTAAGCACGAGCCGAAGTACAAAGTTCATGATAAATTTTGATATTATTTATTAAGTGGGTAAAGTGGACAATATACAAGAACGTCAAAAAAATGCAAATGCAAATTTGGCAGAGACTTGAGGTCTTCTTTTAAACCGAACCCCTTTTGGAAGAAGTTTTATTCTTTAGAACTTTCAGTCTAATCTATAATTCAGCCTTCAGCTGCTAGCAAAGTTCTGTTCGAGTACGTTACTAGTTTTTTTGCATTTAAAGCAGAAGTGCCTAAAATTATTTCGTCGTATGTAAGCTTACACTCCTCAAAAATATCCAGACTAACATTACAGTAGTAACAAACTTTACCAGCTACTGTACTAAAAAACTAAAGGTAAGCATTTCGTTTTATATTAAATTAATAATCATGTCTGTAAATGCTAATGTGTGATCGACATATTTCTTTATGTAGTACCTTGGCTTATTACTTGTATATTTCGTTCATGACACCGAAGTGTTTCGTCGATTAAAAAAATATATACCTCAAAATTGTTTGTTCTTTCGTTGATGACTGTTTGTTTTTATCCTACTTCTTAGACAACGGGTTCGTATGTTCATTTGGTGTCTCCAAGCCAAGGATTTTCCAGTAAAACAAAGTGGCGCCTGTTTTTTTTCTTTTTCTATTACTGTATTCTAAATTGAATGAAGACAACAAAAATTTTAATGCTAATAAATCCGTCCGTGTAAGTGATAGTAATAAAAGATAATTTTAAAGAGTTTTTTAAACTTGTGGTAATTTCGTTGTACTTAGATTATTTTATATTTTTTTAATTTACGTGTAAATAGATTGGTTTCATCCCATCAAAATTTTAAATGCATCCACATATGGAAATTTTTAATTAACGGAGCTTAAGCCCATGAACCGAAGTTCAAAGTTTATGATACATTTTGATATTATTTATTTAGTGGGTAAAGTAGATAACATACAAGAACGTCAAAAAATGCTATAATTCAGTTCCAAAACAAATAATAAACAATAGCAGGAGTAGGTGCCACAAATGAAAATAAAAATAAACAAAATAAAAGTGTATCTCTTTTAATAAAATTCTTGCCACGCCACTGGTACGTGGATACTACTGATTGGCTATTGCGAATTTTGTTTAATCCTCACAAATGCAATTTTCCTTTAGTTAATTTACAATTCTTTATAGCAAATTTGGTAGAAACTTGAGGTCTTCTTTTAAACCAAACCACTTTTGTAAGAAGTTTTATTCCCTTGACCTTTCAGTCTAATCTATAAATCAGCCTTCAGCTGCTTGCATAGTTGCCTTAGGGTACCTTAGTAATTTTTTTGCATTTAACGCAGAAGTGCCTAAAATTAATTCGTCGTATGTAAGCTTACACTCCTCAAAAGTATCCAGACTAACATTACTGTAGTAACAAATTTTACCAGTTATAGTACTAAGAAACTAAAGGTAAGTCTTTCGTTTTATATTAAATTAATGATCTTGTCTGTAAATGTTAATGTGTGATCGACATTTTTCTTTATGTAGTATCTTGGCTTATTACTTTTATATTTCGTTCATGAAACCGAAATGTTATCTTGTTGTCGATTGAAAAAATATATATCTCATAGTTGTTTGTTCTTTAGTTGATGATTGTTTGCTTTTATCCTACTTCTTGGACAACGGGTTGGTATGTACATTTGGTGTCTCCAAGCAATGGATTTTCCAGTACAACAAAGTGGCGCCTTTTTTTTTTACTTTTTCTATTACTGTATTCTAAACCACGCCCACTCAATGACACCGTAGCTAGCCGTGGTGACGTGGTTGTTACCAACAGGACCCGTTGTAAAAAAAAGTTAGTAACACAACTATTTTAAATTACACAGGAAAAGCAACAAAGCATAAAAAAATAAAAAACAGTATATGTCTTTCTGATCGTACATGAAAAGCCGAACAAAGAAATTAAAACTATAAAGCATTACACGTTTACTACAATAATAAAAAAAAGTTAATAATGTTGATTAAACTACATTTAGGTTGAATTTATCCTTGCTGTGCTATTAGTCGTTTTTGAACAGTGTTAAGATGTGCATAATAAATTATTGTTAGTATGAGCGTTTACACTCCTAAGACGTTTAGGTCGTTTTCGAAAATTACACACGCATTTATTTTTTTCTAATAAAAAAAGTGAAGGGATTAATTATAAAGTATACATCAGTGTAGATGTCTCTAGCTGGTCCATCAAACTCATGGACAGAATAAAATGTAAGACTATGAGTCATAGGAATATAGAGGAGTGTGAAAGGGTAAATACAACTGCTAATTCTTAATTTTCGTAGCTCAGTAGCCAGTATCCGATAGTTTCTTCTTCTAAATCTCTCTTGGTTAGTTTTGACTCTGCCCAGTTCAGCTCCACGACAACCCCACTCTCACACCCGCATATAGCAGGGTGACAAAGTTTGCCAAGACAAATGTAACAAAAACAAGATAGCTCAAAACCTAACCTATGCCAAAATTAATCTAACAGTCCCCAAGAGTCCGACACCAACAGATAGGCCACCAGGTATCGACAATTCTCTGAAATCCTTGTGTTACTGCCCCAATACGTTGGACCAGTCACCGTACCGTAACGATGCCTCGTAACTTAGATGCATACGTTGATTTAAAACATTAAATAATTGAGAATAATTAACAAATGTTATTATACAAACTAAAAATTATACAGACTGCGTTGAAATGCTGTAACAAAACAAATTATTTCCCCAAATGCACTTAGACAACAGTACAATAGCGTCCAAAAATTTTATGTTAATGATCGCATTTAAAATTGTGTTGATTAACGTACACACGGCACTAGCAAATATATTATTACTTAGTATTAGTATTCAAATCACTCAGGTAAATCTTTGTTGCGATCACAAAGATCGATGATTTTGTTAAAAGCAATTAAAATTTATAGGTTAGTAAGCAGGTGCTGTTTTCTATTAATTAAATTTTAGTTTTAAATTTACAACAGATATTGAGCACTGATATTTATTTACAATAACAACGTTTGCAAAAAGATTACAGTGAAATCTTAATTACGGTGGCGGCAATATACGGGATGTGGCAAAACTAATTCCAATGAGAAATCGAGCTTGCACTGGATTTAATTAAGGTGAGTGATGCTTGAAATGAAATACGTGAATAAATTATTATACACAGAAAACACGTTCAGAAACAAATTCAACTCGCAGAAGTATCGAACGTCTTAACAAATTCTTACGTAAACGCAGTAATTGAGAATATACCTGCTAGTTTATAGATAAACGAAGTAACAGTTTTTAATAGGCACCAAGTTACAGCTATCAGTAAGATTAACCGGAACTAACAGTCAGCAGCAGATACCTACCACGTACAAGTAAAACTATAACAACTAAAAAATCCATAACTAAATATAAATACAAGAAATTACAGACATATAATTAATATAAATCCAAATTTATACATTAATAAATATATATTTATTTACACGTAGCAAGTCTTTGTACGGTAGAACACCAGGTTCAATTAGATTCACGGTTATGCTAAAAATGCTTTAGTATAAAATTTATTCTCGATGCGCCCACTTTTCGTTGTTGAGTAGGGATAGGCTGTCAAATTTTAAAACACGATTTTATTACATCCGGTAAAGTTTAAAGAACGCAGATATCCTCTAGCGTTGTGTACGCCTAACAAGGCTTTTAATGTTAAGTATTTCACACACCTCCTTGTGAATTAAAATCGAATATTGTGGCAATCTAAGTGAAAGTCTTTATTTGGGCGGGTTTCCATACCTCCACCCGTATTCTTTATCTGTGGAGTAAATAAGCACATGTTGTAATTGAAAAATTTCCATGATGACCTCACGTCACTGAAGTTTGTATGAATTAAAACAGGGGTTTACTTGTGATAACGCCGGATGTACGTTTTTTGTGTCGGATTTTAATTAAGCTTTAGGTAATACTGGTACGGAGCTAGCTACCCCTACTTGAGGAAACCTAATTTTAAGTATTACACTTTCTATTTTAATTTTTAGTATTGTGGTGTTCAGTCGATTGTAAGAATTACTATACGTACATGTTAGGTTGTTAACATAATATAAAATCGTTTTGTTATGTTACGTATTATTATACGGTGCGTTGATTCTCTAAATCTTCGATTTTCGTACTTTTGTACTTTAATTTACGAATGTAGAGTAATTTCTCTTCTGAATGTAAAAGTTAGGCCGAGTAGGTTTTTGCTGTACAACGTGTCGCCCAGTCAAGAGCGTACTTTATATTTTATCTATAATACCGACCTACGTGCTGGCGTTTAATAAAATGTATATAAATATACTTATGTACCTTCTTCTTCTTCTATTGTGAACTACAGTCTGTGATAAAATGAATATACTCTGTTACCACTTCTGTCTTGTCATTTGTTTTGTGACAACTGCGGGTAGATTTAGACGGTATCTCCCACTACAGTCTTTCATCGTTTTGGCGCTTTTTCAAATTTATTTTATAATCTAACACCACAAAGCTTACGACTCTATCGCCGGAAGAACTCAATTAGTCGTCGCTCTCTTTTAGTTACGAAAAAATCACGTAACACGATACGTCACTGGTTTATCTTTATTTAAGATTTTACACATTGAGGTTATGAATTTAAATTTTATGTAAAAATAATTATGTAAAATTACTTTTTATTACAGCAGCGTACAAATATAAAATGAATTGTGAGTTCAAAATAGGTACGTTAGAAGTGCAATAAACAATTGTAATTATAGGTAATAATTTTACAAAATAATATTCATTAAAACGACTGACTTAATCTCGTACAGATAACATATAACATGTAGATTGACATAGCAAAGTAGTTTTACGATAATAAATGTATAACGATGCGAGATAATAACAAGGACCGCGGTGAGGACTGTCGTTGTCTCAGTAGAGTAATATAAGAAGCAATATCATCTGTACCGTTCCTTAAAGTTCTGTAGGGTCGTTACTCGATAAGGTGTTGTACACAGCCGGAGATCCTCGGTAACTTCAGCATAAAGATGTAGATATCGGCAATTGTATTTGTATCAGAGGTATTTGTAACCACCTGGTGCACCACTACATCCCTTAGTTCTCGCTGGTGGTAACTTAATCCAAGTTATTATAACATCGAATAATCAGAAAAATCCTTCCAAATTGGAAAATAGGAATAGATAGTTACTCCATTTTGTATTTCCACCAAAGGTCCTTATCAGCAAGATAGAAAATCGGGGTACAGCCGTAACGCAATTTAATTCTGTTAGTAAAATATAAAATAACGAATTTAAATCAAATGTAGGAATTATAGAAATATCTACATAAACGACTGCCTAATTAAGCATATGATAATAAGAAAATTTGCCTTTGATGTTTTTCATTAACAACCTAGAACGGAAAAGAACGCGGAAAGCAAAAACTATCCTATATAAAGCGTAACTCTCCCACTAACGTACGCAACATGGCTGTAAAATACAACATTACCAACTACACCAAAAACATAGAAACGTTAGATATTAGAAAAACAAAATGCGGACACTTAAACTTAAAATGTAATGTAAGTTGCCTATCCAACAGGTTAAGCATTCGAAAGTATGTGTTGAAATCTAACTAATCGATTTTAATGCAACTTGTACATTACAAAATTCTAAACCATTCCGATTTAACTAATTTATGCAGGAAAAAAATCCAAGTGCTTGTTCAAGAATTATTTCTAAAATTTACACATTGAAGTTGCAGAACCATACCTTCGCCCGCACTCTGACTAATTTGTATTAACTGAAACTACTGCGTGCGCTATTGATACTTTGCCACTTTTTTTTATTAGTGGCAAAGGCCAGAATTCTTTGCAGCCATACTCGCTGCACTGTCGTAGCAATTATTAAAATTTTCCAAAAAGCTTTGCTATTTGAACATTAGCGAATAACGTCGAATCAAGGATTCGATAAAGCCAAATTCCAGATAGCGAACGATAAATGCAGAAAGGTTGCGAATGTTCTAGACCGAGATAGCATGAATATATAAGAAGTGTTCGAGCATGCAGAAGGTCAGTTTCCTGTATCAGCAATGAAGTTAAAACGTTGTTACGGTGAAGATAAATAAGTAATTAGCACGTGCAAAGTTTTAAATAAATAAAGTGTACATCGAAGAAAGTTCACGTGACTTTTAAAGTAAACAACTGTGGATAGTGATAGCGTATTTTATATAAATTACCGTAAGTTTTTATTCTTAGATAGTTTGATTTAGTTAGTTCGGTTAGTTTAAACGTGTACATATTTTTAGTATAAATAAATAAATTAGTAAATAATAATAAATTCGTTACAAGTGGTGTCAGGTGTGGGGTTTTCTTGGGTCGTGCACCTATTATAGACGATTTGTATCCGGATTTGCTAATATTGCAAAACCTTTGACGAAATTGACAGACGAAAGAGCAACATTTAAATGGAATGAAGACTGCGAAAATTCTTTCCATCAACTAAACTGGCCCTAGTCACTTTGGCGGTTCTGGGTTATCCAAGAGAAGATGAAAAATTTGTTCTGGATACCGACGCAAGCAATCTGGCCTTTCGCAGGTTCAAGATGAACAAGAAAAAGTTATCGCGTATTATTGCGTGACTAACACTTAGCATCGAACATTTCTACAAATATCTGTATGGACAAATTTTTTTACTGAGAACAGACCACAGTGCTTTAAAATGGCTACTGCAGTTCCGTAACGCGGAAGGACAAGTGGCAAAATAAATCGAGAGACTGCAAGAGTATGACTATGAAACAGAACACCGTGCCTAAAGCAGTCATCTGAACGCTGATGCCTTGTCCAAAAAACCATGTCCGGCGGACTGCAGCCATTGTACGAGACTGAAAAAAGAGTTGAATGCCTCCGAAGAACTGCCATGGTTGATGATGAGTGGAAAATAAGACTACTCCTGGACTGGAAAGAAAACGGCCGACGACCAACCTGGGAAGAAGTGAGTGCTTTGGGCAGAAATATCAAAGCGTACTGGGCGCAGTGGGACACCTTGATAGTAGAAGACGGTCTTCTTAAGCGATCCCTAGAAAGTGTCGAGGGCAAGAAAAACAGACTACAGTTGGTAATGCCGAAGAGCAGAGTGTCAAAAGTGTTAAAGCATCTCCACGATGGGACATCAGGAGAACACTTTGGCATTAAGAAGACATTGGGTAAAGAGCGAGAACGATTCTACTGGATGAACTACAAAGAGGACGTCATGAAATGGTGCCGTAAATGCACGGTCGGCGCATCAAAAAATGGTCCAGCGAGAAAGCGCAAAGCACCCATGAAGCAATACAACGCAAGAAGCCCTTTGGAAAGAGTGTAATAAAAAATTACTCCGAATAAAGAACGTTTAATAAAAGTAAAAATAATAATTTGACCACAGCAGCAATCGTAAGCACAGGCCTCTGGGTGTGAGTTGAATGCAAGTAAATACAAAGATGTGAACTCCGTTAATTTATTAACTATAACTTAATATACTATTTACATTAGAGAACAATGGACAATATTTGAATTAAACATATTAGAAATAAAACAGGATTTAAAATAAAATATTAGGGCGCCAACCACCTTTAAATTAGTGATAAAAACGTAAAATCTTACATCTAATTATTAATTGCTATTAAATGCAAAAATAGTAAACGGTTAATTTGTTATGAGTAAAAAGTTTTAATAACTGAATTTAATTGCTTGAATGTATTATGTAACTTAATTCCAGTTGACTCACCACATGATATGACGTTATCGTATAGCTTCTATCTTTAGCACATACTTTGTTGTAGTGATAAAATTCTTCAACCACAATGTAGATTTCCAACCACATCAGCAAGCATAAAACCAATGTATAAATCCAATGACGGAAAATCCAGTAATTAAAAGACAAAACCAAAATAAATGATCCAGTAAAAGAAAAGATCCAGAATAAAAATAAAAGTAAAAGTAAAAGACCCTAAATATAAATAATTAGAATGGTTTTTTAAATGACATGATGTACTCACGCTGCTTAGCAACGGCCTTCAAAACAAATTCCTTTGTCTAAATATTGCGTAACATTTTGAAATCACTAAAAATGTTGAATTCAATAGAAAAATTATATCAAAATAAAAGTAAACTCACCAATAATTAGATGGAATGTAGAAAAATTAAATTGCATGGGTTTTTACGGCATAATCAAGAAAATTTGACTTCTCCGCATCATTATGACACGCACGGCCAAGCGTGGCCCAAGCGGAAGTGCAAGTTTAAGCTACAACTCAGATAGAGTTGAACAACGCGACGTTGCTAAACTGAATAAATTTACGTGCAATATTAATTGCAAAAAATAAACGAATGTAAAATTGAATTTTAATGTAATGAACTCTAACGGGACGTTACAAGAGTAGCGATTGACATCGCAGGGCCGTTCCCAGAATCCGATTTGGAAAATAAATACATCCTGGTGGCGATGGATTATTTCACGAAATGGGCGGAGGCTTACGCCATACCCAATCAAGAAGCAGCTACAGTCGCAGACGTATTAGTAAAAGAGTTTTTCTGCCGGTTTGAAGTTCCATTGGAATTACACTCCGATCAAGACCGCAATTTAGAGTTTGGGCTGTTTCAAGAAGTTTGTCGACTGTTGGAAATAAAAAAAACTAGAACGACACCTCTCCATAAATAATTTAGTAAATAATAATAAATTGGTTACACTATATATTGACACTGAAAATTTGATAAATAAACTTTTACTTGACTAGTAATGAAAGTCAGTTGGTCATTTTTGGTGACAACCTAATGTTGAAATGACTAGATGAATTTTACGTGCCAGTTAAACAACAAACGACGACATTTTGGGGCGTCAAGCATTTTGGGACGACAGAATTTGCATTTGCTATTAAACCGAATTGTATGACAGAAAACGACAGTCGCTATCCTAAGCCTTCACATCCAATGTTGACTATAGGGTTTCCCAAATTTCTTCCATCGCTTTCAATATTTGCCATACTAATCCATGGTAGCCCTGCTTTTCTTTTAAAATCGTCGTACCAGCGCATTGGTGGTTGTCTTCTTCCTCTTTTGTGCACATATCGCTTACAATCTATTATTTTATGGCTCCATCGGGTTACATCACTTCTGGATAAATGCCCAGCTTATCTCCATTTTAAGGATGCTATCCTTTCTCCTACATCTGTTACTTTGGTGATGGCTCTCATCATAGACCTTTCCATTCCTTTTTGAGCAACTCTAATTCTATATTGCCTTTTGTGGTTGTCCAGTTCTCTGTCCCATATCTAATGACTGGCAGCACGCAATGGTCAAGCACTTTAGTTTTAAGGTGTTGAGCAGTTTTCTTGTTTTTGAGTATGAAACTTAATCTTCCAAATGCAAGCCAGCCTAATATTATTCTTCTGTCTGGTTTGTTCTTCTCAGTTCTATTCTCTGTCCCAAATATGTATATTTTTCCACTTTTTCTATTTCCGTATCGTCCACTCCCACTGTCACTCGCGTTGCTTGTCCCTTGTGCATAATATTGGATTTTGTTAAGTTCATCTTTAATTCTACCTTAATGGATTCTCTGTGTAAGTCAATAAGGATCTGGATTTATCAATATCTTATATATGTGTGATAATTAGCTAATTAATCGGTAGTTTTCTGGTTTCGTATTTTGTCCCTGTTTGAATAGTAATATAACATTAGCATTCTTCCATTTCTTTGGTACCTCAATTTGCTTCAGGTAGTAATTGAGCAAATCTGTAATTTTTATGATTAAGTTTTCTCCTCCATCTATAATCATATCTATCGATATGTCGTCCTCTCCCGTAGGTTTGTTAAATTTTATATCTTTTATTGCCTTCTTTACTTCTTCTATATTTATGTTTGGCTATTCATCTGATCCTACATTTTTTATTTTGCTTTCTATTTGGCTATTGTCTCCATTCCTTTTGTATGGTGTTTTAGACTACTGTCAATTCCTGTGCAAAATTCTTCTTCTGCATCTAATATTTCGTCTCTATCGTATATTATTATTCCTTCTACATTGCGTAGTACATAAGTCTGCTTCTTTTTAATTAAATTGGGATTATCTTGGGTAGGTGTTTCTTTTTTTCGCAAAATTTAAAAAAACGAAAGTAACTGTTATGTTAAAAATTGTTTATTACTCATCCTCTGTATAGTATGCATCGTTCGTTGTAAAAATGCAGTTAGAGTGACGTATCAATTTTCTTTCCCTCGGGGACTCACGCGTTTGACATTTAACACGCAAGCTGCAAAATAAACGCACGTAACGTAATGCTCAGAGGAGCTTTCTGAATCAATGGCCATCCAATCGGTGAGGTATGATGCACCTATACGTTTTGTGGCGATTTTCGATCATCTTTTGTAGCGGTAATGGTACCACGCTGTTGACAACACTCATCCTTTATCAGTTTAGCCTCTACAAAGTGATCCAAAGTTCGACGTATTAATTTATGGAGATTTCAAGAACACGTTTGTGTTAAAAGTATTGTATTTGTGATGCCTGTCAAATTACATTCTGTTTCAACTTTTAAGGATTTAACAAACTTTCCTAGATCTAGTACGGGCGTGGAACGATTGTAAGTACCTATATATACTGTTATTTAATTACGTTATTGTTGGTTTTTTACGACCAGTTTGTACCGGGTGCTCACAAATAACAACTTTATTGTGTAATCATTATTATTCGACAATTATTTTCGTTGGTGATTTAATTGACTGGGCGCGTACTTATTATTATTCGTTGTTAATGTTATTCTTTTCTCTATTGTTAGTTTGCTGTGTTATAACTGCCTTTGTGCGTCTTTGTGAATCTTCTTTAATTAAGAGCTTAAAATCGCTTTCTAGACTCTAGATCCACGCCTATTCTGCCACAAAGAGAGCTAACCCAGGCAGAGTCCACCCTAGTAAAAAGTTTCTAACAAAACACTTCTCAGTACAATTTCTATATACTTACCGTTACTATTACTGCCAGGTGAGATAAAATAAACACGTAAAAAAATGAAAACAAGGAAACATATTTTTGACAAACGACAACGACTAATGTTCCTAGTTGTATTTACATCATTTGACTAATACTACTGCCCAGTTATATAAAGCAAAGTTAACTACGTTGTCAGCTGACGTCGTTGTTAACTAAATTTTGTACCAATGACGACACACAAAATAATTAATTACGTCTAAACATTTTATTTACTGATATAGGTGATGTATTTAAAAGTAATGATTTCTGCGTTAATGAGTTAACTGTAACTGACTTGCATTTGTTCTTGTTACTCAATACGCGTGTGATCGTGTTGATAAGTAATTGTGTACTTGGAAAAATTTTCTCTATGCTATCGGGTACTTCAAATAAACTTTTCTCTTTTAAGTTTGGTGACGAATTCTAATTATTCAAAACGTGTATTAAATAAAAGCATTGACGCATGTATGTACGACATCAAAGTAAGGAAAAATTCAATCTGATAGAAAGAATGTTTACATGAAGTTACATCATATAATCAAATCTATACCCTAAACCTAACCCCGTCAAATCGATTTAGATAAACGTTCGAGATAAACCAAAAATTTCGAATTTTCTTAATGCAATACGATTTCATTCCTCAAATGTAATTTAAATAGAATAGAGATTTGTCGCCATAATTGCAACTCGGAAAAGTTAAGTAACGCACAAAATTAAAATAAAAAACTTCGCACCTTAAAAATCATTCGTCTTCATTTGCAAATTCTTTCTAGTCCCATTTTTCGCTAAATTTAATATAATTGTAAATTATAATGACAATTTAAATTTTTATGAATATTCAGACGGTGGTAATTTTTAAAACGGCTTAAATGAAGGGATTCAAATGTTAACAGTACGAAAGGGAATGAAGACGCAGCGAGCGAGAGAGAACAACAATAATGTGGGTTTTTATTTCGAAAGCTTTCTGTTGTCATAGCTTGAATCGCTCTGGACACGTCGTGAAGGCATTCCAGGTCATTAGATTTTTTCGTTGAAATTTTTCAGATGAGATGAGAAAAATCTGACAGGACCAGTTGAACTTAGACTGAAAGAAAAAATCGATTCAAACATAATTGTCAAATTTGAAATATGTTTAAAGTAAGCATTTAAACCACATCTAACGGAAACAAATTTATAAAATGTTAGCAATTTTGTTATTGCAATAATCCTTATACTGTCTTTTTGTGTTTTTTTTTTAAAATTATTACATTTGGTACAGAATCTTAATAAAAAACAGTAAGAAGTTATTGCACGGTATTTATTTATGACACTCTGTTAAAAGGTTCTGCTGAAACTGCAGAAATTTTATTATTTTAGTTCCGGAAGATTAAGTGTGCTCTATACCTAGTACAAAATAGTCCCAAAGCAACTTTAACAAAACAATAAAAAAAATGAGTAATGTCAACTAACGTAAGATTTTTTAATTAAAGAAGTTGGTGATACTTCGTTAGAATAGTTAAATGTAACGTATATGGAATAAATTTAAACAAATTTTAAAATTCGTACATAGATAGAACGTGTCTATAAAAAATATCCACAATTTAAAAAAAATTATAATCTGTAAAATGTATAAATAAAATATATAACTAAATCGATAATCGGTAAAGATAATAAATCGCAAAAAAAGTAAAATATGAGTACAATAACTTACCAAACCGACAATTCTTCGTCAATCGTAGTAACTTCCACTACTCCTATTTATTTGACTGACTTAAAATATATAAAATGAATATATAGACATTCAAAGCAAAAAAATTGTTGTGTCAATGGCAATGAAACCAAAACTGTAACGACGTTACTTGCACGCGGTTAATAAAGCTGAAAAATTAACCAAACTGTCAAAATAATAAGATTCTTATCTGAATTTTTTTTGAGTTTTAAGAAAAAAGAGATAAATATTAACAAAGTATTGATATTGTACTGATACAAGAACCATGGGTTTACAGAAAGACTGTCAGAAAACTAAGAATGAAGGGTAACTGAAAATTTATCAATCCTAGAGTTCGTATCTTAACAAAACATGGTAATCATTTACTGCCAATGTGGGAACTCAGCACAAAAAACCTAATAGTAGTAATGACAAATACGAACATCTGAAATCTTATACTGGCTTTGGTTTACCTACCATATGATCAAACAAAACAACCACCAACACAAGAAACTGTAGAATTGCAGTTCTGTAAACACAATTAAATACAACTGGTGTTCTGATGTGACTCCAATGCACATCATACGGTTTGGAGAAGCACTGGTAACAACAGAAGAGGTACGGTACTTTTAGAATTTATTCTGAGTAATAAATCAAACGACGTAAATCAAGGATATCACACGTGTGCAGTAAAATACGAAAGTAACAATTGAAAGCAAACTCGTAAGAATAAGCTAAAAAACTGGAAGATGAGAAGAATACAAAAAATGGATACGTTATTAACAAAACGAAAGACATCCTGCAAGGAAAAATAATCAGAATGTACAAAACTGTAGAAAACTTTGCAAAAACATAACCACAGTGCAAAACCACAGATAGGTTACACCTTAACCGAAGAATTATTGCTAAAACTATACTTTCCAGAAACTACATCCATACCTGCAAACGTAGTAACAAGTTCAAACTTTGACGTACCTAAAAAACAAAGATAAAGACAATACACTGGGTACAGAACTTTTGCATCGATACCAAACAAGTAAATCGTGTACACTGAGCATACACAAGCTGACACGCGGAATTGAAAGTTATTTAAGCAACCAAAAGACTTTATATATAGAAAGATCATTCGATAACACCTCTGTCGACTAGATTTGGAAAGCACTCAAGCATCGTTAAGTTTATCGGTCCGTAGTAGATTGCATTAGCTCTGCGATAGGTAACAGAACAATGTAAGCCGAAAAGCAGCTACTACTAAGAGATGCCGCAGAGAGACCTCTATTGTTGCGCTTAGTAGTAGAGAATCTCTTGTAACGTTCATTTTAACGTACCCTTTATTATACATTTAGTGTTTTTATTAACTGATTGGCAACATTTGCGTTTCATTAATTCTATTTCTTTTCATGTCATACTTTCATACTAGTGACATCTAGGTCATTACTTATTAACAGGTGTGTTAAATGTTATGGAAATGAATATCAATTGAAAAATCTTGCCAGAATAAAATTAGATTCTGTTTCGACTTATGATATTTTTTGCATGATTGTAGCACGCAATGGACCACGTTTATTAACCTCGTGTTATACACCGCTAATAGTTGTATTATCCACATTACTACTACGGTTGAGGTCCGTTGATGGTGATACGCATACAAGTAGCTCTTCGTTTAGTAAAGGTGACGTGTATGGATTTTAATTCGCCATTTCCTAAACTAGTCACTGATGACGTTGCGGTAGGTTTGTAGTTTTGTTGAAGCTCTTGCTAGATCTTAATCTCTATCTAGTAGCGCAACGTCGTCTGCAAAGGTTGCGATTGAAACTTCCTCGCTGTTTGGTAGGTCTGATGTGTAGAATAAGTATAATACCGGTCCCAGTTGGGGTACACCAGAAGCTATAGGAAACAGGTTGGTAAGTACACCTTTATGTTTGATTTGAAACATTCTATCGTATAGCTAGGATTAGATAGGCAGCCACTTTTTTAGCTTGTATGTTAAACCTTTGTGCCAAACTTTGGCGAATGCCTGGCTGACGTCCAGAAAAACCGCATGGCAATATTTTTTGGCTTCAAATGTATCCTTAATAATATCTACCACTTTATGAACTTGTTCAATTGTCGAGTGTTGCCTACGGAAACCGAATTGATGATCTGGTATGAGGTGTTGTTCTTCAAAAGTAGGAGTTATTATTTTGATTAATGGTTTTTCAAAGGTTTTTGAGATTATGCAACTTTCTATTGTGCTGGGAAACGTGCAGTTCTAAAGATCGCGTTAAATATTGTTGCCAGTATTGTAAAGCCCTTGGGTGGAAGTTCTTTCAGGAGTTTCCTCGTGATTTTTTTGAAGATTTTTTAATTACCTCTTTTACTTTGATTACTTGGGTTGACAGTGACAGTTATAGTGGGACATCTAAGAACTTATCTATACCTTCTTCATCAATATCAAGTAGTAGTTGGAAGACTGCTGAGGTGATTGATTTTTTCAGTGTCGCTTTTCACCCACATTCCGATTATTTTTCGTATTGGCGGTAAAGGTTTTTGCGGTTGTTTTTTTGATGGCTTCCCACAGAGAATAATCATTCGCTGTGACTTATAGTTTTTCAATGTATTTTCTAACAGTTGCGTCTCTGTATTCCTGAAGATTTTCTTTTAACTCTCTTGCTGCAGCATTGTAAAGTCTCTTTTTTTTTCGGGGTAGCGTCTTTTGTGCCATTCTTTGCGTAACCTTCTCTTCTTTGTTATTTTGTTAGTAATTTCCGCTGGATATGATTTTTTTCTGGAGTTATCTAGTAGGATAGGTGTTGAGTAGTATCGTAGGGTCGGTTCTGGATTACTCGGGTAAGATCGGTAGAAGATTGTCAAGTTTCGTTGCTATCGTTTCGTTTCGGGTATGCTCGAGTTGCCACCAATACGATCTATCCCGACTTACCAAATACGAAAGCAACTCGAACATACCCGAAACGAAACGATAGCAAGGAAACTTCACGATCTCGTACCGATCTTAACCGAGTGATCCAGAACCGGCCCTACTATACTACTGTGTTGATTTCCAAGTAGCATTTTATATAAGTTTGAAAAAGTCTTCTACCGCTATTTATAAGTCATCGCTTTTCACTAATTCTCCGTTTTCTTTTCATATTGGCGGTACAGGTTTATGCCGTTGCTTAAGTCTTTTGGTGGCTTTCCACAGAGAATAATCAGTTGCTTATGTGTCTCTCAATGTATTGCATTGCTGCATTTCTTAAGCATTTCTTTTAACTCTCTTGCTGCAGCATTGTAGAGTCTCTTTTCTTCAGGGTAACGTTTCTCTGCTATTCTTTGTGTAAACTTTCCTTTTCTACTATTTTGTTAGTAGTTTCCGCTGGGTATGCTTTTTTTCTGAGATTATCTGGTAGGGTGAGTGTTGATTTCCAAGCAGCATATTGTGTGATTTTAAAAAAGTCTTCTACCGCTATTTCTATGCGATCTGCTGTTTTTTAGTTTTATATTATGACAAGCATTTTCCTAGAATATCTCACGAAAGAATTCCCACGGTTTGATGATATAATTTAGTTATTATGGATGTACTTATGTTTAGTATTACTAGAGTATGATCCGAACAGAAATCATATGTTTCTTCAACGTGCAGGTGCGCTTGTCCAATACTTTCAGTGATGAAGAAATCTAAGCACTTTAGAATTTTGGCTGGATCCGTTGGACAGTAGTTGAGTTGAGTAGAGTAGTAGAGCCCCACCTCTTGGGGAAATCAGTGAAGATCCGCAATGCGCATGCTTGGCGTTGTAGTCTCCATCGGAGTTAAAAAGTTGTTGATATTGCTGTAGAGCCATTTTAGTCATATATTTTTCAGAGTTGTGATTTGCAAGAAGTCTCGATAAAACTTCTTCACCGCGCGATGTTTAATATTATGTCTGATGATGATCGCTGTTCTCTGTGAAATGAGCCTCCGAAATGAGTAAAATGTCAATGTGTTTTGTGTTAAAAAATATTTGTACTTCCTGGCGATGTTGTGTCAGTCCATTTGCGTTCTACGTGACGATTTTATATTGACCGATTAAGGTTGGTATTTTCTTGTTGTCTAAGTGCGGTAACTTGATTACTGAGCGTTTCAATGGTGTTTCTCATTTCCCTAGCTTCTTGTGCTAGATCTGTTGTCATGTTATTTTCGTTCGTGATTGTTTGCTGCAGGCATTTGATTGTAGGTCTTTCTGGGTCCATGTTTGTGTTAGTTTGATTTCGTCTGATTGCTTGCCTGTTGAGATCTTGCCGAAGTTGTACACTATTATTTGCTGTCGTTTGTTGCTAATAATTCATCCGTCTCAGTGGTGGAAAATCTGATGCTGCTAGTAAGAACCTTGTTACGTTTTCTTTTAATTATTAACGTTCTCAAATGAACGCAGCAGCTAATAATTTATTCACTAATGTTCTGCAACGTAAATATAAAATGTGCCTCTACAATGAGATGCGGGTTTGGACTAAGTCTAAAGGTTAACCAAGGTTTTACTCGCCTTCGGGAAAGGTTGTTACTTACTGGAATTGTCATCAGCAAGGACATGTCTCGCCTTCTTGTTCTAAACCGCAGACTTTACACTGCTATGGCTGTGGGAAACCAGACACTGTCAAATCTAGGTGTCCGAGATGTTCTCACAATTCAAAAAACTAGGTTCTGATCTTGCTAGTCGAGGGGAAGATCTGGAACTACTTCCATTCTCGACCATTCCGTTTGATGGGCTTTCTGACGAACAGCGTATACTTTTGAGCTTTCTTTTTTCTAGTGCTCAAAACGATGAACGTCCTTTTCTTAGTGTATCCATTTTGGGTTTTTCTTTTCAGGGTCTCTTAGACTCAGGATCTTATCACACAATTCTTGGAAGACCTGGTTGGGAGATACTTAGCTCGCTGAATTTATCACTGTCAAATGAAACCTTTACGACTTGCACTATTGCTGATGGAACTAAGTGCTCCATCTTAGGATCTCTTTGGCTTCCTATCTCTTTAGAGGGACGAGTGAAAACTCTTAATGTTCTCGTCATACCTTCTATTCCACAATTACTTATTCTCGGCATAGACTTCTGGAAGACAATGGGTTTTGTCCCAGATCTTCGTAATGGTCACTGGTCTTTCTGTTCTAGTGTGAATGCTACTAGTAACTCTCATATCTTACCTCTGACCGAACTTTCTAAAGACGAGCGTACCTCTCTCAAAGATCTACTTGATCTACACTTTGCTCATAATTCTGATACTTTGGGGTGTACTTCTTTGGTGGAACATAAAATCCGAACCACCGGGGAACCTATTAAACAGCGGTATTACCCACTGTCTCCACCTATATTGACTATTGTGAATGCGGAGTTGGATGCGATGTTAGCTCTAGGTGTTGTAGAACCATCTACCAGCCCGTGGTCAAGCCCTATCGTACTAGTCAAAAAGAAAGACAATTCTTACCGATTTTGTGTCGACTTCAGAAAAGTCAATTCGGTTACTCAGAAAGATGCATATCCTTTGCCGTATATCTCGGCTATACTCGATAGACTTCGGGATGCTAAATTCCTGTCTAGTTTACACATTCGTTCTGCTTACTGGCAGATACTTTTGGACGAAGAATCGAAGTCAATCACGGCGTTTACTGTACCTCAAAGGGGACTTTTCCAGTTCACGAAGATGCCTTTCGGATTGTATAATTCGCCTGCAAGTTTCCAAAGGTTAATTGACCGAGTGTTAAAACCCTCTGTAAATATTTGTCTAAGTTAGCAACAATAAAATGTGGATTAGAAAACTTAGCAAGCTAAGAGTTGACCATTTAAATCTAACTTTTATAGCAACCGTAAAACTACATGTGCATAGCAACTAAAAGACAAAAGTTGACAAGAACGCGCCAAATGCGAGTAAAACCTTGGTTAACCTTTAGACTTAGTCCAAACCCGCATCTGATTGTAGAGGCACATTTTATATTTACGTTACAGAACATTAGTGAATAAATTATTAGCTGGTGCGTTTATTTGAGAACGTTACTAATTAAAAAAAAAACGTAACAACCTTTGTTTCTGGTTATAGAATAGCAGCTTCAGGTTTAAAGTTTAAGTTTCGCTGATTGATTATTTCTATTTTCACTTGGCAGCTTTTGTAGTTTGGTGCATGTTCTCCTTTGCGTAATGCACATTTGTTTGTTGCTGTACTTGCTGCGGTGAAGGTTCTGGTGTCACGGTTAGTACCGCATTTAACACATCTAAAAAGACGCGTATGTAAGTTTCTAATTTCTATGCTATAAAAACGTTCATCTTTTAAGTTAAATGGTTGCTCAGCAAATTTATTGTCATCCAGGACTTTTTGGAATAGTTCATAGTTCTCTATTGTTAGGACTTGGTAGTTTTATTTTATCGCCATTTATGATTTGATAATAATAATCATTGTTGTTAATCGTAGTTTCTATTAGTGAAGCAATGTTGACTACGTGATGAATTATAAACGGGGGCGGTCGTTCGGGTTTTTTTTCTCGACCTTTATGCCTATCTTCGTTACTTATGTCCGTTGCATCCTCATTTGAATTAATAGTATATATATATACTGGGTGTCCGAAAAGTCTGGACTGGGCCAAATATCTCGAGAACAACAGGTTGGATTAACACGATCGAAACGGAACTTTGTCTTTGTCACAATTATCTACCGAATCCTGTTGTAAAAAACCACCCCCACCCCTCCTAAGGGGGTGAACGTAAGGGTAGTTTAAAAATTTTAAATGGGAACCCCCAATTTTTTTTTCATTTTTGGATTCTTTCATAAATTTTGCGTATGCCCCCAAAATTTCACCCCTAACCATCGCCACCCCTCGACAGGGGATGAAAAAATGAACAAAATGATTTAAATGAAAATGAAACTGAACAGTTTAAATGCCCAATTAAATCCGCAATGTACATAAACATGTCAAAAGAAACATGTAACCCCCACCCCCCGCACCTCTAAACAGGGGATGAAACAATAAACAAAATGACTTAAATAAAAATGAATCTGGACAGTTTAAATGCTCAATTGAATACGCAATGAAAATAAAGGTGGTGGGGGTTGGTGAAATTGTGGGTGGGGTTGCATGTTTCTTTTGTCATGTTTATTTTCATTTCGTATTTAATTGAGCATTTAAACTGTCCAATTTCATTTTTATTTCAATCATTTTCTTCATTTTTCATCCCCTGTTTAGGGGTGGCGGGGTTGGGGGTGAAATTGTGGGTAGGATTACATGTTTCTTTTGTCATGTTTATTTTCATTGCGTATTCAATTGAGCATTTAAACTGTCCAGATTCATTTTTATTTAAGTCATTTTGTTTATTGTTTCATCCCCTGTTTAGCGGTGCGGGGGGTGAGGGTTACATGTTTCTTTTGACATGTTTATGTACATTGCGGATTTAATTGGGCATTTAAACTGTTCAGTTTCATTTTCATTTAAATCATTTTGTTCATTTTTTCATCCCCTGTCGAGGGGTGGCGAGGGTTAGGGGTGAAATTTTGGGGCCATACGCAAAATTTATGAAAGAATCCAAAATGAAAAAATTGGGGTTCCCATTTAAAATTTTTAAACTACCCTTACGTTCACCCCCTTAGGAGGGGTGGGGGTGGTTTTTTACAACAGGATTCGGTAGATAATTGTGACAAAGACAAAGTTCCGTTTCGATCGTGTTAATCCAACCTGTTGTTCTCGAGATATTTGGCCCAGTCCAGACTTTTCGGACACCCAGTATTACTTAAAACCGTAATGGTACGCGTTCACACATTTGTGATATTTGTCGGTTACATTCTGTTTCAGCTTTTAGGGATGTGTGCCTACGAGCCAATCTAGATCTAGTGAGCATGAGCAAGAACCGTAAGTACCCCGATTGTTTGTTGTCAATTCGTTGCGATAACGAACGTTTTTCATTCATGTACTTTGAAATTAATTTGGTAACTATAAAAAATTTTTGTATCACATAGTTTTTTTTGCATGTAGTGCAGTATGTTGCCTATACTGCGTACTTTTGTATTATTTTCTTAAATTGAACTGTGATGAGTTGTTAATGTGTAAAGTATTTTCTTCTCTTTTGTTAATTGCGTTCATAGTTCACTATATGCTTTTTCATAAATTTTAAAATCGTACAAACTAATTTACCTTATATTAACAAAACTAAAAGTTAAATAATTTTGAAAGTAGTTAAGTATTTCTATAAGTTGTGTAAAATAAAAAGAATTCTTTTAGTCTTTAGTTGAAAAAAAGCTACTTTGCTAAATGATAGCGAATAAAATCTAAAAATAAACAAAAAAAGGTAATATAAAATAAAATAAAAGGCGCTTAACAATGAAATCTTAGACGTGAATTACATTGGAACGGGCTTCAGAAGCGCATCACTCAACGACGCAGAGATGATTGTGCGTAATTAAAAATAATTGGTAGACTTTTCAAGTTTAATTTTCGACTTCATTTAATAACTCTCTAATTAAAATTTAACGTCCAGTCAGTTTCGAGTTGTTTCAAAAATGTCACAACATAAAATACTTTCGTTAAGCTCACCAAGCCCTAATTCTATATAGATGACACTTAGTAGGCGGTTTAGCACCAAGAGCATAAATAAATAAATTCAATTAACGCCAAATTACATAATTGCGCTTAAACGCACACTGGTACCGTAAAAGAATCTCCTAACGCTTACCGAACTTATTATTCCCAACAGACCTTGTTGACAAATTACCTAAATCTGTCATTTTCCCCCAAATTACCACAAACGTGTAACGCATATTAAATTTACTAATTGGAGGAAATCATACTTGTGCGTGCGTTTTTGTAAGAAAAAATCAGAATAGATAACCTTCTGAAAGTAGTGTCTTACAAGATATTCCCAAACGTCGAACTCCCTGAAAACATTTCCAATTTCCCCAATTCCCCAATGTCCCTTGGTTTTCAGGCCCGCCCTAACATCGCCCATTTCTATTTGCACCGCAAACACCCCAAGAGCCGTTAGAGTCGAGTGCTAAATGCCCTATTGCCCTGTATCTTATTTCGCACTTTCTTACAAGAATCCAGTGTCGTGCTGCTTTATTTCATAATCGTTTAACCTTTCGCAATTTTGATTGCGCAAATATTATTACCCAATTTAATAAATAAATCTGTGCGTAGTTAAAATTCGTCTCTGGTTTAAAGAAGTGATAAGTTGCTACAAATTCTTTAGCGCCCCCGAGACTAAATGTAAAATCGCAAACTGCAACTTACTCTTATTGTTAGTCATCAAAAACGCATTACCAATTTTCTGATAAATTAAATTTAAAATTTTGCTGAAGGCGTTTCCCAGACTGGCGCGATAAAAAACTTTACTTTATCAGTTTGTTGCAGAATAAAAACGCCATTTCGGATGAAAGTAAGCAGGGAACTTGATGTTTCAGATTTTTTCTAAATGTACATAATCTTGATTTATTTGTTTTTTTTTAAATAATTTATGTTTAAGTTGTGTTAAATCGATACATATACACTGTTTGTGATATGAAAAAATTAATTGATTTGAATAAAACAAACATGCAAATATAAACAGTCCAAACACAAATAACTAAAAAACCAACAATAAACAATGTAACAATAATACTAGAAAAAACAATGAAAAATCGACTTTTTGCATCGAATTCAGAGCTTTTGTTACAAAAAAAAAGGGGAACGATGTAACTCATTGTTGTTAATTAATACAATTAAGTAGATTATGTAACAGAAATACAGTATTTAAGCACATATGTGTTTACATAAAACATATGTAAACACAAAAGTACAACGTGTTGTTTTGTTTAAAAACTGCGCGAACAAAAACCAAAGCTAAAGTAAAAGTATACATATTGTGCTTTAATAATTGTTAAAACATTCGAAAATTACATAATTATAGAACAACATTGCAGCGTTGTCATAAGAGTACAATAAACAACAAATAGAATCCAACGTCGTAAAAGAAATAAATGCCACTTGTATAAATATAATAAAGAATGTGAATAAAACGCAGCAACATTTAAATTGTAGATCACACAATTTTATTATCACGCATAAACATGCTTAAAGTATCTCCGATTTAATCATAAAACAATAACGTTTTGCAAAAATAAAAAAATGTTTAACGCAAACTAAACTACGGTTTACAATTTGTATAAATAATTTCATAACAATTTCAATCTTTATATTCGAAAAATTAATTCTTTAAATTTATATCTGTTAATAAAAAGAAAAATTTAAGTGACAGATTAGCACTCGGTAAAAAATTCACCAATGCTCACGAAACTTAAAATTATTGATGAAGGAAAAACATTGAAATAATTACAAACAAGTGCACACAAGAACGAAGATTTTCACGATTGTACTTGAGTCTATAAACCACGAGATGGCGTTGACTACAACGCTCGAATGTGCAATGTGTTATGCTTCGGTACCGTAAAACGAGATTACTTTATACAGGTTTTTGTAGTTTTTTGTTGGTAACTTTTTTTAATGGTCAAAATGTTATCTTTTTTTTGCTCCAATAGAACAATGTGACCTTTGGTCAACAAATGCATAACAAAATATTTCCTTCCCCCCCACACAAAAATATAAATATTTTTTTGAAAAGGTGTCAAAGAAACCTCGAGTGTGGGGTTTCTTTGACATAACATTGAAATGTAGGTTATGGCAAAGATACAAGTCTTTAGGGTTACTTTGACATCATTTATAAGGTTTTATGTTTTGCGTATGGATTTAGTGGGAAAAAAAATTTTTTTGGGTCAATTTTAACTTTTATTAAGGAAACATCTTACATTAAGGTATCACATACTTAAGGCACATTTATAATAAACTTAAACGATAAATTTCAAGAAAAGAAAAAAAAATGATTAGTCTGTATTCTCGCACACCATACAGTCGTAGGCAGGATTAGTGGAACCTTTATTACACTTACCGCAGACCCATTTTTTGCAGGTGATGCAACATATCCAGTCTGCGACATAATGGTAGAACCAGAAGTCACACTTACAGATGTAACAGAGGTTGTTGTCCTTTTTGTTTTCATTGTTGTCCTTCTTCTGGCGGCCCAAAGCACTCAATTTACTTTTGCCCTTCTTCTGGCGGACCAATTTACTCAAGGAAACAGCTTCATCGAAGGATGTCTGGTCTTTCGCGGGAGGTGTAGAAGAAGTTGATGGGCCTGGTTCAAAACTTGGGTCATCGTCTATTGCTGGGACAGTCTCAACAATTGAAATATCGTTGTCTATGTCTATGTCCCATCAATCTATGATTGATGGGACATCTTCGCTTGTTACAGTGATCTGTGTGCCGGGTTTATGACAGACTTTCTTTCCTCTTCTGTGCCGAATTCTTTCTGAGTTGTTGCCCTTTGACTCTCTTAAAAACTCCAGCAGACTACTATTGAGAACACGTCCAGTTTCTTCGGTTTGATCTCCTGGAAGCTTTTTCAAGACAGCTTCAGGATCGAATGGGTAAAGGCCCGTTGTTCTGAATGAGCTCTCGAGATTCTTGGTTATATTGGGAGCCAATGCATCCATTAATCTCTTCAGAAGCATGGGAAACTGTGGTTTTGGAATGAGGCCCCGAATTCTTGATTCTTTTCTCCAATTGTCCAGAACCTTCCTCCATTGTTTCTTTAAAGGACCATAGACACCGACGTCCAGAGGTTGCAACATGTGGGTCGAGTTTGGGGCCAAAGTTGTAAAATAAATGTTGCTTCCCACTGCAGCCTGGATGACTTCAGGGGAAAAATGCGAAGCAAGATTATCACCAATGACAATAGTTTTTTCATTTTCTTGTCTGTGTTCCTGGATATGCGGTAACAAAATTTTAAAAAACCATACCTCAAACAAATTCATGTCAAACCAGCCACTACTACTGTTTCTATAAATTGTTCCAGGTGGTCCCCCTTCTGTCCAGTTCTCATAAAGATGCTTGGATTTGTACACAACCATGGGAGGAATCAATTTTCCTTCAGCAGTACCACAGAACATGATGCTTACTGGTGATTTTGAATGTTCCTGAACTCTTTCGACGCGTTTGTGCCCTCGAGGTACTAATACTTTTATCGCCCCTGGGTCGTCTGTAATGTTTGTCTCATCATAATTATAAATAAGAGCTGGACGTGTCTCCTCCAAAACTGGCTGTAAATTCACAGAAAACTCTATGATCTCGTTAGGACCCACTGATGCTCTTGAAGCCTTGATATTTGTCGCCAGTCTCTGCGTGAGGTCATTCCGAGCTGCAAACTCATTCACAAAGCCATTGCCCGGCAAGTTATCTTTCCACTGCTTTATAACTCGACCCTCCTTATTTACAAACATTTGAACGACGGTTCGGACATCAGGCTTTGCCAACGGAAACCTCCAATTGGCTAAAACAGTCAAGGTATCAGCAAGTAATTTTTCATTTTGAGGCGTTAAAACCGTGGGGTGACCCGGCTTCCCATCATGCCTGTGATGGGTCTTGTTAAGAATGGTGGTTCTGTTGATTTTGTGCTTCTTGGCAGCAACAGCCTGGGTAAGTCTACCTGCTCTAACTTCTGCAACGGCTCTTGCAAGGTCTTCTCACTATAATTCTTATAGGTTCGGCCACCTATTTTTCTTTGATAAGTTCTAACCATTGTTAGATATAAATATCTACAAATAAACACAAGATTAACATAACAAAATAAAAAAAAGTGTATTACAACAATTAAATAGGTCCTACCTACCTAAACTTAACGTAAACAATATCATAAACTACGAGAACTGTATAGAAAAATGTTTTAAGGTGTATTTACGCACCTCGCTACATACAGCAACGATAAACACGTTCGCACTGGTTGGTGAGACGGGTAATCGAAAAGCTAATTACTCCCCGCACTCGTCACACACTGCATAAAGTCACGTGAGCTGCATTGCGCGATTGTTTTGCCGCATTTTGGCGCTTTGTTAAAGTAGCCCCAAAAACTGTCAAAGTTACCCGTAAAGTCAATTTAGCCCCGTTTTACGGTACCGTATAAAATTTATTTCCGGAACGCCTAGTACATTGTCAATTCGTTAATATTTGAAATCGATGTAAGAAAACTGATTATTCCGGTGACTGTAGTCCGCTTCGCATATATGTTCTAACGTAAGCGCGTTGCAAAGTTTTCACTTCTAATTATTCACAATCATCCATAGTATAAATAAATGTAGTATTTTCGCTGCTTTGTAAAAATTTTCCTGGGGTAAGCATTGCTTCATATTGTTGTGATTTACTTTAATTTTCCCGTATTGTTATTAGCGGTTTCTGGATACCCACACGTTATTCCATTAACGTAGACTTATTAAAACCCGTTTCGTTTATTGGCAAAATTTACGCCTCGTTGCTTGAAGATCTCGTTATCTAAATTAATAGAATTCTAACCGTATTGGTTACCAAAATAACATAATTAATTTGGGGGAAACTCGACACATTTGGTTTTCTCATTAATTGTATGTACGTATATACGTGTTTGTTACATTTCAGCAAATCTTAGGAAATTTTGATAAGGTGTTGCTAGCTAGTTGCATTCTTCGGAGAAAAACTGAATTGTAAGTATTATATTTCCTACTTTAATTCTTTGCATCTACGTTGTCAATCTGCTGCACGTATGACTGGACGTACACTGCCTCAAAAAAGTTTTTGGACACATTTAACACTAGATCAACCGACCCCATCTAGATACCTAGAACGACCGTGAGCGGACAATTTTACTGGCATTTTTTCTTCAGTTGTGTCCGTAAATAACGCAATCAAACACAAGTAATAACCAAATCTATATTTATTACATTAATTTGTAATGTCATACATTTTCAAAAACTTGGTAGTTAGAGATTGTCAGCACACTTTATACAGGTTACTTCAGTTTTTGCGGTACATTTACCACATACAGCCTTCTGGCACTGCTTGCAAAAATTTCATTGTTTTATTTCCACATTTTGTTGTCCACATTTTGGCGTCGTTTTCGGTTACCGGCAATATTTGCTGTCGATGTTGTATTGGTTTTAGTTATGTATTCATCGCTAAGCTCTTTTGTTAGCTAAAGAATAAAATCTTTGCGTTTTAGTTTTTTACTTGTTATCGAATTGTACAAAATCCATGCAGCAAGGTCCACCACGTTATAAAAAACTTGTGTAGACCAGCGTCGATATCCAGTTTTGGTGCTGTATTTTCTGGCCATTTGATCCACTACATTCACACCATACTTCGTATTGTTATAAAATTCGACGGTCTCGGGAAGCTTTTTAGGACCAGTTCCTATATCTATTGTAGGATGCATTAAACTTAGCAATAACACATTTTTGTTGACCTTTCCCTGGTATACAGTCAACGTATATGTATCATATTTTAGAATGGTGGTTGTATACAATGGAAACTTATTTTTTGCAAAAGGTGGAATTTCCTTCCTTCCTTGTCCCTTTTGTTCGTAACTTTTCAGCAAGTGATAATGAGGTAAAAAAATTATCCGTTGTTGTATTTCTTCCCTTATTGAGGAAAGGTTCTAATAGGCGCAGCACAACGGATTCGGATAGAGACGAGTTTCATCTTTACCTACATATGGAAAACCATTTAGAAAGTATTTTGATTAAACATCCGCAGTCATCCAAAACTTGATGCCAAATTTGTCTGGCTTAGTAGACATATATTGGGTGTATCTACACCGAGCTTTAGTGGGGAACAATTGCTTATCTACTGTCAAGCTTGGTCCAGGTTTATAAGAAAAGATGCATTTTTCAACAAATGGTTTCCATATCTGCAAGGCTAGTGCGAATTTGTCAAAACGCAAATATTTCATAATCCCTTTGAATCTATTATGAGACTTTACTTGAGTAAAAAACGCCGGCCCTCACGTTTGAGACCATAAACTTTCCACCGAAACTGTATTACCGCCATATGCACCTCGAGCATAAATAATTGCTATAAATACACCAATTGTTGTTTTGCAATTGTCTATGAGCTTCAGCTTCAGTACATCTCTGAATGTGTCGAAGCATCTGTTGGTCAGTAAGAATTCGCCAAGCACTAATTACCTTGTCATCAATGTTTCGTGTTGCATATGGTATTGGACCGGATTTCTCCCGTAAAATATTCTGCTGTTGCAAGCGACCTGCAGTATTCTCTCCAGACTGAAGAATATTCCATATCGTGCCATTCTTTGATACGTAACTTTTATTTGTTGCCGAAGTTTCACCAATCCTATTGTGGATAACCGTTTCGTTTTCCGCCTGGTGTACTTGTTTTTGTGGATTTCCCTTTGAACTAGTAAACGGCTCTATAAATAAGGTCATCGTGTTATATTACTCGTACAGAAACACTATAGTGAAGTTATTGTTGCAAAGTATTCACCTGATTGCGACCCTTCCACTTCTTCGTAAGATGAATGGGAATCATCACTACTTCTTTCATGACAACTAGGAACATAATCCTCCTCGCTACTGTCAGATAATTCTTCGCCATCAAATTTATCTTCCAATATTTGTTGAAGCTCTTCGAGGAGCTCCTTGTCAGTAAGACCACGACAAGACATACTTATATTTTATAACTATTACGCACTCTAATCACAACTCAACACTGAAACACTTGCAGGTGACTAAATACTGTGATCATGCTTTCCGTCTTATGATGTAGTGCGAGTAAGGTTATAATGTACTTGCTAGACTAAACAATTCTCTCTTCAGAATAAATATTTTTTGTAGACAAGTTTTCAGAAACGGCCATTCTGACTGTTCGCGGCCGTTCTAGGTATATATGATAATATCTACTAACTACAGAGAGAAATATTGATAGACTCTGTTTAATAACATTTAAGTACATGTTTTTGGAAATGCCTCAAAAGCATATATCTGCATAATAAGCGGTGCGCAAATAACAGATAAAACCAAACGCTCACCGGTCAAATTGACCGCTCCGGCCGTTCTAGTGTTAAGCGCGACCTGCAAGGTAGGCAGCGAAACGTACGTTATAACAGAACGGCCATTTAAATTTGATAACATTGGCATTATAAATATTATTTGTCTCGACATTACCTGCAGTATCTAAACTGTACTCTTAAGATTTAAATTCTTCTTCGCCGAGTTTTCTATTAATTTATGCTCTCTGCTTAAGTAATTAAAAAAATTGGAATTGTTATTTATAATAAAATAAGTTCTATCCATACTCGAATAATGATAAACTGTATTGCTAAATGTAAAACTACTACACTAATTAGCCTAAAAGTCTTAATATATCCGGATTAAATTAAAGTCAACATTCCGATTTGCAAAGGAAATATGATCACCATTAAAACGTAATTAGTGGTCGAACAATTGCAGTATAAATTCCCATGACTTCCTTTAAGTTAGTTGTATAAAAAATTAAAAGATACATAAACCTCCCTATATAAAATCAAGCCTAATTTCTTATGCAGAACGCTAAAAAAATTCCAAATAAAATTTGAAAATGTTGTAAACAAAAAAATCACAAAATTAGAAAAGTGCAAAACACATTTTTCGCTTTTTCCTCGTAACATTTAATTTAAATATTATTATTTGAAATTATATAAATTTAATAGTAATGAATCAAAATTTGAAATTTCGTAGTAATTTAGCCACAAATTTAACACACATTTTAAACAGAATACCGATTCATTAAAAAACACTGCTTACGCAGTACTACTAGCTTGCCTCAAGTTAAACGCATAATTAAAAAAGTAAGAAAGCTACAAGTATTTTCTTTTGCAAGAAATTAGTAACAAATTTCTAATTATATTTTATTTGATTTTGCTAACTTTGTACTGCTAACTTGAAGGACGTGAAAAACTTAATACTCCCAATACCCAATTGTTATCTGAACTGAAATTTTTATAATTTCATTATAAGCAAGTTTCTCTGATGTAGGCGAATAGTTGTGCAACCTGAACATCATATCATTCATTAACTTAAAAACTACATTAGCATACCTATAAAATAAATATATATCTATGCTAAAAATTAAAAAGACTGCTAATATCAAAGAATATTATCAAACGCAAAATAAAAAATTATCTTACCGATAAACCCATACGTGCAGAGATTAATCAGATAGAAAATCCACATTATGGTAAAGCAATAATCTTCTTTCTAGTTTTTCGTGATAACTCTGCTTGTCCAGGGAGACGTGGCATTTTGCACAAAACTGACACACAAAACAACACTAAATATTATACATTTGCAGAAAGGAGCATTACTGAAATACACCCCAGGAGAACGGGAGGAATCCTTAATTTTTGTTTCGATACGATAAGTACTAGTAATAAAAGTAGAAAAAAATCGTAAATTTTTGTTTAATAGGTAATTACACTAGTTTTACAATATAATTGAGATGGAATGAACCAAATCCAAATGATTACAAATTTCATTATTTTGCCAAATGTAATGTTTTGCACTCTATGTAGATTTATCAACATTGTCAAAAAAAGGCAAAATAATAAATACAAGTAAAGGAAAAAAGTGTATAATAATATGAATTTAAAAAGAGTTTAAACACTATAAATTGTTAATGTTTTGTAATTATTTGGTGAAAAAGTTATACTTTTTTGTATTATTATATTTTGTTGATGAATTATTGTACTTGTTTGATTATTATTTATTGTTTAAACCAAGATACAATATTATTTCTTTATTTTAGGCTATTTGCATTGTATCATCTTATTTTTACACAATGTTTTTTTGAAACGGGGGTACGCCCGCGCCTGGCACTGCCCCGTCTACTTAGAATTTCTGCATAACCTCAAAATTTGATGAGGCAACTATTGCGACAAATAATTTTTTTTTAATACTATGAAATAATGATTAAAATTTTGGCATTTTTTAGCATGTTTTTAAATTCTTAATCCCCAAGTAATAATTGTTATACTTTTCCTTTGGTCCAATACATAGGGTACATAGGGTAGAACTATAAATAAAAATTTAAGAAAAAAAAAATAACCATTCAAATTGCAAAAATATAAAAAAATCATGTTACTTGCCTGCGGTCCATAAACCCGTTCTCGGTACGAGAGAAAGATGATCATAGAATGGTTTAGTGTTCAAGAAAACCAATAACAATGTTTGAAAACATTTTTTTATAATATGTAAAACCCTACTCCTATTATTTAATAAAAGTTCCATTTTTCAAATTTTGTCATGTTTCTTATATTCAAATTTAAAAAAATAACAAGCAATGTATACTAAGCACAAAAAATGCAAACTACGAATAAATGTTGAAAATTTGTAATGGAAATTAAGATTGCAATTGTTCAACCACTAATTACGTTCTAATGATGATAATACTTCCTTTACAAAGAAAATCGGAATGTTGACTTTAATTTAATCCGGATATATTAAAAATTTTAGGCTAATTAAAACAACAATTTCATTTTTGGCCATATAGTTTAAATTTATTATAGCTATTAATGAAACTTATTTAATTATAAATAATTAGAATACAGATCTGGATAGATTTAAACGGTATATCCCATCCTAATATTTCGCCGTTTTGGTGCCTTTTTAAATTGCTTTATAATTAACACATCGAATACATCTACTCACCAAGTCATACTGAGTTAGTTGCTAACAATTAAGTTACCAGAAACTTCACGTAAAAATGATTTTTAATACCATCTTCAAAACATCACTAAAACTCTTTCGCAAAATAGATAGCTAATTTTCCTGGAAACTAATGCCGTAGTGTTATTAATTGTTTATTAATGTTTTATTGCAATATATTAGTATAATTATTTGGTAAATATTTTACTGTAAATGTTTGTGGCTCAGCTTTATTTCGATCAAACACAGTAAATTCTTAGCGATCAACAGCGTCCAATCAAGCGGACGCAAGAACTCTGCCAATACATTTTTTTTAATTCTAGCAACATTTATAAACGACCATGCATTGATGACGATTTATTACTTCAAATATTGGAAACCGATTTGTTTGACATAGAAGCGTTTGAAGACAATAAAGAAAATAATGATCTTGAACAGATTGAACGTGATGTAAAAAACTCAGTAAGATGAAAGGATCCACAATGTAACAAAAAAAGTTTATGTGCGAAAAACGTAATACTTTCTAATTTAATTGGATAATAAAATGTATTAAGAAATTTAGATTCATTAAATTAGTGCAATGACAAAATTGTCAAAATCAAATAAAAGAAAAACATGGCAAGTTCGTAACCAAACGCAAAACAAAACTTTAAAATAACGCGTAACTAGCAATAATACAATTAAAATGCAAAGGCCTGTGACAGCAAAATAAAATAAAATGAAACAGTTACTTAATAGATATTTTCGATTAGAAAACTGTTTAATTATGTATCAAAAGAAACTAAATTTCCACAACATAATTGTATTGGAACACTTGAACTTAAACTTAATATTTTTAACGAAACAAAGCTTATATCTTCTAGACGTAAAATTTCACAAATTCATTATACACCAAACACAACCTAACAGCAAAAAAAGACTCGCGATATTACCAAATTTAATTGTCAAATTTGATTCAGAACCTGCGTTTCACAACAAACCATACCTCAGTCCTGTAGTAAATACTCAAAAATATGACGTAATATAATAATATTCAACAAGGATACTCAAGAAATAAACGAACCAAACAAAGATGCAAATAAAACGCATGACGCAAAATAAGTCCCACAAAAAACGTTCTCAACAAAGTCAGAAAAATTGGATCTAAATGAATAAAATAAACAAAACTTACTTGAAATTAAAGCAATACTGAATTACAATCCTTACAACCTTTACGACTGAAACAAAATATTTATGACTGACGAAACCAAAAAATTATAATGTATTGGTAGTTTATGACAACAATAATAGACTTAAATGAACTTAAGTACAATTGCACTTACCAAGTACCTGAACTTGAAATTAAGATAAATTTAAAAACGTGCAGGAACAAAAGAGAATAAAGGGTGGCTATAGCAGATGCTGTCGTTTTCTTTGTCTGAAAAAAATTGTTGCATTCCATAACCACATGCGGTCCATTTTTGTTTGGGAATCGCGGACAGGTCGGCTTCGTTCATTTTCGGTTTAGAACAGTTGCAGTCGTAGTAGTATACGCCTTCTTTCCCGCACGTAAGCAAAAGAGTTTAAAGCGTCCTTTTCAATGTGTTTTAAAATGTCTTTATTGTCCGCATCGCCAACACACTTTAGCGCCGTTACACATTCGCCGTTTTCCTACGGTTGTCGAGATTTGTACGGCGTTCGCGGTGAAGTTGTCAGTAGAACTTAACGTTACTATTTTGGCGTTTACTGTCGAGTGTCAAGTGGGTTTCGGTTGGAGAATAGCTTCAGTCACGCGCTAACGTGTCGAGCTCAGACAAGTTTTTGAAATCTGTTCGTTTGATGTAAAATTTGTAAGCATTGTTCAGGTTTCCGTAGACGCGTTCTAACTGCTCTTCAGCGGATGCGCCTTCTTCGGTTCGTACGATTCCGATTAAATATGATTTCAGTTCATTGTCGGTGGCCTCGAAACGGCACGTTTTAGTCGGTTAACTAACTCTTCTTTTTTCATGTTACCTATTCTGCTCACCGCGTTGTCGGTTTCCAGAAGCACCAGTTTTACTTTTACGGAATCAGACATATTGGATGGTCCGTGTAACTCGAACGCCAACTACGTTCGTGCTTATTTCAGAGTGCGTGTAACCAGTCGCTCTAGAGTCCCGCGATTATCTCTCGTTTACAGTACCCGGTCGAGGGTTATTCCGTTTCACGCGGATGCCATTCGGGCTACACAACGCACCTGCGACGTGGCAACGGCTGATGGATCGTGTGCTAGGACCGGAACTCGAGCCATACGTCTTTGTCTATCTCCATGACATTATCGTAGCTACTCCAACTTTCGAGAAGCATGCAGAGGTTCTTCAGGAGGTTTTCTCCCGGCTACGACAGGCAAATCTTAAACTATCTAGAGACAAATGTCAGTTCTGCCTTAAGGAATTAAAATACTTAGGTTACCTGGTTACCGAACACGGCGTACAAGTAGACCCAGACAAGGTGAGCGCTATTATCAATATACCCGAACCCAAGAACGTGGCCGAAGTTAGACGAGTGGTAGGCATGGCACGCTGGTATAGGCGATTCATCGCTAATTACGCTACTTTGCTGGAACCGCTTACTCAACTATTAAGAAAGTCAGTGAAGTTCTTTTGGTCACCGGCATGCGATTAGCCAGATGGTCTCTTCGCTTACAGCAATTTAACTTCCAGATGGTGCACCGTAAAGGTAAGGAACACTTATTGCCTGATGCTTTGTCGAGAAGCGTCCCAGCCATCGCAGCCGTAACTGCTGAAGAGAAAACAAACGACCCATGGATTAAGACAATGAAGGCGAGAATCGCTCAAAATCCTCAACGTTACCCACTGTGGAGAGTTACATTAGGAATTTTGTATAAGAAAATTAAGTCAGACTTACCAGGAGACGAATGGGCTAAAGTTGTACCGAAGGAACAAAGAAAGAAACTGATAAAAGAACACCACGATCCTATTCTAGCAGGTCATGTAGGAGTCACCAAGACAGTGGCACGTTTGTCCGAGAAGTACTACTGGCCTAAGCTGCGAAACGATGTAGCTAAGTATGTGCGAGCGTGCAGCATATGTCAGAAATGCAAACCAGTACAGAAAAAGGTCAGCGGACTCATGGTGAGTCATCCCACCATAGATCGTCCGTGGCAGTTAGTGTCAGCGGATATAGTTGGACCGCTACCTCGTTCTAGCCAGGGTTATCTGAACATCCTAGTTGTCGCCGACTACTTCACAAAGTTTTGTTTATTCTTTCCTCTTAGAGCACCCACTAGTGCTGCAGTCTGTAAGGCAATCGAGGAGAATGTATTACTAATTTACGGCGTCCCTCAAACCATTATAACGGACAATGGCGTACAATTTATCAGCAATAGATTCAAAGAGATGTGTCAGACCTACGAAATTCAACACAAGCGAACACCTTTGTACCATCCTCAGGCAAATCCTAGCGAAAGGATAAATCGCATCCTGAAAACGATGCTGATGTCCTACATTGAGGAAAATCATCGGAATTGGGATAAGCTTTTACCTAAAATAGGAACAGCTATTAGGACAGCCAAGCACGAAATCACAGGTTATTGACCTTACCGATTGTTGTTTGGTCGACGGCAGATTCTGAAAGGGACAGAGTATCCTCATTTAGTTAATGCCGATAACATGAAGTTTGAGAGGGATGATCAAACCAAAATTACAGATCGACTACCGAATCTATTTGCGAATGTGCGTACTAAATTGATAGCGGCGTATCAACGACACAAGCATTATTACGACCTAAGACATAGGGATGTTAGTTATAACGTTGGAGACCGAGTACTGCGCAAGAATTTTGTTTTGTCAAAGGCAAATCGATTCTTTTCCCAAAAATTAGCCCCTAGATACGTAGGTCCCTTCACCATTAGGAAGAAGTTGTCATTATGGACGTATGAACTTCAAGATGACGGAGGTACCTCTTGCGGAGTCTGGAATACTAAGGACTTAAAGCCATTCCATTCTGAGCTTTGAGTAGACAAATCCTAGAATGATTTATTGTTTTAGTAGTTATCATCTAAGTCATTTTCTTTTTTTTTCCTCTTTTCTCGTTTATAAATATTTATTGGACGAAATAATTTAAGAAATTTTACGTCACGGAAGTGAGGGGGGAACTGTAACAATCCTTATATAATTTGTAATTATTTGCAACAATTTTAATTCATTTCAAAATTTTTCCCGCCTAAAATAGGCAACCAACAACGCTTTGTACTTTTATATCTTTATCTTTGATCCCAGAGGTCAAATTGTTCTACATTGGACCCTGATAACACGAAACATTTCCCATCTTAGAGGGGATTTTTGTTCAAATTTGACTTCACTTTTGCAAGTACTGCTTAACAGAGCTCAAGTTTTCCTAATTAGTGCTTAGTGATTATCACTTTCGTTTTTTTTAAACGGATTTAACTAATTTCGGAAGCATTAGAGGAGTGATTAGATTTCCAGTAATTACCTTTCTGAGTTTAATCAATCTTAACTTCCTCTACGACAATCGTCGGATCTACGACTTGAGTTGCCGTTACTTCTAAGAACCCCGACCAACAACTAAGGGGGTTTCACTCGTTTTACCGTTTAACCATTTCATCGTTTCACTTGTTTAACCATTTTACACGATTTAATCTTTTAATCGATTATTTGTTTTCTACTGTCGTACTTTCATTCACCTTTCTGTGAATTGGAAGTTTGGGTTCACCAACCGTTGACACCGAAATACAAGAAAGGTCAATCAACCTCAAGTGCCAAGGTTACCTCCCAGTTCCGGACAATTTACTTTCGAAAACATCTAGCAGATAAGATAAATTAATTTTTAGTAGTTTAGTTATTTAGATTTAGTATCGTACAAATCGATATACATACAAACATTCTTTTCTTTTATACAATTACGTAGTAACTTGCTTACTTTGAATTCAGTTTTCTATTAGTATCGTTGGCGTGTATATTAAAAATTTGTTCATCGACGATTCTGTAAGCTAATTAAAGTTAAGGGGACATTCATCCTTGGGTGTTATTTACCCAACGACGATCGGAATAGAAAGCGATATCGTTTTGCCGGCCACGTCGAAGCAGTCAGGGACCTGTTTATGCTTTTTCTTGTTTTAATTACCGCAAGGAAGTAAAGAATAATTAGTTGTCGAATAATTTCTTGCGCGATAACTTGCAGTTTAGTCGTTGAACTCTTTAAACGTAACAAAATTTTCATATTACAGCAGATATCACTAACCAAAACACAACGATTCATTTTTTTTGTAGTAAGGTTATAATTCAGATAATTCATGCTGCCAACCTTTTTTTTATAAAATCAAATAAAAGAATTATTTTATTGCTGCCAACTTTGATAGCTAAAGCTAATATAATCTAAACTTGATTAACCATTTTTTTTATCGTAGATTAAATATTTTATATACAGGTTACTACATAATAACAATAATTAACCATTGTACATTACTTTTAATAAGCCATCGAGAAAATTTGAGTTTTTATGTTTTTAAACATTGATTTAAAGACATTTTGTTTAGATATATATTTAGGTATAAGTATATACAGGGCTTGTGTGTGTCGATTAACAAGGCGTACCGTCATACCAATTGTTGTTTTTTTTATTCCTCTTTCTCTCTTTTTTTTCCTTTAGGGCTAATTATCGTGGAGTTTTTCCAAACTTCAAGAGGGTCTGGAAGATACCGATGTCGCAGAAGAAACTCTTGTGGCGCCCGTAAATCACTTTTTTATCAAGACTCACACCATCCTCCGAGAGAGAGCTAGCTTGGACACGACTAAGGTTTCCCGATAATTCGATCATTTAAGATTGGTAGCCGTTTTCCTTCTTCTTTATAGCCACCAAGATTTACACATTACACTGTACTGCCCTCAGGGTTGCGAAGTAGCCTGTACACTGTTAGATTTGATTGATTTGAACACCTCGAAATAAACCCTCGGTAGGTTATATTCTCTTGCACACAAATAATAACGAAACTGTAACTTACTTACTGTTACTTAATTATAATTGTTTTTCTAATTCATTTTATTTATTTAACCTCGTTACGATGTTTCTTGCTGTGATGCACCACTACACCAAATAAATCGTAGTAATAATTTCGTTATAACGCTCTATTGTTTTATTCTTAACGCACGGTTGTCTTGCAAGTTCTGAAGACCTTTTCCCTTGCCCCAGACCTTTTTGTTTCTACTCGTAAAGAAAGCTGGAGAAGCGCACCGATTCACCAATCTACTTTGGGTACTACCATCTCAACCTACGGCCATCTCCAATTTAAAGCTAGCCAAGGTAGATAAGTAAACAAACTCTTTTTTGTAACTTGCGCAATTAGTGTGTTAAAGCATAGTAAAACATTCTCGAACTTAGAAAATATTCGAAGCGATTTAAGAAACAAACAAAACATTCTAGTCAAAGATAAAGCAAACATATAAAAAGTAAACGAAAGAAAAAAAACTGCCGATGTTGAACAAATAAGTGCAAATACAGTGAATTTAGGCGCGCGAGTACAAATAAAAGTATTATATAAATTTAGTATTTAAACGCTTGTTTTTACCTAGTTGGCTATAATTTTAAATTAGTTTTTTCTGTTGTGCTTTAATTTCAGTAAAATTAGTTACAATTTATAATATTATGTAGCAACTTATAGTTAACATAAATTGTATGATGTCTTCATTAGCTTGATTATTTATTTTATTCTACTCAGATACAATTTCAGATGTCATTATGACAGTTATGGTCACCAAATAAGAAACAGGAAATTAAAATACCACTGTTGTTAGTTATCTCTCGACGTTTCGCATTCGTAACAGCAAATGTTTTATCAGATGATCAAACACTATAAGTGGTCAGCGTTATTAATATCGCCATTCAACACCCTAAACAATATTATATCAAGACAATAACTGCATGATGACATCTATAAAGATTTTATTAATCTCACAATTGTATTTAGAATTTATAAAACATTTGTATTACAAAACGTGACAGTTATTTTCTTTTAATTTTAAACTAAAACAGATAGATGTAAAATAGTTTAATATTATTTTAGAAACGTTCAATATATTGAGATAATTGTTTGTTTAAAGCGGTTGTTTCCTTGCATTGAAATTGTTTACATAACGTTTAGTTCAGTGCAGCTTAAAATAAAGCAGTACTCAACAGTATTTACTAACAATACAAGGAATATCCTGCTTAGATAGAAAAGGACCTATCATCTTTGACTGAAGCGGTTTTGTTGTGTAATTAAGTCTTTGTCTTCAACGGTATTGTACTATTAACTAATCAAGTTTCAGATAAAACAAATATAATTGTATCGCAAACACTAAAAGTTATTTCGTAATTTGGTTTCAACAATATATATGCATAATAATGGACAAAAACAACACGTTAAAACCGCAGACTTTGCTTTAGCTAAGGTTTTTTAGATTTATCAAAGTATTATTTTGTATCAAAAATATAAACTAAAAAAATCATTACCACAGCTTCGTATCTATGCTTATAACTGTAATTTAATAACGGTTAGTGAATACAATTTAATTTCTAATTTGTAACATGGTCCTTCGAGCCAAATTTTTTTAACAGTCATTATAGTTGCATTTAAAGAAATATCGAATACATCAATGTAATAAAATAATGTAATAAAACGCTTTGTTATGTTAATAAATTGATGTTAAAATTTGTCTTTGACACGCCCACTTTTCGTGGTTGACTCAAATTTTAAAAGCGCGAATTCATTTTTCTTCCGGTAACGTTTTGTGCAACACAGATCTCCGTTTAGCGGTTGTCTACACCCAACAAGGCTTTCTTCATTAATTTATTTCACGCAATTCCACATGAATATCTAATCGAATTTTGTGTCTATCTGAGCGAAAGCTTATTTGGGGTATGTCGTTATAATTTTCTTTGTATTGGGGGTTTAAATTGATTCTTTAGCGGGTGGTGAGAGTGCCAGCTGTGTTCCTTATCTTGCTTGCTTATTTCAATGATCGTATGAATTAAAAACAAGATTTACTTGTGACAACGCTGTATGTACGTTTTCTTTTGTGTTATATTATCATCTGGTGCGTCTTGATTCTCTAGAGCATCGATTTTCGTACTCTTGTAATTTAATTTAAAAATGTAAAGTTACTCCTTTAAGTGAAAAAGTTAGACCGACTAAGTCACTTTGCTGTACGACGCGTTGCCCAGTCAAGGGCGTAACTTATACTTGGCCTGTGATATCAACCTATGTACTAGTGTTTAGAAAATTTATATAATTATAGTTATGTACGTTCGTCCTCTTTAACTACTGTCTGTGCTAAAATAAATACATATTCTGTGTCATCACTTCTGTTGTGTTATTTGTTCTTTTTCAGCTACGGGTAGATATCTCCCTAATTTAGTGTTTCATCGTTTTGGCACCTTTTTAGATTTAGTTTATAATCGATTTATGTTTTGCTACGAGTAAACCAGCGTAACAGCTTGTTTGCTTATATATTAAATTGTTTCAAAACTAATGAAATTTACTACGAAATCACATCAGATGTTTGTGGTAATCAAATGAATATCGCCACAAAATGCTACCATGTTTAAAATTAACGCCCAATACAATGCGAAATAAAATGTCTTCCGTAATTAATTGTCAAAAAAAAATTAAAAAAATACTAATAAACAATAAGCAAAATTAATGGGCACCAGATTCGGTTAGTTAAGTGTAACCACAACAAACAAAAAAATGCATAAAGACAAGATTTGTACATCGTAGTAAAAAATCTATATTTAATGTTTATGTTTAAATTAATGGTTGCATTGAGTATTTGAACACTCGAGTAAAAGCTACTAATCGATGCTGATGTCGAAGCTCGATTTAAAAAAGCAAATAAAACCTTAAAAACATCTACTCATTAAACCACATTCTTTACGTTTATCCTTGTAAACAATTTTGTTTTCCTGAATTCCATATTTTTTTGTATAATTGCTTTTTGGATATAGTTTAAACATTTTATTACATATTTCTTGGAAACTCATAACATCAAACTGTTTCATCTTTCAAAACAATTTAATTTGTTTTACTAGTCATAAATTATCCTTTATGAAACCCAAAAACAATGTGTTTATTTATATAATGTAGACTTTGCGCTTAAAGTATGTAAAAAATGCACAATTTACATAGAAAATTTATTGCATTTACGGTAATAATATTTCAATCAATAAATAATCAAATTTAAAGTATTTAATTGGTTTTGTCATAGGAATTTGTGTAATTCTAACTAATTGAAGTTACATTATATATTAATTCTAATAAAATATTGCAAAAAAAACAAGTAATCAACAAAATGTTTTTTTTTTAATTAAGTTTATAAGAACAACCAAAGTGACTTGTATAAAAATTTAAGTCTTAGAAATTTTGTAATTTTCGTTTTACTTTATACCAATCCAAGCAATGTTGGTTGCCTAACATATCTGAGAAATTGTTATTTCTGAAGACCCGTGATTGTAATTTGTATGTTGATGTATCTTGCAGGCAACATAATCGGCCGAAAATTTTACTTTTTTGACCTAGACCGATAAAGTGTAATAGAATTTTATAACTAGAAGCATTAACAATCATTAATTTTTTACGTCATCTGTCATTTTGTCAGATGCATTAACATCTTTTTAAACAAATATCCAACTCTGTTACGAGAATTTTCTCGTAAATTATAGACAGGCGACTAACTCAGGTTCATTCGGCAAGCAGGTCGCAAGTCTCGGTGTGGTAAACCTACAAATTATAAAAAGCGATACCGATATTGACGATCACAGAGTGTCAATACCAAATACTAATTTTTTTCTCTAATTAAGATACAAGAATCCACTCTTTAATAAAGTTTAAATGTTCATATGTTTGTCATCAATGATACCAAAGCAGAAGATGACATTTGTAACTATATAAAACTAAGGTCACATCCAATTCCGGCTGCATTAACTGCTGGGTAGATTGAATAGCCAACTAGCTGATGTTGCCAGTCAAAGCCCGAATAAAAAAACAAGGTTGACAGAATGAGTTAGCAGCCTTCCTCCTAGAAATATTTTAACCTCGGACCTCAAAAAGTTTATAGAAAACGCCGATTCAGTGAAAAAACGGACAAAAAAAATGGAAAGGAACAATAATGCGAGCTGGATGCTGTAATATACTATCAAGGACCCATAAGAACCAACAAGTAACTTCTTCTAAGTGTACCTATCCGTATCTTGATCTATATTATAACAAACCAACCTGTACACGTTACACAAGTATTAGTTGTCAAATACTTAAAATAGCCGATGTAGGGTCCAAACATAACCAAATTTTTTGTAAATGTTAATCAAACGTTATATGGAAAAAACACAAAAAAAACTACAACATTAAATCCCTTTTAGATAATACACTAAAAACCCATGAAGAAGAAGAAGAAGATTCAACGATAGGATAGATACAAATGGTATGAGAGACAAAAATACAAAAACTCCTAACGATGCGCTTCAGAAAGGCAAGAGTCACAGTAACGACCGCACCAGCAGGTATGTGGAAGCTGACGAGCCACCCATTTTGCGTGCCCGGAGTGCAGTGCAATCTCTCGCAAATACTGGAACTAATCTTAGTTCCAGGTCAACCTCGCAACCCAAATGCCCGTGGCACGAAAAGCTCACTCTATTAATATGAACTCGGCAGTTCAGTGCTTATCTCAGAGAAACTCCTCCTTTTTAACAATCTTCGCCGCCAGTTCATCATCTTGATACCAGCTCTCGCTCGCCCGGTTATAAATGGCAGCAGTGTATATCCAAGCAAAGATAGAGTATCTAAACCTCTTCCCTCATAAGAAAGTTATGTCGCACCACGGAATAATTCGACGTTCAACCTGTGCTTAAACTAGATCCCAAGCACCTGACACCAGTTGTCAAAGAACCGGATAGCGGAGATTTCAGGTGGCCAAGTGACGCAGGTCAGACTAACGGCGGCGCAAATGGTGGTTACTGCCGGATACGTAGACCTGGTTCCGGGCAGCAATGAGATCGTTGTGGGGCGACGTAGTAACAGCGGTGGCGGAGGAGACAAGGGAAGCAATGTAGACTTTTGTGGCTCACGTCTTCTCGACTAGTCAGTCACCGCTGTTACTACGTCGCCCCACGACGATTGCATTACCGCCCGCAATCAGGTCTATGTATCCGGCTGTAACCACCACTTGCGCCGCTGTTGGTCTGACCTGCGTAGCAGTAATCCGTCCGGAAGCCGCCGTCTGCGTCGCACGCCGCCTAAAGCCGTGTTCGCACTAGAAGCCGCCGCTGCGTCGCAGTACGCGCTGTAGCCGTCGACCACTGCCCTTCTTCGCCGTAGCTACAAGCCTACGAAGAGCCGCGCCACACCGCCCGCCACTGTCCCGTTACAACGCCACCGCTGTCTGCTATTATTGGTGGCCCATTGCACCAACACTGGGTGTAGTGACAGTGACCACTTTAGACGTGACATTTATATTGTACAGTTAGCTTTAGTTTAATTATTGTAAATAGTTCACTGTAATATATTATCATTCCCCAATAATCATTTTCATCACCTACCGCCCACCACCAGACCGTCGCTAACCGCAGCTTACCGCAAGCCAACACACTTTTTCTCCCCCGATAACAATTAGCGCCCTAGAACGTGTGGCTCACCATGGAGCAACGTGCTGCAAGCCCTCGACTTCATCTCCGACTGCCAGCTTCGCCATCCACCACGCCGGACTGAAAACCGGCCAACTTTTCCAGTGGCGCCCAACCACAATCAGATTCCACCTGGATCAAGATTCAACATCATCCTCATGTAACACGCTAACGTCTCCAGCGTGTCGGAGTTCGTTTGCCCTCAGCGAACGTAAACCAACCCCATAGTGTCGGGTTCACCAAACACGAATACGACGATCACAAAAGATGGACAATCTCTACGACTTCCACACTTTATAGGTAGCAAAAGTGAGTGCGGAGCCCAAAAAAACGCTGAAATAAATAGAGTTGTTAGACGTATGATTAAAATGGATGACTTCCTTACCAAGTGTTATACGTTACTATCTTTTAAGCCGCCGGACAAATCCTGTACAGGAGCTGTTGATTATTACCCCAAAATCAAAAATATAATCAACCGTTCAAAAATTAGAGTACTGAGGTAAGATTCTATTTAAAGTTATTTCAACAAAACTCGCTAACTTCCACAACGTTGCAGCTCTTTCTCAACGTCCTCAACCTAAGAATGTCGCGAAGAGAAAGTCGTCAGGTTATCAACCTCGATAAGAGGTAAAGAACCACCTTATCTAACTGGGTCAAATAAGACGCGTATGGCTAGTTCCCTATACTCAGGCGTTTCATTCTTTAGCGGAAATAATACTGTTACAACGTGTTGGGTCAATTTGGAAAGATTCATAAGTAATCCATTACTTTCCGCTGGTGGCTATAATTAGAAGCACGTATAAAAAGGGCATCTTGATCAATTAAGCCATTTCCGAGACAATCTGGGGGAATTGGTCATTTTGCAATTCGTGGCACACCTACTCTGGTTTCTCTTCAATTAGCGAATAAATCTTTAACTTTTAGCTAAAGCGAAAGGAATTTGAATATTCAATTGTGAGCAAATCAAGCGAAGTCGGATAATTAAGGCCGACCGTAATTTTGTAATTATACTGTAGTTATTTTGTAATAAAGTTGTTCCTTTCTACTATGCTTTAAATCCTTACCTCCACGAGGTTAAAGGTGGCCAACGACTCACAGTTTTCTGGCAATAAGATCCTGTGAACGGCTAAAAAGGTAATCAGAGATGAGTTTGTTTCTCTAGCCGGCACTCCACAAGCGTCGCGCTCAACCTCGCCGTAAAGACGACAACGTTATCCTTCCTGAGACCTCCCCGACAGCAACAAAGCTTCCTGTCATGCAGTTATCACTCGTCTGACGAAGATGATCTTTGCTTGCAAGATTACCACTTCTCGTCAATCAGAAATTATTGACATAGTCAGCACGCTTCAAGCAACTTTCCAAAAATCCCTAATCAACCGTCGCGTCTCGCAGCAAACTGCTGACATTGCTACCGCTCTGGCTGATGTCCAAACAGCCTTGCAGTCTATAACAGCCAAGCTCTCCACAACCGAAACTGCACATCCTGCTCCAATATCTTATGCCCAAGCGGACCGCACCAAACTCGTCGAAAAGGTCAAAGCACCTTCCGGCAAATCCGTCGCGCTGTTTCCAGGTCGACAATAGTCATTCTTCTTAAGCTCGATTCTCTTCTGAAAACCGCACACGAAACCAAGACGACCCTCATGAAAGTTTTGGATCCGAAAAATATGGCCTAAGACTGGACCGAGTTAAGAAAACGGGGAAAAGCTCTATCGGACTGGAATCTGAGAAAGCAGCTTTGACGAAAATACCTGCGACCATTCTTGAACAAGCCGGCCTTGTGATTAAACCCCAAGGCAAATCGTTCCCACGTATATCTATCCTAGACGTTCTTAGAAACCTGTCCCCTAGACAGGTTAAAGAGGCTATTGTCTCTTAGAACTTCCACGATGCGTCAGATTAGGTGCTTCATGTAGCAAATGAGCACTTAAAAGTCGCTTCAGTCCTAGAGACGAAGCAAACTGTAATTGGATTCGACGATACCTTTTGCCATCGCGTCGAGTATATGTCGTCTGGAATGCATGCCGGGTCAACGACCACATCCGGGCCACACGTTGCTTTAACTGTCAAAAATACGGCCATCACTCCACAAACTGTAAAAGCGACTTACAGTGCGGCCATTGTGCTGAAAAGCACGAAAAGAAAGCATGCTCCAACCCGGATAGAGATCCAAAATGTGCTAACTGCGTTCGCTTTGGCCATAAAGGAGACATCGTCAAGCATAAGACGACCTCTAACACCTGTCCAACGTACCTGAAATGCTCGACGCCAAAATCTCAAATACAGATTATAAACTTTAAGGACACTCAATTAACTTTGAGGTTTGCGCAAGTGAATCTTCGCAATTCACGTGTTGCGACTTTCGAAGCAATGAGTTTCTCCTCCGACAACGACATCGACGTACTACTGACCCAAGAACCATGCGTGTTCAGTTCAGGTTCAGGGTACAAGCTCGCTGGTGTGGCTGTACCCTTCAACAGGATTGCCGCATCCTCTTCTATGCGGTATTACTCGGCTATTGTTTTCAATAGTTCGAAGCCGGTCGGAGTGGTGACACTCACTCATTTAACTAATAACTGCAATTCGGTAACCATGGTTACGGTTGGAAACGCCTCCTTGGCAAACGTCGGCGTTTATTGGCTGGCGAGTGAGAATGTTCGTATTCATCTCCAACACTTAGATAAAATTCTTGATGAACTAAGACGCACTCCTGTTATCATAGCAGGTGACTTCAACTCGAAATCGCCGCTTTGACACTCCCCGGTGACCGACAAACGAGGACGATGTGTGGAGAACCTCATGGGCGAACGTGACCTTTGTGTTGTTAATGAACCATATCAACATTTTACTTTCGCTAGCCATTTAAGTTCAACTAATAAAGACGTTACGTTAGCTTCCCCTTGTTTAGCCAGAAAAATGTTAAACTGGCGCGCCATTCCAGATGTAATAGAAAGTGACCACCGACTGATACGGTTTGAATTAACCGTCAAGGCCCCTAACCACGCAGGGATGCCTAAATCAATCCTTGATTTTAAACGCATTGATCCAGTTCGCCTAAATGAGGCTAACGCAAATTCAGTTCCTAATTATCTTTCACGTGGTGCCACGATCCAAAATCTGTAGACGCCTTCATTGATAAGTTGACCAGGATAATCCTCGACTCTTGTCAAAATGGCTTAAATAGCATACGTCTAAGATCTAAAGCTGGTGTACCGTGGTGGAGTCCTTAGTTAGACAGGTTAAAGCAAGCGGTGCGCTGTTTACGAAAACACCACCAAAAGCCCCTGCAGAAATAACACATCAATGGCTTGCCTTTTATAAAGCCGCGCTTCACCGATACAAACTGGTAGTAAAGACAGCGAAATATAGCTCATGGCAAAGTTTTGTGGAAAAAAGCTTGGTGTCGAGTCCTTGGGGGTTAGTTTACAGATTATCCTCCCGGAAATTTCTGTCGATCCAACCGTGCTCCAATGTTAAAGACGGCGACAGACACACCATCTCAAAGTTAGACACGATCAGAGTAATAGTTTCCACATTATTCCCAGACGACTATCCCTCGACGAACAATGCCTATCATGCCCAAATAAGATCCAGGTGTCTTTTGCAAAGCAATTCCCGACAGGACTGGGTGGTCACTAGCAAAGATTTAGCCGCGGTAGCTAGTAAAGTTCCTAAAAATAACGCTCCTGAACTTGACGGAATACACGGTAATGTTTTGCGAACGGTTGTTCTAGATTCTCTGTCATCAACGATCGTTGACCTGTTCAACTCCTGTATAAAAATTGGTTATTTTACTACCAGCTTTAAAGCTGGTAAGTGAATCACTATTCTCAAGTCCGGAAAGAAGGATCTCGCCAACTCTAACTCGTACCGCTCGATAACTTTGTTATCAGAACTAGGTAAACTTTTCAAAAAGACACTTCTGAAAACGATACATGACGACCTTCCGCCTAACGTTTTCTTCCATCCTAGTCAATATGGCTTCGTTTCTGGGAAAACGACGACTTACGCCGTCCGTCGATTAATGATAATTGTAAAATCGAACGTTTTCAAGTACAGACTAGCTATATTTATAGACATTTCTGGAGCGTTCTACAACGTATGGTGGCTCTCTATAATCGAAGCTCTGGTTGTTAAGTGAGTACCTGCAGACGCTACGCGCGACATATTTGTCGAATAGATCGATAACATATTCTGCGAACGTTTCACGTTCAACTTGCACCAAACGACTGACGAAGGGCTGTCCAGAAGGCTCCGTTTTTGGGCCGACTTTATGAAACTTGGTTGTAAATGATCTCCTAGACAAAGACTTACCAGCAGACTTTTCGCTTATACGGACGACATAACCGTCACAGTGTCCGCAAATTCTCGACGAGACTTGGAGGCAAAATCAAACACGTGCCTAAATATTGTGACTAGCTGGACTGGCAGCAATAAACTAAGTATCTTTGCGGACAAGACTAAGTACATGCTTTTTGGCCCTACGTTAAGATGAGATCCTTCACTGCGCCTCTACGATACTCCTGTCCGTAGGGTCTTCGAATTCAAGTACCTCGGACTATTGCTCGACGACAAGCTGAGTTTTGTAAAAAACATCGAATATATTCGACAATGCAGGCATTCCCATGCTCACTTAAGAGTTAGACATTTGGTACCACAGACTTCGACATTCCCACGTGGTCAGGAAACTGGCTTCGCTCCAATCCTCATTCCTGAGAACTATCTTAGGGGCGTATCGTACCGTTCCCGTCGATACTCTCTGCGTTATTTCTAAACATTCTCCCCTACATCTTCTATTGCAGGAAATCTACTGCACCAAAGTTCTTCACAAGACTGGCTCGTGCAATTTCCTTGACCAGCACGTTTCAAACGACGGTACCGTCTTTTTCAGCGGCCAAGCGTCCTTTAGAGGTCTTGATCTTAGGTGAATTGCAGCGGCAACATTTCCCATAAAAGGCGTAATGCCTATTCTCTTACCCCGGATATCCTTACCTGGTTCAAAATGTCCCACGTCCCTAGACGAGAAGCCGTCCAAATCCTGTCATCACATGGCGGATTTCGTTGTCATTCAAAGCGCATTAGCGTTATGGATGACGACAGGTGTCCGTCGTGCAGCGTTCATGACACTCCGGCGCATCAGATTATCGTTCGTCGCGAATTCGATAAAGATCGGAGTGTCCTGTCAACCATTATCAGTCCATATCCCGATTCCCCTCAGGCCATCCTCAAACTGGTGCCTGATGTCAACGTATATAGATCACTCGCAAAGAGAGACCTGAGTCTACAATAAGAATAAAGTTTTATTTTTCTAACGTACTCTGCATAGTTTTGTTTATTTTCTTATAAGTACGCTATGGCAGAGTAGGTATTTCATTTTTAATTATAATTATTAGCATGCATTTTATTTTAGAGTTATTTATTTCAGTATTTTATTTTAAATAACCTTTTTGGTTTCTTTTTCGACGTAGCTACTTAACTAAGTTTGCCTCTCTTAGTTCCTGTACAATTTTCTAAGTCATTTTCCCATCTACTTGGTTTTATGCCTTAGAAGCGAGGAGAAGCCGAAAGGCAGGTGCCTCGCTAAACCGCCTGCTCTCAAAGCACGTTCCGTTACCTAGCCCATCCAACTGAGTCTAACCAGACTTGTCCTTCAAATGAAACATTTTTTTTTTCTTTTACCTATCCTATTTGTGGCAAACTTGTACCAAGCAAGTTCGGGTAGTTTAGTGAGTCCACATCCTCCTCCTCCTCCTCGTGGCACACCTGCATTAAGATTAGTAAAAACCACTTCGATGCATTAAACTAGGATTTATTGTTTGTCGATAACAATTTAATTGTGATACGATCCTATATCTAATTTGTACATTTTTCGAACGTAAAATACGTACGACATAGATATAGCTATTATCACAATTGACGCATGTAGATTTTTTTGTTACTACAGTGTCCATTTACGTGAAATGCGATTTGCAACCGATGTAAAGTTACTAGTTTCACATTAAATTAAAGATTAATTCCGAAAATACGTATTATTTGATTTTGGTCAGTTGGATGTATTTTGATAACTTTGTGTGTAGAGTTGCCTAACCTTCAAGACTTGTATCAACGTTATAACGCTATAACTTGTTATGTTAAAAATTAGTAGTTCAATTCGCGAGTATGAAAATTTCTCTTCAAGTATGAAATTTGTCCTGCGTCATGCGCGATCATTCTCTTTGTAGTCGGCTGTCAAAACAAATTCATTTTCCTGCTAACGTTGCTAAATTACGGACCGTTCTTAGCGGTCTTTTCGACCCAACAAAAAGCTTTCATTATTAAGTTGGTTCACAATACTCTACATGAATATCTGGGCCAATTTTTAAGTAGTATTGAGTGAAAGCTTATTTTGAGGTATGCAATTTTATAACGTTTTTTTGTATTGAGGGCTTAACCTGTAATTTTATCGGTGACGTTCGTAACACCTGGTGATTGAAAAATTTCCATGACGCCACGTTCGTGTTAACGTTATTGCTTATACACCGTCAAGGGTTGGAAACCTGCAGGATTATCCCTCTTTTGGGAGACGGATTACTACGATAACTGAGAAAAGTTACTCCGCTAAGTCAAAAAGAAACTCTGCGCACCTGTTACTTGTGTTAAAATTATATGTTTGTTTATATAGGGTTTATTATTACTTTTTAAGTGACTCAAGTATGGAATTAGCTAATCCCCTACTGGATAAAACCTAACTGTGAGTATTACTATTTCAATTTTTTTTAATTTGTACTTTGGTGTTCATGTCGTTTATGACCGTACGTGCATGTTGGGTTAACACAATTATTAATATTTTTTGCTTCACAAACTCATAAGCAGTGCGCATTGAGTCTCAAGGGCTTAAATTGTTTTATTTGTCTACAATTTTAAAATTTGTGAATATAAATTCAGACGTCATGTTTAAATAAAAGTTTAGACCGATAGGGTCAACTTGTTGTAGGGTATGTTGATCACTAGTCGACGCAACTTGCGAAAACTTACATTTATGTGTATTCTTCATCTTCTGTGATAAATAAATATATATATATTCTGCGTGTTTCTTCTTCTTCTTCTGCGGTGTTATTTATTCTGTTCCAACTACGGGTAGAGTTAGACGGTATCTCCCTAACTTAATCTTTCATCGTCTTGGCGCCTTTTTTTAGATTTACATTATAATTTAGCAAAACAAAGCCTGCGATCCCTCTCCGAAAAAACTGTGCTAGCCGTTGCTTTGTTTTATTACAAGAAGACCAGCGTAACAATTTATTCTTGACCGTCCAACTCAAGGAACCTGATTTTCTCGTAACAAACTGTGTGCTTAATTCTGGCTTAACATCATTGAAAAACAAATATATTTGTTGTTATAACCCGTATTTTGTCATTTATTGTATTTCAGTGTTGGATAGATTTAAACGGTGTCTATCACTCTAGCTTCTAATCGTTTTGGCGCTTTTTTAATTTGTTTTATAATTTAGCGCCATGAAGCTTGAGACCCCAATTTCCGAATTCAACTGAGTTAGTCACTAGCAATTTACGTTACGAGAAAACCCTCGCAACAAACCACTAGACGACCGTTTCGCCCTGTTGGGGCTTATCAGCAGTGGGGAATACACCCTAATATATTTTCACAACCGCATTTTATTCAATACAATTTTCTAACCTAACTAATCCACGTTTTAGATCCTTCTAGCTATACATATTTTATTCAAACACAAAATACAAAAAGAAAGCAGTCGGTTTTTAATATATGTATATACCAAATTTAGAGCAACTTAAAACTGTAATTAACTGTGTATGTAGTACTTAGGTAGATAAGGAATTACGTTATTAAATATTTTGCAACAATGAGCTGGCACAATATTACAAAACGTCTAAAAAGAAATTCAATTCTCAGTTAAGATGCAGAAACTTCAAAATTTAATGTGTAGCGTTTCTCGTCTTTCTGGTATGAATTTTTAACGCTGTAAAAAGCACCCTCGAAGACTAGAATTATTAGTTCGAGCATGGACCGTAAAGACGATCGGTCCGAACACATTGAATACACATGTTAAACCACAGTGATCCTTTCAATTTAAAGGATACAATGTTAGACAGTTGCATAATCTCATAAGCGCGTTCAACATTTTGATACTGGATTGGAAACAAGTAAGCCGATAAAGGGTATTAAAATAATAAACCACTCTGTACGCAATGTATAAGCGTAATCTGTTGAACAAACAGAGTGATACAAGCGCCGTTACACATTAAAACGTATCATGTTTTCAAATTATCGGCGAAACTGCAAAGATGCTTTTGAATAAATACCACTTATTGATTTAGTGCAAAAGTAATTGCCAACATAGCGCTACTCTAATAAACGTTAGAAAGGTAAACACAATTTTTTACATAATTGTTTACTCCAACTTACCCTTAAACTTTTAGGTTGATATATTCATCCTTGTTGAGTAGTTTACATAGGCAATACCAGAGACTAACTATTTACGAGGTAATACCAGCAAAATTTCAAAGTTTAAGCATACAAAGTGTGCGTAGCATAAAATTTAATTTTTAATCGGGTATTCTCTTGAGAAGCTCTATGGTCATATAACCACTCTATTATAATATCCACGACATTATTTATGAATCGCACTGTACAGTTCAAATAAAAACGTCAGATATGATATACGAATTTTTTTACGCATGAATATTTATCAGAATTGGACCCTTGTTTGTAATTCGTTTTATAAATGAATGTTTGCGCTGAAACAATCGAAAAAGACTAGAAACATTAAATCTTTTCGTGTCTGTCGCTTATTCTATGTAAAAAAAAAGTTAGTGTACCATATACGTTTACGCCCAAAGTCTTTGATTTTTATTACGTCATTTAGAAAAAAAAATTTCGCACGAGGAAATTAAATTAAATTTCGTACTAAAAATGCAGTTTCTTTCTAATTCTTCACGTACAGCACCCGTTAAAACTTAAACGAAAACGTCGAAGTGCGTATAATAAATTTACGGGTACATAAATAATATAAGTTTCATGCTTACAGCTCGCGTTTAAAACGCAAAAAAAGAAAACATTGTTTCGCGCGATCATAAATCTTCGTGAAGGCTTTTCTTAACGTAGTCTAAGTGAGTAAGCTAATTGCGGATTCTTTTGTACCCGTTTAAATTTCATTACGTGACTATTATTCTTATGCCTCCTTAAAAACGCAAAAAAATTAAACTCGCCGTCTAGTATAAAAATAATTAAACTTTACGAGGGCGGAATCTGCATAAGAACAAAAATTTATTTCGTCTTCGTCCAAAAACTTAAAAAAAATCTTACGTGTGAATGGGTTAAGTATAATTGCGTTTCGGGTCATTCTATTTACCTAGTTAATGAAATACTTAACAGGGTTACCTCCCGAGCGAGCTCTTCAACCACATCAAACCAACTAAAACTAAAAGTGCTGTCTTGAAATAGATTAGACTTCTCTCTGTATTTGCAGAAACTAATGAAAATTGGTTCGGTTTCTTTTCGTCCTGCACTAACCGTAATTAAAACGTTGTTTTCTATATGCGCAATTTTAGACTTTATTAAATACTAGCAAAATTGTTTCGTTAATTCCGTTGACAATCCTTGTGAGGGTTTTGTTAAATGTTCGATTTAATATATGTTCAGGAATTTCAGTTGGGTTATATACGCTTGGGTTATATTCGAGATGGCCCATGTTAAGATGTTGTTACACTCGCAAATTACGATAATTAAATTCTTAGGTTAGACAATAAACACGTTTCCTTAATTAACTTTTGTTTTCGTCATGTTGGTTGTTTCATAACTCAATTACGTATCTTATTGATTCGAATTTCCTTAAATAACGTTTACAATATTTTTAAACAAAACCGAAATAAACAATAACCGGCTGACAAATTATAAGTTTATTCAACCATAAGAAAGATGAAAAAAATTTGTTATGTTAAAAATATTTTGTTCTGGTTTTCGTACTGTAAGAATTTTGCCCTATGATACGTCATTTTACATACCGGAGGCCAATAAAGACATTGCCGTTTCGTACGTTACGGAAATTACACGTGTGCGTTAATGTCGTGCCCAGGGGTTTCCACATCTTAAGTATCATAAATCATTTACGCTGATTGTGAATAAATAAATTGCGGTTTCGGATGTAGTTGTGAGAAATTTGCTGGATTAAGGATGCATTACAACGCGAATTAACTTTTCTGTGTTATTATAGTAACTTTTGTTGCAAGCTTCTAGTAATTTACGAACCCTGCACGGCCAATTCGCTGTAGGATTAAAACAATACCTATCAGAGAAAGGGGAAGTTCAAGTGACTTTATTGTAATGGGCGCCAGATCGCTTTTTGCAGTTGCTAGATCAGCACAGAAAGCCCGAAGCTTGTATAAAATTTTTAAGGTTGTTACATGCCAAAGTTAACACAAAGTCACTGCCTGAAATGAGGTAACATAAACGGTATTGTGCCACTAGCTCAATGGAGATGGGGTGGGTTGTATTTAAAAGTTTCGTGATTGAATTGGATTAACTTGACGAAAACACAAAATCGAAAAGTAATAATGTCGAAATCAAAGGGCGCCAGGAAGGAGTAAAGCTTAATGGACTTCTGACCCTTACCAACCACAAGTCCGCTTCTGTAGAATACACCCTAAACGGACTTACCTTAATAGAGCGTATTTCACTAAAATCTGAAATAAGCTAACAAAGTTACACACGCGGAGGCCGACGGAATTAAAAGCTCTTTACATTTAACAATTTAACATTTATTTGAACAAAATAAAACAAAATGGATAAAATAATAAAATAATTGAATTGAAAGTATCAAAATTAATTACACAAAACAGTAACAAAAAAAAAATACGTGAATGTACGTTTGATCAAAACAAATTTAAAGTTAATGGGATAAATAAACAAACAAAATAATAAAATACAACATACAGAATTTAAAGAAATAAAACAGCACAAATTAATCAATCTTAAAACATCTAAAAATCACGGCCGTGTGCGCGTCGAAAAAAAATTCAATAACAAAATGAAATAAACTTATAAAACTAATATATAAATATAAAATTTGAATCGATAATTCGGTTCCGTATAATAAATTTTAAACTTGGGATTAAAACAGTACCGTAAAATACGGTCGTCAATTAGTTACCTTAACGTTAACTTCGAAACACTTGTAATTTTTACTTGAAAATTCAAAGCTTTTAACACTTAAATCACGTAAATAATATCTTCACGATTAAATAAATGGTGCAACATAAATACCTTGAATTCGTCGTAACTGCAGGAACGTACTTGTGGTTAGTCCGAAGTGGCCAAGCGAAAGGTACCCCAAATAATTTCTATGCCGGCGGAAGAATTTCCTTTTTAACACTTAACAAAATCCGCACAAATGCGAAGACTGGACGTAGTACAACCCAACGATTGCATATCCAACTTGATACGTGAGTTTTAATTTTGGAAAACCATGAAATCTGCTTAACCCGTAAATTACGAACCTTGGAAAAAAATCAAACTTTTCCAACACTACGCTTAATTTTCACGGTTCCAATTAACTTCCGCGGTACGGCATAACGATAGGGTAAAAAGTACCCTCACCACACAACTACCACACGGTAACCGGTATCTTTAATTGCGACCAACGATCGATTGATGATTGACCCCCTAGAAAACCAAACTTTACCATATTTAACACTTCGTATCCCTACCTACTTTCTTCAACTTGCGCGGTAACATCTACGTAAAAGATAGAGCATTAAACAAACGCACTTAACAAAGACGACAACTATAATTAGCCGCGTGCATTCCATCACGTAGACTTTGACAAAAACCTTTCCCATCAAAATGCTTAAGCTCGCGTATTTGCAGGTGTCTTATGATAGCGCTTAATCAAATAGAACTCAGCCTAAACAAAGTGTAATTAACAAGAAAAATGGATCAACTTACATTCCAAAAAGGAAGTCGTAAATTATATAGAATTGTTATTTTATTGAGATAAACAAGTACAATACTAAACCAAAATCAAAACCACGGAACTTTATGCATTCAAAAGAAAATACCAATAATGATTGAAAACAACTTGAAATACCAATAACTTAAATCACACACAATACAAATAACGAGCAAAACGTTCTTGATGCCAACAACGTATCAAACGACGAAAACAAAACCAAAAAAAAACGAAAATTCAGACAGCAGAATCGATTTACGGGGTCTAACATAAAAAGATTACTGCTTAACTCCAAACGCAGGTCACAAGATTCGTAAAGCTGGAGTAATCAAAGAAAGAAACCAAATCGTTAACATCAGCTATACCTTAATTAATGTTAGAAGGATAACTTAGATTGAAATTTGAATCAATAACAATTAGAGATAATCTGATAGCATCACAGTAAGTAAATTTAGTTTGAGTACAAGTATACGTAGGTACTAAAACACGGGAAGTATCGGCAACTCACAATACACTCAAATCATAAGTGTAACAGTCAGAACATACAAAAATCTTTGTAAGTAAGTTACATTAATAATAATAATAATTGGCAGTTGACGTAATCAGCATGCGATAGCAATTTAATTTAAACTAATTGACTAATAGTAATAAGAAGCAAATCATTTTACACGTTTCGACACGATTAGTAAATACGATTCATGAGGAGCACCGTAGCGACACCGAATAGATAAAATCAAAAATTGACTTACCAAGCTTCGAGTGTACTTTCAAAAAACGTTTTCCTACTGGCTTCTTCTAATCAAACTACCTGAAAATAATCGTGTCTACCTGGTGACTCACAAACTCTATAACAGGTAAAAAGAAACATTCATAAAAGATAAGAGAACCAAAACGTATCGTATGCTGTTACATATGCCCTTTCGTCCAAGGTGGTATTATTTAAACGTCAATTGCCTTCGAACAGAAATATCAATTGTATCTGTCGTTGTATCGCAGAGTTCGTAGGTCCAATGCTACAATTTTAAAACTTTTTTTAAATTTTAAACTTGTACAGACAAGAAAACCCAGATTTGGCAGGTAGCACATGGCGCTGAGAAAACAACATGGAAATTACCTTTAATCCAAAAAAAGAATAGAAGACATCCTGCGTTGAATAAATTAACTAATTTATTGGTCTGCATGAAAACCGGCCCTGATACCATTCTTGACGATGCCTAAAATGACCTCCTGAATCCAAAAATGAGCTCCGTTTTTACCCAACACCCACTTATTTTAGGGGGACCCCATTTTGATTTTATTTTTTGCATTTTTTTTTAGAATTTTAACATCCCAAAACAAGTAATAAAATTTATACTAAAGTATATGACAAAAGTTTTGCTATAAAATGTATATAGAAACAACAATAAAATACAAATATATAAGAACAGTAAAAAATATCAATAAACAGTTAGGAAGATTCACTGCACGACGCTGGCGATCTCAATACCACATGCAGGTTTGAACAGGAATTTTCGACAGGCTTGAACTTGCATTACTCTTCTCATTATAGTATATTACATTGTTTGCTTAACTGCTTCGATCAGTACATCTATAGCTGTTGCAGAGTTAACTTGTCGAAGCAGTTAAGCAAACAATGTAATATACTATAATGAGAAGAGTAATGCAAGTTCAAGCCTGTCGAAAATTCCTGTTCAAACCTGCATGTGGATTGAGATCGCCAGCGTCGTGCAGTGAATCTTCCTAACTGTTTATTGATATTTTTTTATTGTTCTTATATATTTGTATTTTATTGTTGTTTCTATATACATTTTATAGCAAAACTTTTGCCATATCCTTTGGTATAAATTTTATTACCTGCGTTGGGATGTTTAACGGCTATAAGTTAAAATTCTAAAAAAAATGCAAAAAATAAAATAAAAATGGAATCCCCCCAAAATAGGTGGGTGATGGGTAAAAACAGAGCTCATTTTACATAAGAATCGTCAAGAATGGTATCAGGGCCGATTTTCATGCAGACCAGTGTTATAGATGTTCTCATCATACACCGCGTCACAACTCGTGGATGTTATAAGAAATCAATTTTAATTCACGCGGACATATTGTTATGTAGCAAACGACATAAAAGTAAAATGACGACTTTTCGTTTACTCGGCCGAAAGAGACCAACGATGCTCGATAAATGGCGTCGAGAAATAGAAAAGTAACAACAATATACAGAGTAGTGCATTTTTAAATTTATGCACGTAACAGAACCCCCTTCCCGCAAGATAATCCGTAAAGTGTGTATAACAAAACAAAAGCTAAAATGAAGTCAGAAATTTAGGCATACGACAAGGATAGAACCCTAAAATCCAAAGCCAACCCAATTCCAAAAAACCCAACCCCTTGTAATCTCATCAGATTACCACGAATACAGAACAGACAGAGATTTTTCAGAACCCCAAGAATACCGACAACCAAAATTATAACAGAAACGCACAAAGCGAATGGTATCTCCAAGAAACCAAAAGTAATTTGATCCAAAAGCAAAGAAGAATACCAACACGGTTTACTAATTTTCGAAGCGCATAAAGCAATACCAAAAAATAAGGTACAAACAATCAGTAATCCAGTACAGTAAGGACGTAAGCCTCAAAAGAATTTCAGAAAAAAGAAAAGAATATAGGAAAGATAACCGTTAAGACAAGCTGCCAGGACTAAGTAACCCTAAAATCTCCTTAAACCCCAACCCTTAGTTACAAAATCACCCTGAAAACTATCCCCAAAATAATTAACCCAAAATCCCAAGTACAAATAATCCCAAAACTAGAAATCGAAGAGAAGAAAAGAAAGAAGAAGAAAAAAAACATAAAAACTATCAATTGCTAAACGAACACTTATTAATTATCGATCACTGTGCTGAACTGTAACAATAAAACTTATAAGCTGATAAACAAATATCCAAAAAAAAAACAAAGAGAAAAGTAGCAAAAGAGATATTCTAAGAATGACTAGCAACATCCAAAAAAGGCGACCAAGCGCAAGTACATAAAGTACAGAAAACGAAGTTGTAGTCTGTCTCAAGTTTCAGACTTACACAGCAAAACAATTTAAAAAAAATAAAACAAACGAAGTAATTAACTAAAAAAATAATAAAAGGAAAATATTATGGTTGCAACAAATCCAAGGAAAAAAAGACAGCTTAAGCAGAGAGAAGAAACTTTCAAAGCAAACAACCCAATTCAAACGATAAAAGAATTCAGAAGAATTAAGACACAGGAAAAGTATCCTAAAGGTACAAAGGAAAGAAAGACAGAGCAAAATGCAGAGAAAAACTAAGGCTAGATGTTATACCTTGTCCAACTCCCACTATGTAAAAAGATAGAGATAGTAAAGCCCAACCAACCACTCTAAAAGCGAACCTTCAGAAAGAACAAGGAAGGTGATAAACTAATAAAAAAAAATAAAAGAAAGAAAACATAAAAGGAGAAAGACATGAACGAAGAAAAGAGACAGACGGAGAAAAATAAGGCAAGATGTAAATGTCTGTTTCGTTCTTCTCTCCGTAGAAAAAACGAAAGGGAGTGACCAACCTTTGAATGCCCAACCAACCGCTCAAAAGACGAACCATAAAAAAGATAAAAAAAAGAAAACTGGTTAGCAGATAAAAAAGACAGATGGGCCCCAAGAAGAAAGAAATGAAAAGTAAGAAAAAAATTATATTTAGGAAAAGACGGAGAAAAATAAAGCTTGATGTTAATGCTTGATTCGTTCTTCATCCCGTAAAAGAACGAAAAGAGAAACCACCCTACGGTACCTAACCAACCGCCAAATATTAAAGAAGAAAAAAACAAAGAGAAGAGAAAAGATATCAAAATTTGCTATAGAACGAATGCGTACCAATTGCTGTCCCAAATCGAAAAGTTTACTACAAGACTTTAATGCCGATAAGCGGGATAAGAGACTCAAGAAAAAACCCAAATCAAAAAGCTGAAAGAGAATCCTATACACGACGTACCAATCCCAAAAAGGCCGACTAAGCGGATGTAAATATGTACATACGAAAAGGTAGTCTGTCCTGAAGTAAGCTGGAGAAGAAAGAAACCAAAACAAAAGTACTAGAAACTTAAGCAAAGAAAAGAAAATCTATGACAGCAATATGAGAGGAACAATTGGGTAGCATCCAAGGTACAACCAACAAGATACCGACAACGTATCCAAAGACTCGAACTACCAAAACCGAAAGAAAAGAACCATAAGAATAGCAAAGACCGAAAGCCGAAAGCCCAAAAAGTGAACTAGCACTTACGACGTTTGCGACGCCGATGAAAGTGAAGAGAACGATTAGAATAAGACAGCAAATAATAATTAGAAACGACTGAAAAAGGAGATGCAAAAGCAATAGCAGCGGCTTTTACATCTGAAGAGACAGCCCGATCCTTATGTAGACGCCTCGACCTTGTAGCGACACCCGTGTAAGAAAACTTCGTCGTACTTGGCAAAACGTGACATGATCTTTACATAGAAAACCTTTCACAATACACCAACGAAAGAAACGAGAAGAAAAAGCAGAAACTTTAGAAACCAAACCTAAGTACCAAGGATCGCTAGTAGGTCTAATAATCCTAAAAACTGAAGAAAAATTTGGAGGAAGAGAAGCTAAAGAACGAACAGGACGTAAAAGTTTCTCACTTTTAGAACGACAGTGCATACAAGTATTAGAATCAGGAGTAGTAATAGAAAAAGGAAGTGAAGGAGTAGTAATAGAATCAGCAAACGTATTAACAGCAGCTGCGGAAGTAGCAGTACTAATCACAGATGATTCTAGAAGTATGTCACTCCTTTCGGATGTTAGAAGATAGAGAAGAAAGGAACCAAAATAAATGTACTAAAAACTTAAGCAAAAAAAGAATATCGGTGACAGCAATATACCAATATACCAAAACCAAAAGATATGAACCAGAAGAATAGCAAAAGTCGCAAGTCGAAAACCCCTTGCAAAAACGATAGAAGAAAAGAAAACGATTAGAAGGAGGAGGCGGTAAAGCACACTTAGAAGCGACTAAAAAAGCAGGTGTAAAAGCAATAGTAAAGACATTTCCATCCTAAGAAATAGCACGATCCCTATGTAAACGCGTAGACCTTGTAGCGACACCGGTGTGGCAAGACTTCATCGTACCTGCCAAAACGTGACATGACCTAATAGGATTGTTCCGCTGTTCAACCTTGGGTCTCATATAAGGCCAGTAGAAATGACACCGAAGAGCTTCCAAAATACTCCTAACACTGCGGTGTTCACCCTAAGATGGCAGATCGTAATCGTAGATTAGTTGTTTGCTTTGGTCCGAAGAAACTTCTAATTTCCACACGCAAAAGTCAGACAAAGAAATGCGTACACGTTTACATAGAAGACCTTTCACAATACACCAACGAGAGAAACGACGAAGAAACGCAGAAACTTTAGAAACCAAACCTAAGTACAAAGGGTCGGTAGTAGGCCGAATAATTCTAGAAACTGAAGAAAAATTTGGAGAAAGAGAAGCTAAAGAACGAACATGGCGTTTTCAGCTTTCGAACGACAGTACATACAAGTATTAGATTTAGGAGTAGTTATAGAAGAAGGAAGTGCAGCAACAGCATTAACCAAAGCTGCTAAAGTAGCAGTCCTAATCAAAGATGGTTCTAGAAGTATGTCACTCTTTTCGAATGTTCGAAAACTAAAAGAATTGCTACAGTTAAAGTTGGACTCCCAGGGGTTTGTCTAAAGAGACCACTTGAGAAAAGGACGTAATATGCACAAGTGCGAAATGAAACTGGTAAATCGGAGACAAATCGAGGCGAATGATTTTGAGCTGGGTCTTTTCCGACACCGGTTCTAAAAGTTGCATAAAAAGATATCGCATAGTACTAACGTACATGCCAATCGATTACTTAAGTTTCATCATTCGGTTACGAATAGTGTCCATTAACCGTTCATCATAATCTAACGACGGAAATTTAATTTTCAACATCGCAGCAACCTCATTCCACGAACGTAGAGTATGTCGTCTACTTGTAAACCCAAGAAGGGCTTTACCCGATAACACTTCAGGAGCTGAAAAAAAAAGTTGATGCTGAGAAACTCCACAAGACAAACACAACTCGTCAATACAAATAAGAAACTCGATAAGTAGAGGCGGATCTTCGCCAGAGAAAGTAACATTCTAATTAGCCAAGTTTATTTCCAAATCAGAGTCTGATGAAGTAAGAACTGGTGACTACTCGTCTAAAGAATACATAACTAACAACCGTCTAACTAGAAATGCAATCAAACCAAAAGCAAGTCGACAACCACAGCAAAGTCAAACCAACAATATATTCTAACCTACTCAATACTCAGTAAAACTTGGCAAAAATATTTAAAGAAATAGAGTAGCTGTCGACCGAGATACATTTTTACATTACTTTCACGAACTGAAGACAAGCTTAATTGAGATTCCCAAAGATAACATTATTAATTACAACCCAGGTCAGACTAAGGTACGGTATACTCATTACCAAGACAACGTAAACTACAATTTTAACACTTATCTAATGTATTACACAAATAGTCGTAAGGAGAGGCACAAAAAAGCAGAAGTTATTTCCAAAGTCAGCTACATCTGTGATGATGTCTGAAACAGCGCCAAGAGTTCTACTTCCACCATATATTTGCTACAAATCAATGAGCCTGTACGATACATGGCAAAAAAATAGACCACTTAGAACTAGATATAATCGGTCCCCACCAGGTTGGTTTACATGACAATTTTTGAAAACTGGTTCTGTAGCATTTAGTTCTATTTGTCAAAAAGTTGGAAAGGCCAATGGTATTAATTGGCGACAATATGTGCAGCCATGTGCCATTGGAAGTGATCAGACGCTGCGAAGACCTAAACATAAGATTTATACTGTTGCAACCGAATTCAACACACTTGTTCCAACCGCTTGACGCAGTCCTATGAAAATATCATGATGAAAATGTTCTTCCAAAAAGTCAGTTTCCCCAGCTTTTGAAAGAGAGCATAAAATCAATTAAATCTGTTCAAAAGAATCTAGAAGCCGGTTTCGCAGCAACGGGAATTCGCCCTTTTAATCCAAGTAAAATTATTTCGAAGCTGCCAACATATCTTTGCACATTTTCGGTAAGTTGATATTCAAAACATGCCAATTTTAAATGATGTCGGATCAATAAATGTTTCAGCGCGGGACCATCAGCCAATTCAAGAAGAAGAGCGAAAAAGGTTCAACTGCCTCCGGGAAGATCTACAACAAGTGCAGATTTATCTGCAGCTAGTGCAGAGGTGTCTGACTCAAGTGATCTACAAGCATCCAGTGATAAGAACAGCGTATCGGATAGTGACAAAAAGTCAGATCTTACTGAGGCGATATCTGAATCCATCAAAGAAACACCTAAGGTTGCTGACTACATAGTGGCTACAACAAACAAAAGCGAAATACATTTTGCTGGGCGGATACTCTCCATAAGCAATAATATGTATGAAGTGAAATTTATAAGAAAAGAGAATGGCGAGAATGCTGAATATTTTGTTGGGCCACAAATAGAAGATATTGCATTTATAGAAAATAATCAAAATAAAAGTTCTCAGAACCCACTCAGAGAAAAGGGGACAAATAACCAAACAGTTTTTTAAAGAAAAGAAAAAACAATTTTTGGGCTTATATCTACATCATAGCTTCGCATGGAAGAGATGAGAGAAGCTAAATAATTTTTTTCAAAACTTTTTGTAACTGGTAAGTACACAAAATTTGCAAAAAACCCTCAAAATTGGCTAAAGCCACCTCGTTTTACGGTAGTTATAATACTATACTATAAATACAAACGTTTGTTAACATGACTAAATAAACCATTTTTTTTTTCTTGCATGTAAAACGTTAAACGCTTCGCTTTGTTTCGGATAAGCTCGTGATATTTGACAATTGTGTTGTATTCACCAACGTAAACTTATTTTGTTGCTTATATGTACAAAGTGTTGCCTAATCTAAAAAGCTTCCATCATTTTTATTAACTGTGATATTTGTTTAGGAACCTTTAATCGTTGACTATTTGCTTAATCCTACACGTTTTTAACCTCTTTCTCTATTGCTGAAATAAATATACTCGTTGTTATAATTGCGTTTTGCAATTCGTTTGCCTTCAGTGTTTGACAGATGTAGCTATTTTACCGTTTTGGTGCTCTTTTAATTCTGTTATAAGCAGCACACCGAAAGCCACCTACAACCCGCTCTCCGAAACGTTGAGCTACCGCCTACTATGCGTTATGGCTTTATTTACCTAATAAATTGTCAAAATCTACCTGCAATAATTAAGTCCTCTACTAATATTTAAAATTTAAAATGTGTAATTTTAAAAAATTCTGCTAGCACCTTTATCAAATAGGCAAACAATAATTTAAACGAATAAAATCAGGGTAAATTTAATTCTTGTTCTGAGTGCGCCGTCTCGCTACGAAAGTTGGCGTTCCAATTAGTTATTATAGAGCGGGATTTTTCAGTCACGAGTTCCGCCTACAACCGACTGATATTTTTTCTAAATAATAAAATTTTTTCTACTTGATTGTCAGGAAAAGTTCTTTATTCTCATCCATTCGTTCTAAAGTTTCTAGATTAGTCTTATGCTCCAACCAGGAGACACGGATCATTCGTCTATATGCGTACACCTTGAGTACATGTATGACTTTTTCTATGCTTGCATCGATAGTCCAGTCTATATAGAAGAACAAAAAAAAAACATAGCACCGTAGTAGTATTGCATAGAGTCAAAGATCAAGGTTGTAATTTTAGTAGTGCCATGTTCCTAAAGACTTGTTCTATTCTAGATATCTCAATTTTTTATCGCTTTGTTGGTTAACAAGCAAGTCTAGATACCTGTTAGATAATTCCTATACATACCCTCAGGTTGGCATGTAAATGTATCTTGGAGAATACTAAAAGAAAGTAGAGAGACTTGATCCCCTTTTTTGTGAGATCAGTGGGATCATATCAATCTAGTATGACAGATACAAAAAGTCCCAGGCAAGATTTTCTTGTCACTGTCTCGTAGCATAAGAGCTTTGTCACTAGTGGCGGAAAATTGTAAATGTGCCATCTTCTTTCTCAAGAAGTGTATCAATATATCGAAGGCTGTTCACTTCCCTCATAAAGTAAGCGTCGGATGACATACCTCAACAAAGTCATCCTCAACTTCCAAATTTTCGAGCTGTTCCGCTAGACTGCCATTTAAGTACTTCTTCTGAACTATCGCTTTGAGGCTTATCTACGTTTTTCTTCTTTTTGAGTCGATCAACTTTCAAACTTTCTGATTTTTTCATCAATTTTTTCTTGGCGTTTTACGTCTTTTTCAGACTCTCTGCAACCTCTACCTCTAGTTCGTTTTTCACAAGCGTTTTTGTTAATATCCAACAACGGCCACGCTTATGACCATTTCTTATGTTATCGACTCTAGGAAGCGTATTGGAAAATAGTCGAACTTCCTTTAAAGAGACCATTGTTCATGCAGATTTGATAATTGGCGGTTGACAAAGCCTATTAGATGGGCTTGGTTTGTTCTACAGACAGTTCTGCAAATGCATCGGAATCTGATCTACTGCAAAATCCCTAAGATAGGCACGCCCATGAAGACCTCCAATATCATACATGGAAATATTCTTTCCCGAGTGATTGGTCAGAGTTATAATACGTTTTTAGTAAACCAAAAACAGTTCTATCCAGCGGCTTCAATTTTTGTGAATGAGCGGTAGCGTCTTGTCTTGAGAATATCGTCGATTTTTAACGGATGCAACTCATAATTTTTTTTCATACCAGAATTTAAACGACGAGAATCTAAACAATCCGTTTTTTTACTGTTGTAAATAACAAAACTAACATAAGATGTAACAGCATGTTTAGTAATAGCCCACACTTCTATGCGGTCTATTTTTCCTCGCACAGCTTATCTGGGAATAAGATACTGGTTTGCACAAAAGTGCACGAGACTTCGATCTGGGACAGTCACTCGACGTTCGTCATTAAAATTTTGACAGAAAGAACGTTAAACCGTGACCACGAAATATTTATTTAAAAAAAACTGCTCGGCAGCAAACGCACTATGACCTACACTCTAACGTTCTATAACGAATGAAACTGAGCGATCTGAGCTGTCCGCTAGAAGTCGCCTAAGGTCAACACTTCCACTCGCTAAGTTCTAAATAATTTAAAAAAAACATGCATTTCCTCTACTTATATTATCGCAAATAATTTTAGAATTTTAATCTACTGTAGACACCAGCGCTTTATCAGCTAGTGCACGTTACAAACATAAAGATACTACATACTAAGTAAATGACTATAGATTTAGAAACGTTGAAAACCGATTTTATACCCGCGTAATTCAAATAAGTTTTGAATTACCAAAGTATAAAATCATTTTTCAATGATTCCATCTCTATAGCTTTGTACTTACTATTATTCATGCATAGTAAATTTATACCATGAGATGGCTCTGCCATCGCATTTCACTCATCATAATTACTTCATTTCTTAATATAAAGCTATAGAACTGCGAATGCATTTGTGAAAGTACAGTAGAGTGTTCTCCGACTGCTGAAGAACCCCAAAAGAGCGAAACGGCCGTCCTGGCATTTTCACGTTTGCCTTGACATTGTCACAATGTTTAGACCTTGTGATTTTAGCCCGAGCTTTATTCAAAACTTATTTGAATTACGCGGGTATAAAATTAACGTTACTTACTATTATTAATGCATAGTAAATTTATACTACGAAATGGCTCTGCCATCGTATTTCACTCATGTTAATCATAAATACTGCAAATTCCTATATATAGATTTATTCCCGCGTAATTCAAGTACGTTTTAATTTGAATTACGCGGGGAAATAAATTCATAATATATTTATGTTTAAAATGCATTTTAAATAAACACAAATTGTTTGAATAATCAAAAACTAGAATGACAAAGATACTTCTAAATTCTATACAAAGATCAAAATACTTTAAAACGTATGTACCCAGAAAAGCAATTGTTAGCAATTTATCCGTATCCGAATTTTAGGAAACAATCAAACCGCGCACAAAAGAAAGATACAAAGAAGAAGAAAAACGGTTTACGTTGCGATTATCGCATCCTTAACACCTTCAACAGATTTGTATTTTTCCCCCAAAAGTCTAACAAACAATACAATACAACAGTAATATGTAAAACATAAAGCTCCTGAAAAAAAGCCTTTTTTATAAATGTTATTTAGGCGCTCGCCACAAATTCTCTTTTATATATTCTTTCGTGCATGAAAAATATTATGCGCTTTATTCAAATATTCTCTATCGAACTTGCAACAGAATTAAAAATTTTAATCAAACATAAAATGTATGAAATCACTTTTCTTACGTATACAAAGAAAATGTTTACAAATTTTAAGGAAAGCCGGCTAAGTAAGAGGATGATACATTTTTCGTTTTCAATAACAAACTCTTTTTACAAGTCTGTGAAACTGTTGTGAAAATATATTCGGAAAAAACACCTCCAGACCGTTATTTGAAATTCCAACGAGATTTAAAGTAAATATATAAGTACATACATAAACAACGTTCGGTTTACAGGATTAGAACTTTCAAAGTTCGAAGGCAGAATAAGAATTCGAGCTCACAAAGCTTCTTCTTCCTACGAGATTTGAAAATCTCTCCTTTTTTGTTTGTTGTCTACTGAATTTATTACAATTTGGCTATTACTTCCAGGTGTTTTATATATAGTGTTTTGTTTCAAGTAAATTTGCAATACTTCTAACTAATTCCGCAAATTCTTCTCATGAGTATAGTTGGATAACGTCGTTTCCGGCGCTATGACGGAAGTCACAGTAAATCAACTGTGCGAATATCCGACATTTAGCTTTTTCCGAATTATTGAATGCGGCTAGACGTCAGAATCAATACTAAATAAAATATATTTTTTTAAACAAACAGAAACGACGTTTTTTTAAGTCAAATTTAGGTTTGTGTAACATTTTATGTTTGCCGAATATTCAAAGATAAAATAGTTTTTATACGTTTTAGTAACAACTATTTGTTGAAAAACTGTACCATCCGGAAACTCAAAAATTTACTTTATTCTTTGATCGTTGTATTTTAATTTTGTTAGTATTTTTTGTTAGATATTAGTTTATTTATTTTTACGTATAATAAATTTTCTGTAACTAATACACATCTAATTCGTACACATTAAATAAAAATAAAAAGATAGTAAATAAGCACCAAAGAAAAATTATTATATGGCGCCCGAGCAGAGACACACAACCACTTCAACGTTGACAAAACTCTCATTACTACCGAATACGGTATTTTCCTAGATATTTTAGATTTTCTAAAGAATACTAACCAAACAATTCAAGGCAAAGATGATTTTGACAAATCCCTAAAAAACCGTCAATTGATAAAATAATAATTACATGTATGCATTTTTTTAAATCTTATTTCCTTATATCCTTGCTTTAATGTTTTTTAATAAATTTAACAAAAAGTTTAACTATACGTAAATGATTAAAAACAAAAACATTTCAAACATCTTACTGAACTAAAAACTAATAAAAATATTTCTTAATAATTGACAGTTTTTTTTTAAACTAAGTTTAACTGATCAACTCAATAGGATCAAATATTATGTAGCTCCACAGTTGGAGCAAAGGGCTCCCTTTGGGGCGTTTAGATGTATATATGGTGAAGATGCTAGTCGCACGCAGTATTTTGGGCCCATTTGGCTGTCGTAATTCTGTCTATAAATATCTTCCATTGTTTTTGATCTCTTGTTATTGCTTCGTTTCAGTATAGTCCAGTTTTTATGTGGTACAAATAAGGCGCAACAAATCTACCCGTCTAAAAAAATAGAAAGCGGATACAAGCACACATAATACAAGATCGGATCGCCAAACAGTTCCTACACAATGGATACGCCATAAAATTCAGAGAGACAAACATTTTGCCTAAATCCCGAAACTTCTAGTCCAGACTATACCAGGAAGTATTTAAAATACAAAAGTATAAAAAAACATGTTTCGGAAGACTAGTGAACCTTCACGTACCATTAACTCAAATGGCTATATTATCAGTTTCAGTCTTTCTAAAGACGACAGCCGCATGACCGTCAAAACGTCAAGTATTTTAACTTTGTAAAGTTTGTGAACTTTGTATTGTATTGTATTGTAAATTTTGTGATGTGAAAATATCGAATCAAAACCTAAAAGTCTTTCGACGTTAGAAACCGCAAAAACCTTAAAAAAAAATCCGACTCAACGTGAAAGAAGTTTTCAAAATCACACGAAAATTTAAGATGGTTAAGATCAAAGGTTTCTTTGCTCAATTAATTAGCTCTTTTGAGCTGATGCAGAGACCAACACATTGTCCAAGAATTTGTGCAAATACAACATTACACCAAGACCATGACGGGAAAACTTATACTTGAGAGAACCAACCAAGCCCTGTTGAGGAAAAAAATACAAGACACCAAACGCCAGTTGGACAAGAAAACTAGTTATTTTCAGTCAATTCACGATTGGCAACAATAATAGAGTCGACAATATGAGATTTGATTCATAAACTATTTAGGGAGAAAGCCGAAAGATCACTGAAAATATAAATGGCAAAATCCAGAAGTTGCAAGAAGCCCCAAACTGCTAATAAAAACAGACAGAATCATTGTCAATCTATCCTCCACCACACTCAACAAACGGTCAACAGCCATTTTATCTAATGGATTAAATTTGTTATAATTCCAAAATCAACACAAAAAAATAGTTAGTTCAGTTAGAACTTTACCACAACACATTCAAGAAGAATTGAAGCTCAAAGCAGCCAATGTACTGAAGAACTCTACACTGTAATTATAAATGCTAGCAATTAAACAAAAAAAAACAACACATTGCTAGAAGATCCGGCATACAAACCGTTAAAAAAGAATACAATAAAAAATTTTAGAGATAAAAATTTCCGTCGCAGTAAAATCCGCAAGCACGATCCCAGAGCATTCAAAAAAAAACAGCAAAACGCCACACTTTTATGGTCTTCCAAAAATCCACAAACCAAACTACCGTTTTGCCCATTGTGAGTACTACAGGTTCAGCCACCTATCCTCTGGCTAGATACTTATGTTCAATTCTACAACGGCTCACAGGAAAAATCATTCATCACGTTAATAATTCCTAGCACTTCGTCGGCCGGAGTCACATACTTCCACTACGGGAAAAGAGAGAGCTAGTCTTCGGTAGAAGAAAGCGTTTCACTGGCGCCCAACGTGGGGCCTAATCTTGTTTTCTTTTGCCTTGGTGGTATCTAGAATAATTAGTTTGTGATATAGGTCGTATTTGGTAAATTGTTACGAATTTATTATTGGTATTTGTCGAAGGAAGAGTTGAGTTACGAAATGGTTATTACGCGAGAAAAAATTGGGATGGTAGAGGAAATGGGAAAGACTTCGAACGCATGTATCGCGCAAGAGAAGTTAAACCCGAGCATTGTGGAGAACTATCCGGATAAACCGTACACGGATGAAGAAGAAACGTAAGTGATTTTGAAGAGATTAAAAGATGTAAGAACTTTTATCAAAAATTTTGTTAGTAATGATGCTAGGAAGGTCGAAACAAAATTGTGACACATTATGATGAGAGCCAAAAGAATGGAAGAATTGCCTTAGAGAAGCATTGGATGTGCAAAGGATTCTCAGGACAAAATGCGTTCGTTGTCGAAAGCTGCAGATGTAGAAACGTTGGAATCCTTGGCAAATCAAATTTTGAATGTTTCTGTACATACGCCACTCAGTACATCATCGCCTAGTAGAGTGCCAATAACTGTTGCAACCGCATTAACCAAAGGTGTTCCAGTTTATAAGTGGGACGAATCGGTAGCACGAGGCGTTTCGAAAGAGCAAATATTTCAATCGGCTGTAGATTTATTTGTTGGTCCCGCCTTGACTTGGTATCGATCGATACGCCGTTCATTGACCAGTTGGGATGACACTTTTGAAAGAAGTGTTTCAACCGGCGGACTATGATGAAAAGCTTCTGAAGGAAATAAAACAACGAACTCAACGTCAAAACAAGTCGATTACGATTTATATCGCTAATATGAAAGGTTTGTTCGTAAGAATGTCGACACCTGTGTCCAAGTCGATTCAGTTAAAGATTGTTAGATGCAATTTGCTTCTATATTTTCAGACATCTCTCGCCTTTAGTGACGTCGGGTCTGTTTCAGAATTAGCAATACTGCGTAAACGATTGGAAGAAAGTAGGAGATCAGCCGAAGACTTTACACCTCCTAAGAGAAAGACTAAAGCACTGGAACCGGATTTAGCGTATTTAGAAGTCGGATCGTCTAAGGAAGTAGAAGTTTGTTCCCCGACGGCTTCAACCGACACAATTTCGAAAATGGCTTGTTACAACTGTACGCAAATAGAGCACGTAGCAAGAAGAAATTTACATAGCTATGTATGTCGAAACCGGGGGTTACTTCGAAGAACTGTCATGAGTGTGCCAAAGGGGCTAAGAATAGTCAAGCTTTGAGAAACGAACAACGTCGCCACTGACTGGCCATCGGATGGACGACGTTGACGCATCTTCTTTGACGTTGACGGCTATTTTAAATTTTATTTTAGAGGAAGTGAACACAGATGAACGTCCATACTTTCCTGTTCGTGTTTTAGGTATGAAAATATAAAGATTATTAGACACAGGCGCATCTTAAACGATTTTAGGTAACAAAGGCATGAAATTAATGTCGAGTTTTGGATTTCAACTAAATACATCTAACGTGGAAGTCAAACTTGCCAATGAAGAACCGTGCAAAGGCACCGATACGATGCTGATTCCGGTAGAAGTGGGAGGGAAAGCTAGTCTGATAGAATGTTAGTCGTTTCTAGCCTGCCCCAACTTCTTATTCTTGGTATAGATTTATTTAAATATTTGAGGATTATACCCGACCTAAGGAAGAATGAATGGCACTTCTCGGGAATACAACAGGTTTCAGATATTGAGTCCGAGGACAGTAAACTCACCATCGAATAGAAATCCAAATCAGAGGAACTCGTAGACAAATACGAGAACTTAATAGGAAACGAATTGGGTTGTACGCAATGGGCCCATCATATTATAAAAACCACATCATCTCTTATAAAACAGAGGTACTATCCTGTTTCACCGGTCGTACAAGACCATATCAACAAGGAACTGGATTATATGCGAGCAAAAGGGGTGGTGGAGCCTTCATTTAGTGGTTGGTCTTCGCCCATTTTACTAGTAAAAAAGAAGGATTTGACTTATAGGTTCTGCGTCGATTATAGACGGTTGAATGCAACTTTAGACAAAAAAAAAGCTAAATTTTTGTCTTCGGTTGACATCAAATCGGTTTTTTGGCAAGTGCCAATGGAAGAAGAATCAAAAAAGCATATCGCATTCACAGTACTAAGAAGGGGACTGTTTCAATTTAGACGTATGTGTTTTGGTCTACACAACTCCCCTGTTACTTGGTAACGACTTATGGATATGGTTATTGGACCAGACTTAGAACCAAATTCATTGGTATATTTGGATGATGTAGTTGTCGCAACGTCCACCTTCGAAGATCATCTCCGTATCCTAAATAAAGTTTTCGAACGTTTGATTAAAGCTGGACTCCGTGTTACTTCGGAGAAGTGCCAGTTTTGCAGACCGAAATAAAAATACTTAGGGTATGTTGTTAATGAAGCTAACCTTCATGTAGATTCAGACAAAGGAGATGCGATGCTTGATTTACCTGTGCCGGATACACCCAAGAAAGTTCGCAGATTGGTTGGAACTTTTTCATACCCAATTTTTGCTAATATGATCGCTCCAATTACTGACCATTTAAACTTACAAAAGAAAAATTAGTGAGCGCTGCGGTCCAGATTACAACTTGCCTTTCAAAGTCCACACTAACGCTTCTGCCGCGGGTTTAAGTGCTGTACAACCAACTCCGCAAGGGAACCCAATTGTCACCTATTTGAGTAGGTCGCTATTCTGTAATAAAAAAAATTATTCCAGCACGGAAAGAAAGTTCCTAGCTGTAATTTGGGCGTTGGAGAAATTGAGACTATACTTAGAAGGGATACCATTTACCGTCGTCACTGACCCTTATTCTTTGCTTTGGCTTTTGAGGTCCAAACAGCCTACTGGGTGCATTGCTCGTTGGGCAGTGAGACTGCAACAATACGATTTTCAGATACAACATAGAAAAGGAGTTGATCACGTACTACCGGATGCACTGTCGAGAGCCGTACCTGTTTCGTGTGACGTCCTAGATGTAGAGTCCTTTGATTTTGAAAATACGTCTTGGTATAGTAAACTTAGATTCAAAATAGTTAACCATCCTGAAAAGTACCGAAAGTATAGAATAAAAGGTCACCAGTTGCTTAGGTATGAGGCTTCTTCGTTAGTAGGTTCCAACTTTGACAACTGGAAGTTAGTCATTCCTAAGGAGTTTAGGCAGAAAATCATCGCTGCAGCACATGATCCCCCCATTAGCAGGGCATATGGGAACATTTAAGACCATAGGACGCTTGTCACAAAGATTTACGTGGTCGAAAATGACAGCTGATGTAGCGAAATATATTGGAAAATAAAAACTTTGTACCATGAATAAAAGCAATAATCAAAAACCGGCAGGTCACTTCGTGGCTCAACCATCGGGTACAAAACTGTGGGAAATAGTTTCTGCTGATCGAATTAGTCCACTTCCAAATTCTAAAAAAAGACACCAGTATGTCTTTGTGTTTACTGATTATTTCAGTAAGTACACTTTATTGTACCCTCTAAGAACAGCTACCACTCAAAAAAATCGTCAATATTATGGAGGAGTGTTTTTAGTGTATGGTGTACCTAAGATTGTAATTTGCGACAATGGACCACAGTTTAGGTCTAAATTACTCGCCGAATTAACCAGAGAGTATAGAGTTTCAAATAGGTTCAATGATCATTACCATGCACAAGCTAATCCTACAGAAAGGGCGAATCGTACCATGAAAGCTCTTGTGAGGATGTACACCTCGGACAATCAACATTTAGCCAAACTCGCATGCGCCATGAGAACCACGAGACATAAGGTCATAAAGAAAACTCCTTATTTTCTCAACTCTTCGCGAAAAATAATCTTGGATGGGTCGTTGCATAAATCGATAGCCCGAGATTAGGAGTATGAGCCGGTTGTTCCCCGCTTAAAAGAAATATTTAGCGATGTTAGGGAAAGGATTCGTAAGGCGTCTGATAGGAACGAGAGGAGGTATAATCTTCGCAGAAGACAAAAGGTTTGGAAGAAGAACTATGTACTATCGGATGCTCGCAAACACTTTACGTATAAGTTAGCTCCTAAGTACATAAGACCTTTTGTTGTTAGTAAAATAGTTTCTCCCCGGACCTATATATTATCAAGCGATGTTGGAAATACCTGTGGGACATGGCATGCTAAAGACCTTAAAGCGTGTCTTGATTAGGTCAAAAAGATATCCCAATGCAACGTTATTGAATCTTAGAATAGTTATTGGTATTTACTTGTTCATGAGCTATAATTGCTATTTTTTTGAATTTTTACATTAGAAATTAGTTTTTATTGTCTTTAGAATGATGGATTTTTTTTTAGGATGTTCTAGTTGTATGGGTATACAAAATTCTTGAGTTTGATGTTCGGTTTACTGGTAAACCCGTCTGAACAAAGAAGGAAAAATTTAAAAGGCGAAAAACTGATTTATACTGACGCCCTATAAAATAATTGTTTTACCCGCGATCTCCTCCACTCGAGTCGCCCGGAGCCACATACTTCCACTACGAGAAGAGAGAGAACTACTCTTCGGTAGAAGAAAACGTTTCAAAAGTTTATGTCTTTCAGTTGATCTAGTGTATATTCATCTCCATTTTTCTTTCTTCATAACAGCATGGCGTCTTTTATTCCTGATTTCTTCTATGTAATTTTTTTTGCATTCTTCTAAAGCAGTCTTCCTCTATAAATATTTTCGTTCCTTTTAACTTAACAATTCTTCTAATATAGAACGGTTCGCCTCGTGGTAATGACTTTTGTTTTGTAATGATCAAATTAATGATCCCTTCTTATAGGAAGTAGGGAAAGAAGCAACTACTTCAACAAATAATTATTTTCGGGTTTTGAACCGCGCTCCATATTTACACTTTTCACAAAATTTATAAAACTTACAAACTTTGAAAAATTTACAATACTTGACGTTTCGACAGTCATGTCGCTGTCTTCTTCAGAAAAAACTGAAACTGAAGATATAGAATCCTGACAAACCTTTATATTAAGCCGTTCGGGTCAATGGTTTGTGACGGTTCCGATTCATTAGTTTTCTGGAACATGTTTCTCCATATTGGCGCTAGACGAATTCCATTATCCCTATTAAAATTGTCGTACTTCTGGATTTCAAGGGCTTCCTTGTATAGTCTAGGCCAGAAGTTTTGGGATTCAGCCAACATTGTTGCCTCTTCAAATTTTATTGTGTGACCGGTCTCTAAAAAGTGTTCCGCAACAACAGATCATGTGTTATGTTTCTTTGTATCCGCCTTATGTTCTTTTAATCTGGTAGCTATATTGCGCCCCGTTTGTCCTATGTAAGCCAGCCCACACGAACAAGGGATGTGGTAGACCCCTGGTTCCTCGAATGGTGCTTTTGTTTCTTTTGATTTTGAGAAATTGGCGGGTATTTTATTTGTTGCAGTGAAGATCACTTTGATATTTTTCCTCTAAGTATTCTGGCTATTTTATTCGTGCAGCCTTTTATGTAAGGAAGGAAGGAAGTAATACGGGGTCCTCCTTCTTTGGTTTTTCCTTACTGTGTTTGTTAATTGCTCGATATATGTCTGATTTTCTGAAACCGTTTTTTATTAAGGCGTTTGTTAGGTGACCTCGGTCTTTAACGTGTTTGGTTCACTGATCACCTTGGCCCTGTGTACTAAAGTTTTTAGAACTGCAAACTTCTGAGCTGGATGATGATGTGATTCGGCCTTAAGGTATCTGTCAGTATGTGTCGGTTTTCCATATACTTGATGTCCCAATTTGTTGTTCATATTTCGAGTGACCAGTACGTCCAAGAACGGAATGCTTCTGTTTCTTTCTTTTTCCATGGTAAATTTGATGTTGAAATCTAACTGGTTGATGTGATCCAGAAAGTTATGTAGTGTTTCTGTTCCATGAGACCAAATTACAAATGTATCGTCCACATAACGTAGCCAGCATTTTGGTTTAAGGGTAACGGTTTCTAATGCTCTTTCTTCAAAAACCTCTATAAATATATTGACGATGACTAGAGAAAGTGATGATTCCATGGCTGCCCCTTCAATTTGTACGTATACAATATTGTTGAATGAGAAGTACGTAGACTTTAAGCATAGCTCAATTAGTCCGTTAAGCTCCTCATCTAAATCCGTTTTTCGTAATTTGGTCTGGATGATCTCCAATGCTGTTTACAGTAGCACTTTTGTGAAGAGAGATCTCACATCAAAACTGACTAAAATGTCTTCTGGTTCCAATTTAATTTCTTTAATTCTTGAGACAAAGTGCTGGAAATTCTTTACGTGATGGATGCTTTTTCCCGTAAGCGGTTGTAAAATGGTACATAAGTATCTAGCCAGAGGATGAGTGGCTGAACCTGTAGCACTCACAATTGGGCGAAGCGGTAACCCTGGTTTGTGGATTTTTGGAAGGCCGTAAAGGTGCGGCATCCTAGTGTCTGTAGGAATTAGTCGTCTCTTTTGATGTTCCGAGATCGTGCTTGCTCGATTATATTATAAATATTATAAATTTTGTGAAAAGTGTAAATATGGAACGCGGTTCAAAACCCGAAAATAATTATTTGTTAAAAAATCATGGCCGCGAAAGCCTCAAAAATAAAATTATCCGACTCTACGGGGAAAAAGTTTTTAAAATCGTGCGGAAATTGGAGACACTCAGGATCAAACGCCAACGTCTGCTTGCTGAATTAGCCTTTTTGAGCAGATGTAGAGACCAGGAAATTGTCCCAGGTTTTCTGCAAATGCAACATCACATCAAGACTAGAACAGGAAAGCATATACTGCGAAGTGCCAGCCGAGCCTTGTTAAGGGAGAGGATACACGAAACTAGACGCCAATTAGACCAGAAAACCACAAAGTTATTTTCAGTCCATTCAAGACTGATCAACATATTAGATTCGACAATCTGGGATTTGATCGACAAACTATCTACGGAAAAAGCCAAAGAGATCGCTAAAAAAGTAAAGAAAATACAAATGGCGAAGTTCCAGAAAGTACAACATCCTTCACCGCCGCAATTAGAGACAGACAGGATCATCATCAATATGTCTTCCACCACACTCAGTGGACCAGCAACAGCCATCTTATCAAAAGGATTAAATTTTGCTATCACACCAAAATTTATACCAAAGGGAGAAATAGTGAGTTTATTGGAGAGCACACTCAGAACTCTACCACAACATATTGAAGAAAATGTGAAGGTCAAAACAGTCGACATTCTGAAGAAATCTACAGCACCGAAATCCAACATCAATCGAGAAGAAAAAAATGCTCTAAGGAAACTTAAAGCCAACAAAGTAATCACCGTATTACCAACTGATAAAGGAAATGCTTCTGTAATCATGAACACCGACGACTACATGGAAAAAATCGATACTTTGCTAAAAGATTCGCCGTACAAAACATTGAAGAGGAATCCAATAAAACCTCTAGAGAGAAAGATTTCGGCCGCTGTAAAATCCGCAAGCACGAGCTCGGAACATCGAAAGAGACGATTAATTCCTACAGACACCAGGATGCCGCACCTGTACGGCCTTCCAAAAATCCCCAAACCAGGAGTACCGCTTCGCCCAATTGTAAGTGCTATAAGTTCAGCCACTCATCCTCTGGCTAGATACTTATGTACCATTTTACAACCGCTTACGGGAAAAAGCATCCATCACGTAAAGAATTCCCAGCACTTCGTCTCAAGAATTAAAGAAATTAAATTGGAACCAGAAGACATTTTAGTCAGTTTTGATGTGACATCTCTCTTCACAAAAGTGCCACTACAAACAGCACTGGAGATCATCAAGACCAAATTACGAAAAGCGGATTTGGATGAGGAGCTTAACGAACTAATTGAGCTATGCTTAAAGTCCACATACTTCTCATTCAACAATATTGTATACGAACAAATTAAAGAGGCAGCCATGGGATCACCACTTTCTCCAGTCATCGCCAATATATGTATGGAGGATTTTGAAGAAAGAGCATTAGAAACCGCTACCCTCAAACCAAAATGCTGGCTACGTTATGTGGACGATACATTTGTAATTTGGTCTGATAGAACAGGAACACTACACAACTTTCTAGATCACATCAACCAGTTAGATTTCAACATCAAATTCACCATGGAAAAGGAAACAAATAGAAGCATTCCGTTCTTGGACGTACTGGTCACTCGAAATATGGACAACAAATTGGGACATCAACTATATAGAAAACCGACACATACTGACAGATACCTCAACGCCGAACCACATCATCATCCAACTCAGAAGTTTGCAGTTCTAAAAACTTTAGTACACAGGACCAAGGCGATCAGTGAACCAAACACGTTAAAAACCGAGCTAGGTCACCTAGCGAACGCCTTAATAAAAAACGGTTTCAGAAAAGCAGACATATATCGAGCAATCAACAAACACAGTAAGAAAAAACGAAAGAAGGAGGAACCCGTGGCAACTTCCTTCCTTTCTTACATAAAAGGCTGCACGGATAAAATAGCCAGGATACTTAGAGGGAAAACTATCAAAGTGATCTTCACTGCAACAAATAAAATATCCGCTAATTTCTCAAAATCAAAAAAAAACAAAAGCACCACTCGAGGAACCAGGGGTCTACCACATCCCTTGTTCGTGTGGGCTGGCTTACATAGGACAAACCAGACGCAAATATGGAACGCGGTTCAAAACCCGAAAATAATTATTTGTTAAAAAATCATAGCCGCGAAAGCCTCAAAAATAAAACAACTACTTCAGTTTATTGTGACGTTTCGTGTTCTAGATGAACGTACCTTATATTAAATGTTTTATTTAAGAATTAACTTTTATGACTCAGTGGGTTGAGCCTGATGAAGTGTTCATGTAGAACACGAAACATCGCAATAAACTGAAGTAGTTGCTTCTTTCCCTACCTTCTATAAGAAAGGATTATTAAATTGATGATTACAAAACAAAAAAAAATCTTGTAATCTCTATTACTTCGTTTTCTATGGACAGTGATAAGTCTACGTCCCTTAGGATTCCCCTCACTTTATTCTTTTAATTGAACGTCGCTTTCTTTTGGTTTTTATAAAACACCATGCACATTTATGTTCTTTTTCGTTATTTCTCTTTCTTATATCTTCATTTTCTCTTCTTGTTCCCTTTTAGTCTTTAATTGGTGGTTTCCTGTTTTTAGTTGGCTATTTCCATTTTTAATTTCTTTTAGGTCCATATCTATGGTGTCTAGTTTCTATTGCTTTTAATTTCGTGTTTGTCTTTCACTTTTTTTCCATCTTTAATTTAGAGTTGTTCCCTTTTATCAGCTTTTTATTATTGTGCCTTTACGTTTCTTATTTCCTTCCTTAATCCATGTTTTTACCTTTCAAAATTTTTTGTCTTTGATCCTACAAGATTTGGTAAAACTTTGAGAGTTTTTATTACAAGCTTGCATACTGTTATGCATTATTATTAATTAATGTCTGCATAGATATCAGAGAAGCTTCCCAAAAATCTATTACTACCAAAAACAAAAATCGCTCTAACAAATTTCCAACAATTTTAGAAACAAATTAAAATTCATTAGCCACGAGTTGGTGATTACGAATAAACGCAAAAGTTAACAATACACAGAAGTGTATAAAAATATGTTACAAAAATTAACAAGTTATACTGCACACGTCAAATATAATTTATGAAAATGAACTACTAACTAGAACTAAACAAATAAAAACTAAAAGCGCGCTGCACAAAAATGCATTCAAACTTTCGAAACTAAAACACATCGCGTTACAAATAAAAACACGAAACAGGAATATTTGTTTTTGCGACTCCATTCTACAAGCGACAAAATTATGTTTACACGTTTGTTAATTTAGATAAAAATTTCTCGGTTGCAATAGGTTTTTCATTTACTATTGAGTCGTTTTAAAATAATATTTTTGTTCTATCAGGACTTGGATTAACGGTACTCGATAGAATTACATTTTCAATAATTAAATAATTTAATTAGGTCGGGTAACTCTAACTACTGTTAGTTCAGTTTTTTATCAACTTTAATCCTACACCTAATTAACGTCTATGTAAAACAATAGTTAAATCCATAACAAAAAATGAAACAGTATATCTTCAAAAGAACCAAAGAATCGTTTTAAATCTGTAAATGCATGTCTTTAACGTATTGTAAAAAAAAGCTTTTTACGCGTGAATTTTGTGTTCAAATTCAAAACCAGTTGCAATGATTAAATTAAATAAATCCACTTTTTGAATAAAATTAAACTTGATAAAAATGTTCGAACAATTTTAGATGTAACCGAGCCCAGACAGCGAGGTTCTCATTAGGTGGAATGCACGAAATGTGTGTAAAATTTTTGTCAATAATAATTTTAATAATTTAAATAATAAAAAAAAATTATACCTGTATCTTTTTGTTAGCATTCTAGATGTATTTGATTAAAAAAAACAATTTATTAGTTTTAGTTCTCCTTCTCTTTTTCTACTATATTCTTGTACTTTATGAGTGTCGGATTAATTTACCTTCCTACGACTCATTGATCCACTTTCTCAATTCCTTCCGGTTCTTTGCCAGTAGTTTCAATTCTTGTCTCGTCTTTCTTCTTTTTTTCCAAGTTTCTCTATTCTCTGCATCCAGATTTACTTCGGTCTTTCAATCCTTAATACATGGTCATACCATTTCAGTTGCGATCTCTCTACCTTGAATGTGATTCCTTTTTGTTTGGGCATTTGTTGTACTAATAAATCTGATTTCCGCAGAGATTAATTTTAATTCTTGTTTATCTTGTATCGTTCGTGATTCGCTTGCGTCAGTTAACACTGGCATCACCACTGAATTATACACTCTTATTTTTGTTTTCCTGTCTATCTTTCGCTTGCCAAATATTATTTTATTTAATGCATCGTATAATTTCACACTTATTCAGTTGCTTATGTGTAAGTTTATTTTCCCATCTTCTGGTATTATACTTCCTTGGTAATTATAAGTTCTTACTTTTTCCATTTATGTCTATATCTCTGTGTTCGTCTTTTGCTTAGTTGTTAATTAACACGGTTTTACATTTATTTATGTTTTTTTGTCTCGCCTTCCCATATTTTTTATTAAGTATTTCATCTTATTATGTCTGATATTAGAGCTATGTTACGTGCATAAATTTCATAATGTATAATACCTTGTACATTCATTACCCTAAAGTTAGATTTCTATTTTCGGCGCCCTCTAGAGAGTTTCGTTTTACTTCATTTCCTGTCAAAACGCCAAACCGTCAACTACTTAGAACCATGCTTGTGATGTTTAACTTCGACTGCGTTTAATTAAGAATTTTGTAGATTTTTGCTTTCGTGAGTCATTGTTGTTGACACGATTTGTTGTTCATAAATATTCCAGTTCGAATCAACGAGGAAAACGTTTTCTTCGGGCAAGTACTGGATTGTGGGTAAGTTTTATTAAATACTTTGACGTGTCCGAAAAATCTCTCACGAAATTTTGCTTGTTCTAACTTACGCAATTACAATAATTGTTTCAATACCATTTAGGTATTTTCATTGAATATTTTGTGTATTGCATGCTGTGAACCATAGATATTTGTTATGTAATTTTCTTCGCTATCAACACCCTATGTGTAAACCTATGTATTGTGTGTTGCCGATACTTCCGGCATTTATGGATCGAGTAATGTACTACAAAATTTCTTGCGTTCCGTGTTAATAATTTACGATACTTAAATTAAAGTTATAATACATATTTATCTTTCTTTTTTTTGGTCGGTTTAGAGTTATGAACCTGATTTAGTTACAAGCTTAGACCTTCTGTCTTGATCGAAACAAACTTAAGAAGATCTGGCGCTCTTTAAATTCTATTTTTTTAAACTTCCCCTATCTCCGACTAGTGTGAGTTGCCGTGCAAGGTTCGTAAGACCTATAAGCTTGTAACAGCTATATCTTCGGCATATATTCGATTTTGAAGGACTGATATTGTCCAGTTTTTAGTCTAATGTTCTTAATTAGCCTGTCAATAACTACTATGAATAGAAAAGAGTTTAAGCCATCTCCTTGCTTTATTTCTAGATCCATATTAAATCTTTCTGACTCCTCGCCCTTTATCTTAACGCTTTTGGTTACACTTTATTGGTTTCTCTAGTATCTGCAGTTCCAAATTTTTTATATGTAGATCTATGAATATAACAAAAATTTTTTCTCCTCTTATTTCAATTACATTTCATAGCATGTGAAATTTAATTCTAGTGGATGCCAAGAAAATGGCTTTGTAGTTATCACAGTTTGGGTATTGTTCTGCTTTGTATCGTTATTATGTTTTCATTCTATTCTTCTAGGATTAATTTTGCCTGTCATGTTTCTTTACATATATTTAACAACTATTCTCCACCTTTTTCCCTTAGATACTTTATAAACCACATGTAGGAAACTATGAAGTTGTTAGTTAACTAACTAACTAACAACTTCATAGTTTCCTACATGTGGATTAACTCGTACGTAGCTCCGTTCCTTCGAGATGACTTTGGTTTCAGTTGTTACGTGCTCTATATTTAAATTGCGCTACCCTGTATATTTTTGGTTGACTTGTCTTCTCGACGCCATCTAACAAGTATCATTCTTGTCACTTTCGTTCAAGTCGTCATTTTCACTTTCATTTTCTTTCCACGTTGTGTTATATAAAATATGCCTGCTTCAATTTAAAGAACATTTTCTTAACACATCTACGTGTTGTGACGTAACAACTATTTTCTACCTTTTTCTCTTAGATATTTTATCATCTTTAGTTCCAGTTGTTACGTGCTCTATATTTAAATTGCGCTACCTTGTAGATTTTTGGTTGACTTGCTTTCTCGACGCCATCTAACGAGTATCATTCTTGTCACTTCCGTTCAAGTCGTCATTTTCCTTCCACGTTCTGTTACATAAAACATGCCTGTTTTAATTTAAAGAATATTTTCTTAACACATCTACGTGTTTGGCGTTATGTATTTTGAAAATAACTCTAATTAGACAATTTATTAAACGCAGGGTGAGCTATTCTTTTTCGAATTAAGTGTAATTTCCATGTCAACCTGTAAGAGTTAAGCACCCCTTTGTGGAAAATTTCTATAGCAAAGCATCGAGCCAATAATTAACTCCTGTACGACGTGCATATGCAATGAATACCTCTATTACAAGACACATGTCAACAACATGCGATGAACTCCGAGTTTTACATGTCATAAATGTTATCTTTTACTTTTTTTTTTGTAGATTTTGTGAGTTACTAGTTTGACACGATTTTTTGAGTCATTGGGAAAACGTTTTCTTTAGGTTAACACCGGATTTTGGGTAAGTCAAATTTTGATTTAAACGTAAATTAGTTTAAGTCTAAAGCTTTCTTGTGCAAATTGGCTAATGGGGTGACGTACAGTTTTAGGTTCTTTATCTCTTCCTTTCCGTGACAATAATGAATACTTTAATTACTCCTGACACACACAACTCTTAATTCTAGGCATTTGCTTTCGGAAGGCTATGAATTCCGTACCAGATATTTCAAAAGATTATAAAGCTTAAACTCTTCTTCAGAGTTAGACTGGAGTGTTGATGTTTAACACGTTCTTACTGGCTTAACTACGAAACAGTCTTATTTTGACTAGTTTACTTGACCAAGCATTTCTTTCTCAAGCATCGGATTTAAGACAAACTAATTTGGTACAACATCGAATCTTGACTTCGGCTGAACCGATTAATCAGCGTTACTGTACTCTTTCTCCTGCTTTACTCTCAATAACTCACACAAAATTAGACAAAATGTTACAACGGGTGTAGTAGAACCTTCTTCAAGTCCTTGATTTAGTCCGATCGTTTTATTTAAGAATTCTGACGGTACCTATCGCTTTTGTGTGGATTTCAAGGAAGTCATCAAAATGACTTTAGAGAATGCATATCTGCTTCCTTACATTTCTTCTGTTCCAGATCGTTTACGAAGCGCTCGTTTTTTCTCTTCCTGAGATATCAGATCAGCCTATTGGCAGATTCAACTTTCTTCTGAATCTAATGCTATAACAGCTTTTACAGTGCCGCAGAGGGGCTTGTTCCAATCTACCAGAATGATGAATTAATCAAGTTATTGGGACTGACTTAGAACCCTTCTGTTTAGCGTACTTAGATGATATTATCATTGTAACGCCTACTTTAAATGATCATATGCAAGTTTTGGAAAAAATGTTACGACTATTTACTGCTAGTCTCACATTAAATCGAGACAAATGTTATTCATGTCGGTCTGGGCTTAATAATCTAGGCTATGTCGTCAACAAAAATATACTATAAGATTCTAATTAAGTTGCTGAGATCTACAATATTCCTACTCCTACTAAAGTCTTTGAGGTGCGCAGATTAGTTGGTATAGCGCGTTGGTGTCGTCGGTTCATCTCAAACTTTACTTCTTTGATATCTCCTTTTACTAATTTGACTAAAAAAAATGTTCCTTTTCTCTGGACTCAACAGTGTCAAAATGCTTTTATTACTTTACAGAATTACTTAGTTTAAGCACTTATTCTTCCTTGTCCCAATTTTTCTCTTCTTTTTAATGTGCAAACGGATAGTACAAACTTTGTGTTTGATGCGGTGTTGAGTCAAACAACCAATAAAGAAGAAACTGTCGTTAATTATTCTACCAGCGAAAAGGAATGCTTAGTAGTACCTTGAGCTATAGAAAAGTTTCGTCCTTATATTGAAGGCTTTATTTTTAAAGTCGTAACTAATCATCGTTTTTTGCTCTGGTTACATCGGTTACAAGTGTCTTCTAAACACTTACTACAACGATATGACTTTCCTATCGTACGTCAGAAAGAGAAAGAACACGTAGTACCTGATCTTTTATCTCGCTCTGTTTCACGAAAAAACTGAACTTGCTAACGTATTTTTGTCTGATTTTGGCATTGTTATTTCTATAACTGACCCTTGGTATTTGAAAGTGATGGACCGAGTCACGATGATTTCGCTTCGTAACCACTAGTTGATGGCTTATTGTATAAATCACTCAGAACCTCTTCGGCACATTGTAACTGAAAAATAATGGTTCCTAAGAATCAACAAAAGCTCGTTATACCGCAATATCACGATCTTCCTACTGCTAGTCCTTGTGGAGTTACGTCGTCGTCCTGTTCGTTTCCGAATTGGAGACTGTGTCTAGAAACGTAACTTTGTGCAGTCTGACATTTCAATACTAAGTTAGCACCAAACTTTATCAGGTCTTTCTAAGTCAAACGCGTTTCTTCTTCTTGGACATACGAGTTAGCAGATCATGATGGAGTTTCTCTTAGAATTTGGCATGTCAAAGATCTAAAACTTGCTGTTTCGGACAACCAATCGGATTTTTCTGTAAACTCTACTTCTTTTCCTATTGACACCTTATCTTTTTTTACCACAAATCTCGGAAGCGGTTGAAGCATAACAACTTCTCGGTTTCTAGGTACTCTGACTATTAGCGTTCTTTGATTGGTCTTAACGTGTACTCCTGAATTGACTTCTTTTTTCTTGTAGCACTGTTTTTCGAGTGTTGCCGCGTCACAAAACTTTCTCTTAACGTTTCGCTGATCATGCTGTCAGCTTCTTCAGAAGATTTCTAAAGACTCAATAGTCTTCAAAAGATTTCTAAAGACTCAATAGTCTTTAGAAATCTTCTGAAGAAGCTGACAGCATGATCAGCGAAACGTTAAGAGAAAGTTTTATGACGCGGCAACACCCGAAAAACAGTGCTACATTAAAAAACGGCCGTGAAAGTTTGCATTCTTCTTTTTTCTTCTTTCAGATTAAGACTATTTGTAGATCTGACATCTTTTTTCTTTAACTGTAGTGATACATAATTTTAAGTTTAGTAGTATAGTATTCTCATTCTTTAAGAGTCAAAACTTCGCATTGATATCTTGAGTTAGATTTCTTTTACTTTGTGTTTCCTTTATTAGAATAGCTAGTGGCTTCTTGGTGTTGTCTGTCATTGATAGAATAATTTATTTGGTTCTTTTAAAAGGTTTATCTTCCTAGATTCCTTTTTTTCGTTTTACTTAGTATGTCCCACATGTCGGTATTTGAAATGTTTAAAACACTTTTTTCTTTCTCTTACAATTAGTGGAGTTTGGATATTACAGATTTAACCTGCTTTGAGCGGTTCGTTGAGCATTGAAGTGTTCGTCACTCCCTTTCGTGTCTTGTACAAAGCGGAGAACAAAACAAACATCTACATCTAGTCTTATGTTTCTCCGTCTTTATTGTATTTCTTACATTTAATTATTATTTATTACATGCATGTCACATATCTTTCTTTCTTCTTGTTTCTCCTAAAGATAACCTTTCGGGTAGTTGGTTGGACACCGTAGGATGGTTACTTTTTTCGTTCTTTTACGCGGTGTAAAACAAATTAAGCATTTACATCAAGCGGTATCTTTATCCGTTTTTCTCTGTATATATCCCTCCTACTTCTTATTTCTTTTTTGTTTAATTTATTATGTTCTATGCGACTATCATTTTTCTTTTTTCTTGTTCTTCCTGAAGGTTTGGATTTAGGGCGGCTGTTTGGGCTGTAGGATTAGGCCACTGTCTCCATCTCTTTACAGGGGAAGAGATAGATTAGCTTCTTCTCTTCTCTGTCTCTCACTATGTCTTCCTCTTCTTTCTATCTTTTTTTACGTCGCCACAGTGTTTTCTTTCAATGACTGTTTGAAGACTTTCTCGTTAGCTGTAGTATAAATTGTTTTCCTATATTTTCCACCTTTTTTTAGTGTGCCCAATATTCCTCTAAATTTTCTTATTTTATCAATTCATTATCGGCTTTTCTTTGATATTCTTTTTTTGTCTGATGGTTTCTTAATCTATAAACTGAGTTCCTAATTCAACTAATACTAAGTAGTCCATTATTTTTGGGGCAAATTTTTCTTCCAATCGTTGTTGCCAGAAGATATTTGTTACTCATAAGTTGTTCAATTAACAAAATTTTAGTAGATTCCTTCTGTATCTATCTAAGATATTCTCTCCAAATTTACCAATGCAACCCATCCTTTATTATCATTACCAATTCTCGCGTTCCAGCACCTATAACCTTCATTATTTTCTGTTTATCTTTCCCTTCCGTTGGTGATATATTTGTACAATATAATTTTCCCATACACCTAGATCTATTTCTATATTCATAACTCTCTAGTTTACAGCTTCGTCTTTATTAAGTTTTCTATATAATTCCTATGATATTATCATCCCAACTGCTTCTTTTGTTCTGTGTTTAATACATTTTTCTAAAAAATATAAATTGTAATTATCTGTTAACAACGTATGTCTTGTTTCCTTTTTCTTAGTTTTCTTCATTACTTCTACTATTTCGCATTCCTTTCTTGTTAATGAACTTCCTTCTTTAGTGTTCACTGCAACTGTGTTTCTTTTTTTTCTCAGTTACTTCGCTCGCTTTATTGGGTTTAGTAGGTTTTTGTTTTGTTGTTTTTGGGTTGAAACTTGGAATAGACTGCAACGTCGCTCCTTGTACTCTGTACTTCCGCTTAGTCGGCATTTTTGATGTTGTCAGTCACCGTTAGGATATTTCTCTTCTTTGGGTTTCTTTTGCTCTTGGGATATTCTAATCCGTTCTTCGGCGTTTACGTTCTAACGTGGCATTCCAACACAACGAGCACTGACTCACAACGTTTAATTGGCAAGTGAAGCTTTCTGTCCTTTATTGGCTCTTACTTCTTTTTCTTTCTTTCTTTTGGTTTTGTTTTGGGTTACGTGGTTTGGATTTCTTTTGGATTGGCACTCATTTAGTGTTAAGCTTTTTGATGATTTTGTTGTTGTGACTCTTGGATTACTGATTTTTTTCTCTGCCTTTTTAGTAGTCCGACTTCTGTCGACTTTCAATCAGAATCCTCTTTTTGCTTGAGATTTCTTCGTTGGTTTTCTTTGCTTAGATCTTTAGGGCCTGTTTGGTTTTTTTCGTGAAAGAATCTCATATCGTCTGTTGACGACTTTTTGAGCACAACTGCCTTAGTTTTTCTTTTTGACTCTTCTTCTAAATCCGCGTATCACAATTCAACATCTAGATACTTTTTTCTTTTTACTTCTTTGGCTTAGTTAGCTTTGGGGACTTATATTCAGGGCGGGATTTGTATTCGTGGGCTGGGGTTTCAAGAGATTTTAGGGCGTTGTCCTTGACCGTGGTCTAAACTTATTTCTTTCCTATACTTCTTCTTTTTCTCTTGGTTTGCTTAGGATTGTCTGTCAGTGAGGTCTTTGGGACTGCGTTGTTCTCTTGCTTTATAGCGTAACGACTGTTGTCGACTTTCAACGAGTACTGATACTTCTCATCTGTTGGTTGAGTTTTTAGTTCTTTGGAGTATCATTCCGCTTCATGCGACCTTTGGACACATCTGGTTGATGATGCTTAGCAAATTGGGAAAACCTCTTTCATCTACGTTTCTTCTTGGGCTGAGTGTTATTGTATTTTGGGTTGGTTTTGGATTTTAGGGTTCTATTCTTGGCGTATGCCTATATTTCTGTCTTCATTTTAGCTTTTGTTTCGTTATCCCCGCTCCACGCTTTTATCTTGCTGGTGGAGAATTCTGTTACGTGCGAAATTTTCATAACGTAAAAAAATTAAATTCTGGTTCTGACGCCCTCTGTCGGTCTTTTTGGTTACTGACAGGTTGCGGATTCATTTTGAAGCTGTCAACTACGTGAGACAGTCTATGTCGTAAATTTGACCTAATTTCAAAGATTCTAAGTGCATCCACTGCGATGAGTACGAAATTATAAGTTAATTGCGAATTTATCGTAATCTATTCGGCACAGAGTAAGATATTTGCATCCGGTTTATTAGGATTCCTTTGTAATTTCTGTATTACTTTGATGGCCGTTTCGCCACGCTTTGATCACATGTTCGATTCAATAAAAGAATAATGTAGAGTTAATACTATTAATAAATACCATTACCGAACGCTTAAGATTTTGGAAGGCATATTATCCACAACGAAAACGAAGTCTCGACAAGCATTTACCTTGGAGATGTTATTGCTTATACACCAATCAATTGCGTTACCACCCACCTGTTCGTAATCGCAAATAACAGCATTCGATACAACGGGTTTATATATCTCATTTAATTTATTATTATTAACGATTTTGTAGCTTCCTATCTTCGTGAGTTATTGTGTGACACGATTTGCTATTCAATATCTACTCTAGGCTACTACCGGGGAAAACGTTTTCTTCGCTCAAGTAGGTACTGGTAAGTCTGTTTGATTATTTTTCTTCGCTGTCATAAAAGTCACTCACGGAACTTTGGCTAATGTTAATTTCCGTAATTGCGTTTACTGTTACAATACCATTAAGGTAATTTTAATTATCATTTTGTGTGTATCGCATGCTGTGTACAAACGATATTTATTACAAAATTTTCTTCGCTATTTCGCTTCAACTTAACCTATGTATTGTGTGTTGCCGATACTTCTGACATTAATGAATTGAGAAATTAAATATACTCCTGTTAATCTTCTACGTTACTAAATTAAAGTTTTTATACCTGTTGATCTTTCTTTTATGATAACACACCTTTCTCTTTTAATTGTGGTTACCCGAACACCAGAGTAACAAGGATTACGAACCTAAAAATTCGTTACAAGTTTGGACCGTCTGTCTTGATCGAGGCAGAAGTGTTAATTAGAATTGATCTGGCACCCTTAATTATAATTCACTTGAACTTCCCCTATCTCCGACTGTGTGAGTTGGCCGTGCAAGTTTCGTAAGACCTAAAGCTTGTAACATACTTCATGTCCCTACTTGTAGTTACTTGGTTGTGTTGCTTTTCTTATTTTCCTTTTCTCTCTGCTTTTTATTTCCTGTGTTGATTTTTGTATTCCGTTTGTCACGTCTTTTATTACCCAAGTCGTTTATTGTCTGTCCCATTTATTCTTTTTTTTAAATAATTTTTTGTCCTCTTACTAGTATTGGTAATTATTCTTATTTGTTTTCTTAGTCCATCATGCCCCTCTACTTGTTGTGATTTTTACTTATTTTTCTTGTTTTCAGTTCTTTATCTGTAGCAGAGTAAGCAGTTGTGTTACTCTCTCCTTACAATTTTATTTTTTTTCTTTTTTCGTATCTTCTAAGCTATCCAAATCTTGTACTTGTTGTAGTATAAATGTTTAGCACTTAATTCTTTGCTTATTATAGACAAGTCTTGCGTTATTTCCTATTTTTCGTGCTTGATGCATATGTTTTGGTAAATTCCTTCTTTCTTCTATAATTTGTTTTAGAAAATCATCATTTCTACCAAAATCATTCCTATTATTCCGCTGCCTTTTTTCTCTTCTTCTCTTCTTCCCAATCTCCTAATTTCGTGGATATTTTTTATAAATCTATAACTATTCCCCTATCTTTAAAAACCACTCTGGTTCGTTTTTTTAATTCTAAATCCTTTTCATCCCATTTATCTTCAATTCTTTTTAGTATAATTTCTTTCTTTCTTATCTCCTTTTCTAGTACCTCTAATATTAGATTCTGTGCATTTATAACCTTCTTAAGCTCGTTACTTTTCATCTTACATCTCGGTCGTCGCCCACTTCTTAAAGTTCTTCAAATTAAAAACAAAATTTACTTATTTCCCAATTTTCCCATTTCTTTTTAAATTTTCTTCATTTAGTTTCTGTTATCGCTTCGCACATTAAGTTAGAAAAATAATTTTATTTAATCCATCAAATTTGTTTCAATTTATTACCATACTCAAATCAATAGAACAAATAATCTGCATTTTTTTAAATGTAATTGAAAATGCTTTAATAACATTCTTAAACAATAATAAAAAAATGCAAATAGAGAGTTAAACTAAAATATTTATTATTTGATTAAGAGAAGACCTGCTCAAATTTACATTTCGTATTTTTTTTTCAGTCATAATCTTTTAACCGTATATTAAAAACATTATTATACCCTTGTCCCCTCGCGCCATAAATGTCGAAATTAAATTTTGGTAATATTGTTTTGGTTAAAAATTTAAAACATTTTTCGTTTGTGAAGTATAATAAAAAACGTTTTGCATAATACATTTTAATTAAATTATTTACATAATTTATACACACAACAATTAAAACTATTTATTGTAAATAACTACACTATTAGAAATCAAATCTAAAGCAGCATTCAGCTTTTATGTGCGATATGTAATTAAACTTCCGATTTTATTATCTGATAATCATACAATATTGTTTTGGAAAATGTTGCTTAAACATGGGAAAATGTAGGAAATTATTTGCAATTAAAATTGTTTTATTTCAGCGTTTTAGTCGTAAAGTATTTAGTTTTAGTAATGCTATCTACTACAAAGTTGTTAGTGTATTTAGTTGGTTAAATTTTGTATAAATGATAAATTTAATTATTTATGAATTCATGTTATTTGTGGTTTAATTTATTTTAAAGATCGTAATTGTGTTAATGCCCACGTTTGTATCTAACAAATCTTTTTTATAGAAAAATTATGAAAATTATTGAGACTAATTAAACATTTTATTTCAGTTATATAATGCGGTATAATTACGTACTACAAATAGAAACGTCTTTCAAGATGAGTTTCGATTAATTGGTTGGCAACATTGCGTTTCACTAATTTTACTTCCTTTTAATGTTAAATCTTGTATCTAACAGGTTTTTTCCAAAACTGTTGCAGGTCATCACTCATTAAATAGCTTGTAAAGTGGAAATCTTGCCAGAATAAAATTAGATTCTGCTTAGAGTTATGAAACTAACTTGCTGAATGATTGTAGCACGCTATGCACCACGTTTATTAACCTCATGTTATACATCGTTAATAGTTGCTTTGGGCACATTTATGAATCGTAGAATTACTCTTTGTACTGGATGCCTAGTTCTAATACCTACGTTATTTAGTAAACTTATATCCAAGAACCAATTCCAATTACGTATAATACATTTAAAATTGCATTAAACGTTAGTTCATAAATACTTTTAGTACGGTAGTTAGCGTAACCTGCCATTACCAAAATTTCCCAGAAAATCATCTACAACAAAATTCATGTTAACGCAACCAAAAGGTTCTTTCTGTCAACTACAAAAATCAAAAATCCACCTTGATAAGAAAAAAATGAGATTTATATCCTAAGAACTTAATTTTAGTAAGCACAACTCAGCGGTATATTTAGAAAGGCGTTTGTTTAAATTAGAAATAGGTAGCAACTTAACGCAATAAGACTTAGTAAGCTACCGCAACTTTACCAAACCTTACCCTCTTCTTAATACCCACGTTTGCTTTTTATAAAGACTGCACAAACTGGCAACAGAACCTCAACCCCAAAAAACAATAAACCAAACAAAGATACAAAAGAAAGTATGACGCAACATAATTCTTTTCCCTGGAGGTGGATCCTGAGTCCTTTTTTCACCTCTTGATTTCTCCTTTCCACTGGGTTTGCTTGTGGGTGAAAAATTGGGGTAGTCCAATGATAGCAGCCCCAGCGCCGGAGAGAATCGTCCCATGTTGAAGATGTGAATTGCGGCCCGTTGTCCGTAATAATTGCCTTACGGTATCTAAATCGGCTAAAAACTTCGTTCTCTAACGTTCTGACCAGTGGCTGGCTGGTAGTCTGGACCATGGGATATGCCTCTACCCACCTGCTAAATACGTCGGTGATGACTAGAATCTATCGCTCCTTGTTGGGAGTTTGAACGTAAGGTCCCATGAGGTCGACTGATACGACTTCCCAGGGCAGTGTTGGTTGTCTGGGTCTTATCGTTGCGTTGTCTTGAATTGGGCCTCTTTTACAGGCGGCACAGGCCCAACAAGATTTTACGTATTTACGTACGTCGGCTTTCAGGTTGGTCCAGAAGTATCTCTGAGCAATGACTCTCGTGGTTTCTTCAATGCCAGGATGCCTAGCAGTGGGTGCATCGTGGTAGGCATACATTACTGCTTCCTGAACAGAATTCGGGACGACTAACACGTTGCGATCTTTGAGTCTTTTGTAGAGGGCTCCGTGTTCTACAAGAAACTGTTGGTGGAGCTCCATGTCGTCTTCAGGAATAGGTCGTGTTCTGACGCGCTCCCAGATACGCATGGCATTTGACGTCGCTTCGTCAAGTTGTTGGGCTCTTTTAATGCGAGGTGTCAGTTCAGACACGGCGATATGCGTGCTGACAGGTGGTTCGGGAGGCAACATCCGGTTGACTTCGGACACTTCTTCTCCGATTTCTCGGTCAATAGGGGTTCGAGATAAGTGATCGGGAAGTTCGTTCGTTTCTCCGGAACAGTGCTTAATGTCGAACGAGTACTCCTGTAGCATTAGTGACCATCGCGTCAGCTTGCTCTTGCTGTCTTTCATTTAATGTAACCACAAGAGCGCGGTGCTGTCGGTTATAAGCAGAAATCAGCGATCTTCTAGGTACGGGCGGTACCTCTTGATGGCCCAGATGACGGCTAAACACTCCTGCTCATTAATGTGGTAACGCTGCTCGTGAGGCCGAAGCTTGGCAGACCCGTAGCTGATTATTCGCCGGCCGTTAGGGTCTTCCTGGTAGAGCATCGCAGCGATGCCGACTCCGCTGGCATCGGTTTGAAGAATAAATGGTTTAGTAAATTCGGGTCGACTTAACGTTAGTTCGCCTTTTATGGCATCTTTGGTTTTATTAAACGCCTCTTCAGCAGCTGATGTCCACGTGAATTTTGACTTTGTGGATAACAACTCGTTAAGTGGTGCTTGGAGCTGTGCGCAGTTTGGCACGTAGTCCCGGAGCCAGTTGCACAGCCCTAGAAACCGTCGGAGTTGTTTTCTGGTGGCTGGCCTTTAAGCGTCGGTTAGAGTTTGCACATGTTTTGGAAGGGGGCTATTACCATCAGCAGTCACGATGTGCCCCAGATAAGTGATCTTCTGGACGCCTAACTTGCATTTCTCGGGAGACAGCCGTAGATTGTGTTGCTGTAGTCGTTCCAAAACGAGATGAAGGTGCTTGAAATGGTCTTCCCAAGAATTCGAATAGATTATAATGTCGTCTAGGTAGACGAGGACAAAATCACGCAAGTACCCCGAAAACACTTCTTGCGTCATTAACTTTTGGAAACTTGATGGCGCGTTTTTCAATCCAAACGGCATAACCCGGAATTGGTACGCGGCTCCGTCTGGTGTTGCAAACGCTGTCAGGGGTTTAGATGCTGCTTCTAAAGGAACTTGCCAGTACCCGCACTTCAAATCTAGTGTAGAAAAGATTTTTTCCGACCCCAAATCTCGTAGCGTCTCCGGTATCACGAGAAGGTTTGAACTCTCGTCGTGCGTCTGCTGATTAAGACGCCGGTAGTCAATGCAAAATCGAGATTTCCCATCTTTCTTTCCGACGATCACTGTTGGGGAGCAGTAATCGGATGTGGTAGGTTCGATGATTCTGTCGGCTAGCATGGATTCTACTTCTCGTGCGATAATGGCCTTTTTTTCGGAAGAGTATCGGTATGGCGATACTCGGAATGGAATATCTTCCTTTAACCGAATGGCGTGCTTTGTACTGATAGTTGTAGTGGGTGGCCCTGTTGCTTGAAACGTGTCCGAAAATGCTTCTAACAGCCGGTTAAGCTTATCCAGATGTTGTTCCGGAAAACCGTGGGTAACGTCGTTTTGGTTTAAGTGCTTGACGCCGTCGGACTTTCGTAGTCGATCCTAGTAGATGGTTCTACGTGTCGAACTGCCGAAGTGCACACACCGTCGATTATAATCCATCACCGCCTTTTGTGCTTGTAACCATGCTTGCCCTAGAATGGCCGGTACTCGTAGCTCGGGCGCGACCAGAAACTGTACCGTCAGGTTGTTTCCACCGATGTTACACTGTACTTCGGTTTGGCCCGATATTTGCAACTGTTGTCGTGGTACTGGCAATTCAGCCGATTGGAAGTTGCAGGTTTGATATCGAATATGACTTCCTTGCCGAATAAAGTTGTGACTCGAACCGGTGTCTAGGAGGGCGGCGTAGTTCTGTCCGTCTATCGTTATTTGGATGGTAGGCAAGCGAGCATTAGCGTTGAGGTTGTTTATTGTGGCCGAGGCTCGTTTTGCGCCTCGGCCCGTCTGGCGTTTCCCGGATTGGCTCTGGGGGGTGCTTGTGCCACAGGGCAGTCTTGGTGAAAGTGTCGTTCTGGGCAGTAGTGACACTTCGGTAAACCCAAACTTTTTGTCGTGGTTGGTCTGGATTCAGGTGTCGCTAGTTTTGGTTCGACTTTCTTCGGTGGAGGCTGGTTCTTCAAGGCGGTTTCGATAGCGGTTGCTATTTCTACCAACTCGATGAGGGTTGCCGGCTTTATCGTGATGAAATGAGGCAGCAATATTGGGTTTAACATTTCGATGAAGATCGGGATGTGTTTCTTCTGAAGAAATTCGGAGACAGTTTCGTTAAGTGATTGTTTTCGACCGTAAAACTGCGTAGTTAGTTGGGACGTGATTTGGATGGCGTTGTATTTTTCTAGCAGAAGGTCTTTAAACTCGGAAAATGTCGCAAAATCGGCATAAATTTTCCACCAAGCGGCTGCTTCTTTTGTCAGTGTTCGTTGAACTGTTATTAGTTGCTATTCTTCCGTCGTTGGATTTAGTTGGAAGTGTTTTTCAAGCGCAGCGATGAAAGTTGCGGGATCTTCTATGGAGTCGCCGCTGAAGGTAGGTAGTTCTGCGGTTGTGTGCGTTAACAACATCTTGCGGAGGTTGTTTAGTACTTGGTCCACTGGTTCTTCCAGTTTTAGGTGAGGTTGTTCTTAGGCGCCCGGATCCAGACCGGTGTCGGAATTCGCTGCCATCTGGGTGGATGGATTATCTTGGCTGCTAGCGGAGGCCATGCTTCTTGTTATCGGCATGTAGGGCGTGGACTGGTGCGCGTTGCTTCCTTGATGAGCCCCACGTTCTAGGGCGCCAATTGTTACCGTTCGCGACGTAGAGAAACGGCGGTGGAGCGCGATGGTGGCCGACGCGAACGTTTATGCGACGCGGAACGGCAATTAATAAATGGAGAGATTTAAAGAAATATATTATAATCAAAATAAACAGACAATCAACTTATATACACAACTAACTCTACAGCTATAACATATATACAAAAAACAACGGTATGCGCGTTACGGTGAACGGTGGAGCGCGAAATGGAGCGGAGATGCGCTGCAGAAACCAGGCCTCAATCTGCCTACTCCCGGTGGTCTGCTCTCCGTAGACTTTCCTTTAGGGTAGGTGCCGGACGAACAGAGTCAGCCGCCCTTTAAGAGAAGGTGTCTTGCTCAGCACGATTCCCCAAAGTGGAATGCCGTTGTTAGTTTTGGTCGCTTCTTTTAAAGAGGCTAGTTGCCCTCCGGCGCTCTTGGGAGGAAAGCTCGCTCTGATTGGTTGGCGCTGGGGATGATAGTGGTGGAACCGTCCCGAGAGGTGGTAGCGGTATCATATGAGGCAATTTCTTTTACGTACACATTTTAAAAATTAAAACTTGTGGGTAAAAGCGGCAACCTATAGAAGCTAATTTGCTTTGTCCCGACAAATAACGTGATAAGTTTTTTAAATACAGTTTATTGACGTTACAAAAATATTTGTTTATTAAAAATGCAGTATATTTAAATCCCTAAATGTAATTCTGTACAAAATTTTAGGTATTGTTATTTTTAAATTGCCAATGAGATTCGAAACACTTCTTTAAGCCACCCTATATTCTTTAGTATTATTTAACACAGTAAATAAACTGAAATTGTCAAGCTTTAAGTTAAAAGAATAATTAACAATTAACTGATATTAACAATAACTGTATTTGTGTTAGCGTTTAAATTTCTAATTGTTAAGACTTAGTATTGAGCCTAAATTTGATTGTTGCTATAACAGAAATAATCCTGTTTTTTCTTTAATTACGTTTCAGTGAACACAAATACTACGTATTGACCAAAGCTTGTTTAATTTAACGTCGCAGATTTTTCAGCAGTTTTTTTTTATTTATTCAGCATTTGCAAACCGACACTCTGATTTAGTAATACAATCCAGTTTACTTTTAGTTTAAACGCAAATAGACACGATATCGGAGAGTAAAACAAAGTGCATTTAGAATAGTAAATAGATTAACAGATAGAATTTTTGTTTTTACCAAAAACATAGTTTTTTAGAAATTTTTAATAAACGGTGTTATTTAGATGAACTAGAAACGGCGTTGATTAGATTAAAATCGTTGAAGCATAAATTTAATTAGGTTAGATTACAACATAAATCGATGAGAAAATACCTGTTTGACGCGAAAAAGTAATTAACAAGTATAATTAATACGTTTAAAGCAACTACACCCCGCATAAATTTTTTTGCAAAGACCAAACTTTACGATAAAGAAGATAATGCTTTTACAAAAGCATATAATGTACACGAAATCTGTTGGTCGAATAATTTCTAATTAGAAAACACACCCTTACTACAACGCGGTTAATGCGATTAAAACGACTGCTTTAGATAATAACGTAAAGTACAACAGGTGTACCCATTATGCTGATTTCAAAAGAAGAAAAAAAATTGCAGCAAACCAGTTTGCCTAAACTAATATTTTTTAAATCTGATGTAAATTTTTATGGATTAATTTTATTTAGAACAAGATGCTTCTGATGAAAGATAAAGCTTTGTTGTAAAGTTAAAGAATGGGTGGAAAGCATGTAACAAAAAAGCTTTCTCTAAATTAAGTATTCGCGTTTGCTTTGAGCTACGTCTATCGCTAAACGATTTTCTAAAATAATTCCATATAATGAGCTTTTAAACAAAGTGCTTACGTCTTTGCGAAGATTTCTAATTAGACTTAAGTTATCGTTAAAACAAAAGTATTTTGATACATACACGTGCGAAATATTAATAATCAATTAATTCTAATATAAAATACATCGATTTAAAACAACAAATAAGTTAAAGAATGATTGCGGTTTTACGTCTCTTTTAGCACTTAGTTCCGTTTTTTTACTAACCCTAACTTAATTCTTGCCAATTTTCTTTTACGCAATAAAAATGTATTTACTTCCACCAATACAATTACCAACGCCATTTTCCCCACTTGTGATTTTCACCTTGTTTTTTAAATAGTTCGAACAATTCTGAACGAGAAACCCTTTAAATCCCCGTCAGTTTAAGCACAGCAAATGACAGATTTTCGTTTCAAGAAATACTGGCTTAAGTGTATTTGATAAAAAGATTATTTTTCAGCTTTTTGCTTTATTGTGTTTTAGAATTGGGCTGCGAGTTTTAGTTTTATCATGTAGACGCATTTGGAAAAACTCAAGTGGTTGGAAATCGAATTAAAATATGAAATAAACGTGCATAGACGCGAAATTTATGTATACATGCTTGTAGTCTATAAATTTCGATTTATTTACCCTACCAAACCCTTATACTTATTAGATTGTGTTGTAATAAAATTTTATGTATCCCTGCAGTACACAACTCGAAATGAGAGATCCTATTTAGAACCAAATTTCCACAATATTCAGGTTTATGTGTTGGAATACTTGAGAGATTTTACGATTTTAACAGAAAATTCACACACGCGCCTGATGTTGCATCAACTCGTTATTACTTTATTTAGTTAAAAAAAAAATACAAAAATATTTCGACAGTTAACACGTAAAATTAATGGTGAAAAATGTATGCATTTTATTTCAACATAATTGAAATTTATAAATTTGACGCGCCATTAATATTACTTAAAGTGTTCTTATTAATTATTATTAAAATTTATGGATTATATTTAACTGATTAAATTCTTTAATGTAACACCGTTTGTAACACAGATTTTGTTTGATATTTTTTCAAAAAAACTAAAGGCAAGATTTTGGCATTTATGCGACTGTTAAACCTGGTAAAAATAAATTCAATCGTAGTAAAGTATTATTTTTTTCCTTTAATCAAAATCAATATTAAAAAATACTTCATAATTGTAACGTACAAATTGGGGAGCTGAGAAAAAATAATCGCAGATGTTTGACTTAGCGTTTGACTAGCTTCGCCGTAAATGATCGTGGGTCGGACGATTAGAAAAAAAGTAATCTTCCGATAAGCCAATGCCCTTTGCGCCACCTTTTCTTACGGAGGAGTAATGTACTAAACGTCTAGGCTAAAGAAAAAGAAATCCCAGACCCGCAATCCCCAAAGTACGTTGTTTACAAAACTTTTACTGCTTCTGTGGCTACGCTAAAGTAGACCCTGGAAACAGATATTTTAATATACAGCCGCAATTTACCAACGGTAGCAATAGTTATAGTCTGCATAATCGATTTGAATGTAATCCGCTCGTGGCCTAAACGTCAAATTCGCGAGTCAGATATTTACACGGGATGTATCACCCGGCAACATCGCATCATACTTCGACGCGTACTTCCAATCTCTTTACATTTATTACAATATTGGAATCAATAAAAGCTAAATAGTAATACTAAAATTTATGAAGGTTAAGTAATGATATTGAAGTTTATGAAACTTTAGTGATAATCTTGTAACCGGAACAAAGACAACCATTTACTAAGCGCACATGACAAAAAACTTCATTTATAATTACGTTAATTAATTCGTTATGTTAAACATTCTAACAATCGACGAAAACAATTAAATTGTTATAAGCAATAAACGATTCGAAAGACCCCCAACAGCACCGATCAAGTTACGGTCGATACAGCGTTGGTTCCCCGGTTTATTCGCAGTTGAAATAATTTGAAAGTAAATACTCCGCCGCAATTAGATCACCTTCACTTACGTATAGAGATATGCCATCAAAGCTGTGTTACGCCCTGAGCAAATTTCCCTAAATCCGGTACTGTTTGATTCATTTAAGTTATACGTGTTGGAATCTGCTGTTGCTGCTAATCTCACACTTTATTTCGTTACATTTTAAAGGTTGATAATTTGTAATATATGATTAATTAAGAGCGTATTATCTTCGCTTAATACGTGGTTAAATTCTGCTTTTCTGCAAGTCCTTATCAAGATCCTTGTTTAAAATATCAGTTACTCGAGCGCTCTCTCCAGTTTGCTGACAAATTTATTTTGTTATCTTCTGAGGTCATTATGACCCTAGGTATTTCGTTTCTTTCTTTAATCAGTTCCTGACAAACTCGTGTTGAGATCACTTCAAAAATTTACTGTACCTTGGAAGTACTAACGTTTACTTAAACACGGTAATTTTACCGGATATTACCTTGAAACCTTCCTAACTTTTAGTATATCTACGGAACCTGTTTCTTTCCTAAAATTACTAAAAATCGTATATTTACGGCTATAAGTTACTTTAAATTTTAAAAGTGTACTTAGTTTTCTTAACGCTGGATTATTATACCCAGGTAAAGTACTTAGTTTTTGCTTTATTTAGTTAATCTAACTTCGCTTCTCTCCCTTCCTCTGTATAGCGGTTTTTCTTCCGACGAAATCGTTCTAATTCCTATGAACGTCTTCTCCGGATTATTTCCCCCCACGTGTGAGAGTTCCTTCAACTACCAAAATACTCCGTTCATCTGTTCTGAGAAGTCAATTTTGATTGCACCAACCGAAGCTAAGTAAAAAACCAACCGTTAACCTTGGTTTTATTTTGAATTAATTCATATTTGTGCAAATCTCAAAGATTTGATTTTCTACATTGAACTTTTAATCAAAATCCTACTTGCTTAATCAACTTTAGAAATTCAAGAATTTTTCCTTATACTTTAAAATTTTACGATTTTTTTTTTAAATTTAAAATTCACTTTTGTTATTTAAACTTTGGCTTAATTTACTTAACTTAATTTCTCTTTGTTTCTATAAGAATTTGTTATCTGATTTACCTTAAAATTTGTTGAATTATAACGTAATTGTAACTGACCTATTAACCTACATAAATTTGGTTACGCATCCCCTGATCTACGAGATAGTAAACTTGAACCTAACTCTAATTCTCGGCTGTTATTTGCAGACGGCCAATTGTTTGTTTTAAATATTTTATTTAAGGAAACTTCGACTGGAAATACCGTGCACGGAGTTTCATCAGCGAAGTAATAAAGGTAAGATTTTTTTGTATTTCAAGTTGTAATTACTGTCTTCTCGAATCCCGATCGCTGCCCCAATTTTTTTTCTTTTTGTTTGTTTTGCGAACCTAACGTAATTAAATTATTTTTACTACTTTTGTTTTGACACAAGGGAATTTAAATCCTGTATTTTTGTAATATTTGAAATCCATTATCAATTGTTTTACTCAACTTCACACATATGTTGTTTGCAAAATTCAAAACTGAATATTTTATTGATTATTTTGTAAATTTCCATTTATTCTAAATTCATTATATTTACATCAAATTTACTGATTGCTATTTATTGCTTAAACTTCCCCGTTCTCTTTCAGCAACCCTTCGCTACTACTAGAGCCCTGTTAAACTTTTACAATTTACTTAACAGGACCGTAACTAAACAAATTGTGTGGCGCCCATTACTAACAATTTCTAATCACTATTTGACTAATTTTATCTACCACGACATCTCGGATTAAAATATTTCCCACCTCATTTTGCCTACAAGAACCGAGCTACTGCGGCTATCGCTTCATTTAAATTAAGTTACTCCTAACTACCGTAACAGTTGAATTACAGAAGCATGCCATAGACGATTAATTACAGGAGTATGTCATAGTAAGCTTAATTCCAATAGCTTCTTTACAAGAGTTCGCCATAGAAGCTTATTAACGGAGTACGCCATAGAAGCTACAATATGTGCTGATCAGAAATATATCTGTGCGTCGTCCTCTGACTCACACAACCAAAAGATTAGTTTCAGATTAAAAAAAAAGCATCTATAAGCCAGATGCGTTTTAACTCCAACACACACACCGTACCAGACGTGACAAAAATCAAAAGCCACCAAAAATGTCTTTGAAAAATGAACTACACTTGAACCATCTGACAGCATAAAATTCAACCAAAATTCTCGAGGTCAGGTATCCATACGTTGGCGGTGGCAAAGTTGCCTATCCGTCCGTCAAAAAAAATTGCAATTTAAAACTTAACCGTTACATAATAGACTCTAAATAAGATTTTTGAATTATATGAGTTATATAAGAAGACCATAACGTTAAAATCACTCTCATGTCATCTGGCACACTAGTGTTCAGCTCATTAGTAGTCGCCATTTAAAGTAACGAATTATTTATATGCTACAAATCCAGCGGAACAAACACCCATTCGTGCTGCGCGAGTAGAAAACTGTTACATTTGAAAAATACGGCTAATCAAGAAGAAGAAAAAGAAATTATTGATATAGTTCTTAACATACGGAAATGTTCTTTAAATAAGTCTCTTCTACAAAGTGGGATAGTACCTTTATAATAATTTTCATTCTGTGAAATAAGAGCCATATCTTGTACATTATTAACTAAAACTACTGATTACAAATACAATTTATTAATAAAACCCGTAATCTACGTTTCGTTTTGAGGTAGCGGTAGCAGCTTTTTCACCTGAATGCGACCAATGGTTATACGGAGCGAGATATTCAAACAGTTAATAATCGCGGTCTACATCAACGTAGTAAATTGCCTAAGGACATTTCTATTTCCGAATCCAATCCAAAATTGGCATTTTTACCCTACATTCACAGAGTTACAGATCAAATAGGAAAAGTTCTTCGTAAGAATGGTAGAGAGCTATTTCTTTTCAAGGTCCGATCGGTCGCAAAATCATTTATTTGTAACAAGTACTTACATAATTACGCTATTTTTCTACATAGTCGCCACTCAGATTTAGACATTTATCGTAGCATGGTACCAACTTCCCAATACCCTCGTTGTAGAACGTAGCCGCCTGTGTTTTCAGCCATGTTTGTACGCTGGTCTGCAGCTCAATGTCTGTGTCAAAATGTTGTCCTCCTAACCAGCGTTTCATCTGAGCAAACAGGTGAAAATCGGATGGAGCCAAGTCCGGGCTGTATGGTGGATGACCATAAACTTGCTACTGAATAGACTGTAGGAGTGTCTTTGTTGAAGCTGCAGTGTGCGGCCGAGCATTGTCGTAGAGAAGGACAAAGCCTGATGACAACATCCCTCTCCGCTTATTCTGAATTGCCCTTCGTAGACGTCGAAGAGTCAAGCTGTATGAAGCTGCTGTAATGGTTGTGCCACGTTCCATAAATTCCATCAAGATAACTCCATTTCGGTCCCAGAACACAGTAGCCATGCATTTTCTGTTGGAGAAGGTTTGCTTGAACTTCTTTGGTTTACTGGGAGAGTGAGAATGCTTCCATTGTTTGGATTGTTCTTTTGTTTCTTCAGTTTCATAATGGATCCATGTCTCGTCCCCTGTGACAATTTTGTTCAAGAAAGTTTCTCCTTTATTGTGGTAACGCTGGAGAAACGTTAGGGAGGCTTCCATTCTCTGTGTTTTATGATGATCGGACAGCATCTTGGGAACCCATCTCGCGCATAGTTTGTGGTACTGAAGTTTCTCGCTCACAATGGTGTAGAGAGCTGACCTCGAAATTTCAAGAAATGATTCGCTCAATTCAGAAATTGTAAACCGACGATTTTTTCGAATTGAATCATCCACTCGCTGAACGAGATCATTGGTTGACACTGACTTCCTTCGCTGACCGCCTGCATCATAAACATCTGTACGTCCTGCTTTAAAGTTTCTGCACCATTGTCGCACATTGCTGTCACTCATTGAAGTTTCACCGTACACAGTATTTATTCGTCGATGAATTTCGGCTGCATTACACCCCTCAGCCTGAAGAAATCGAATTACCGCACGAACTTCACACTTGGTGGAAGTTGCTATTGTTGTAGACATGTTTACGTCCTACCTACGTAAACACAAGTAAACGGAAGTGACGCGACGCGTTTGACAGCCATACTAGAGACGCTGCGCAACACATCTGCGCACAGGTTCATCCGATTTTTACGGGAGTTTTTATTTCGTGACCGATCGGACCTTAAAAAAAATAGCCCGTATTAAACCCATATTCAAATCGACGGGCAAAATCTCGCAGATTATTCCTTCTCCCAAAGAAAAATTTCCTGCACTTTTGTTTCAAGGTGTATACCAAATTCCTTGTTGACTCGGTTTAGTCTACATTAGTAAAACCGGTCGTACCGTCATTACTCGTATTTCATAAAATAATGGTTGTATTAGAAAAAGGCATATTTCTAAGTCTGCGATTGCTGAACATCATTTCACTACAAGTCACAATATCGATTTTGATAACGTTTCGGTGATTATAAAATCTGCATTCTTCTTAAATAGAAAAATCCGGTTCCCGGTTCCCGGTTATTACTCCTTTAATGAAAACACGCCCCGTCCGACTGTAAGCTAATCAGAGTCTAGTTTAACTAGCTGTGACAATACTTCTTAAGTCACTTCTTTGGAGTTTAGAATCTGGCTTAGTTCAGCAGTTGATTACCTAACTTTTGAGAAGTTCTTAATTAGATTTCAGTTGCTCGTTTCAGTTCTTCAATTTCTTTTACGCACTTATGAAGCCCATTAAAAAAAGTGGACGAAACGTTGGCAACTTCGGTTACAACAATGACATGATCCAAACCAGAAAGAAGTTCTCATCTTAGTATAGACTCTGGCCGTAGAAGCCTTCGCTATTACATTAACAATTTCTACGGGAAGAAGATTTCTTCTAAAATCCTGGTATTTTCCAAATTTTGCCACAAAACGTTAAGTAAAAGTTTTGTGACGCGGCAACACCCAGGAAACAGGTTAAAAAACCTTGATATGGTTTCTCGCGTTGTATAAATTTTGCCCGTTGTCAAATTATGTCTACGACATTTAATTTCCGGTTGGATTATTAATTTGTTAAATGAAATATTAAAAAATATATATATAATCGTGGAAAAGGCTTTAAGTACATTGTAAAATATTATTTTAAATATTACTTTCCACTTTAAGTAATGAACTACTTTACCAATATTAAATGTGTTCTTTGTTAGACTTGTGTAGTTCAATTTATGTACCTTTAGTGTTATCAAGTGAAAACGAGTATTTAGAGGGTTGCTTCTCCTCATTTTGGCGGTCTTTTTAAATTTAATTACAATTGAGACCTATTATTTACTTTACCACTACTCAAAGGTCTGGGCTGCCGCTGACTTCTTTGAGGTGATTAATTTATCGATAAGTGATCGCACTTCAGCCTAGTGCAAAGTTTTCACGGTCAAAATTCATACAATCAACAACAAAATGTGACAAGGAAACAAAGAGTTTGTCTTCTTTTCTAGTACTAGTGAGGTGTAACCACATTCTTAAAAACCGAAACAATTACACAAGTGTACAGCAAAGTGGTATCACAATACCAAAAAATAGTTAACAACCAATATCAGAAATAAGAAGTGCCCCAGAGTTCCAATCCCCCAAAAACAAAAGGTTTAATTAAACCAGGTAGTGCAAATACAGGCACATCAAGAGAATCTATAAACGGGGTCCCATTAATCCACAAAAAAATTAGTAAGATTGTCAAACATGTAATTTCCTAGATACGGTAATAAATGCTCAGCGACTCTTTTCATAAACATCGGCTACCTTCACATTCGATTTTCAATATAAATTGACTGTATGACAATTGATTCAAAGGGCTCCGCTAAACATTAAATTACATATACTTATTTCGTAGTTTGGGTGTAGAATACCAAAAACGTGAACGCGAAAGAAAGAACACGTTGCTACGTCACTCCAACGCTGCCAACTGAATATAAAGTGAAAGATGCGAAATATATCGAATGACTGATAATAAAAATTTTATAAAGATAAAATTGTAAATAAATCGTTTGAGAAAAAAAATGATAACACACGTATCAAAGTAGATTTTTATAACTTTTGGCAGCTGACAATCAAACTTGCTCGTACTACCTCCAGTTTCTTACCAAACCAAAAAATCCAGCTGGACCTTTTTTGACTCGTCACAAGCCGTACGCAAGTGTACAGTTCTCACATGCGCGCGAAATGAAACTTACGTAACAAAATTGTACACAATAGAAGTAAAAACCGAAATATATTTAGGATTCTACGAACGGTTAGAAGATTACACAATAGACATCAGTCACACTCATAGTCACGATCAAGAATAGCAAATTGGATATCACAATAAATTATAAACCAATTCTAAAAACACCACATACCAAAAGTCGAACATTTCTTCAATCAAATAAAAAGTGACAGGTTTTTTGTGACATGGATTGGTAGGCCCAATACGTATAGTATAAGGTGCCGCAAAGATTTTGTCAAATGGAGACCGTTTTTCAGGGCATCCCAAATGTTATCATCATTTTTGACAATGTTCATTCGTTTCTTATGTTTGTGGTTTAATTTAATTCTTCCATAATTGTCTGTACCGAGTTTCCATACCTCCACACGTATCTGTGGATATAATTAGCGGATGTGGTCACTGCTAACGTCACTGTAATTAACACCATCTACACCTTCGAGAGGTTGAATGCGATTATTATCGTATTGGAGGAAACAATTACCGAAATTACGAAGTTACTTTGATATAAACTTTGCGCATTCGCTTATTTTCAGTGATCGTATGAATTAAATGAGTTTACTTGTGATAACACCGTTTGTACGTCTTTGTTAGATTTCAATTAAGTTTTAGGAAATGTTGGCAAGGTGACACTAGCTAGTCGCATGCTTTAAGGAAAACTGATTGTAAGTATTATACTTCTTATTTTAATTCTTAGTATTTTGATGGTCAGTCAATTGCAAGAACGACTGTACGTACATGTTAAGTTGTTAACAAAATTGCTATACAATCGTTTTGTTGTGTCACATATTATTATACGGTGCGCTTTGATTCCCAAGAGATGGGAACGTGTTGCCTAGTCGAAGGATTATTTAGTATTTTGTCTGTGATACCAACCTACGTGATAGTACTTGATCAAATTTATACACATCAAATTTTCTATCTTCTTCTAACGTGATAAAATGAATATACTCTGTGTTATCACTCCTGTTTTGTAATTTGTTCTATTTCAGTTTCGGGTAGATTTAAACGGTGTCTCACGCCCTAGTCTTTTTTTGTTTTAGAGCCTTTTTAAAATCTTCTTTATAATTTAACACCACGAAACTTACAATTCAATCTCCAGAACAACTGAGTTAGTCGTCGCATTTTAAGTTACCAGACAAACCACGTAACACAAGATAGTGTTATTCGCAAATTAACAAAGAGCTTAGTCTAGTTTTGGCTATAGTTTGGACAGTACAAACATTTTTCTTTTCTTTATACCCATTTAATTATCTATCACAAACCGCTTACCTAAATAGTGCATTCAGGTAAGACACTGTCAACCTTTCACATCTGTTACATGGCTAACTACGCCGATTATTTAGCACACTTTGATTTCGACGTCACTTTCAAGTCCATTAAGGTCAATGCGAATGCCGACTACTGTTCTCTATTACCGTTAGCAACAAATAACGACATAATCAAAGTTTCTCTACATAAAGGAAGAAATATATAAATACAATAGTTTTGATATCTGTAGAAAGTTCCAGGCCAAACAACTTCCTGTCCTTGCTAAACACCTAACAGAACAGATCCAAATTTAAGTGAAATCGTCCAACTACTAAAAACTTAAACATGCCAATTACACCTTAGCAGCAAATTGCTTATTACAATAAGTCAAATAAATCAGCTCAGCAGCAACAATGCCAATTTTAGACAAATTGTTTGCGACGTATGGTACTATCGTATTGGACAACAGTTCGGAATATCATAAACTAACTCTTCTATACCATCCTTCAGCTAATGGTCATGTAGAAGGTTACATGCAATTAGCTTAAGATTCTTTGTAAGCAATTGTATGTTATTTTTTGAAAAGAATATTTAAATACGTTTAGATTTGGTTAAACTCGATGACATCCATACTACAATAATCGAGAAGCAGCAGACCAAATTGCAAACAACGTTCAGAGTTGTTTAATTTAGCCTATTTACTTTCTTTTAGAAAATTCACGGTTGGGCAAAAACGATCTTCATTATAAAACCGGCTACGATAACCAACAATTCAAAAAACATTGACCAAATCAAAGCATGAGTGGTTTTAATAAATAGACTCTACGAGACCTGAACCACATCAAAAACCCTCGGTTTTATAAAAACTACAACGCAAACACACTATCCGCAGTCTAACCTCAACAACCCGTTTATTTTTATTTTTATTATTATTAGAAGTAGGGCGAGTGTTATGACAACCTCCTGCACTGCGGCCAGATTAGATCTTTTGTGCCCCCCTCTAGTTGTAGTCAAGAAAGATCTATGTCTTTGACGAATTCGATCAGGCCCGTGGTCGGAAGGTTTAGTAATTCTTCTTCCGAGATGAAATCTTTATGTTTTTGTCTCATTAGGCACAAAGCTGGTCACCTAATAATGATGTAGTTCATACTCTCCACCTCTTCACCACAGTACCTGCATGTGTCATCACCCACTAGTCTCATCTTACTCACAGAGGAGGAATTTTAATTCTCTTCTTCTTAACTTTATAACATCCTTCTCCGTCTTTTTCTTAGGACTAAGGAAATTCTTTGAATGACCCGGCATTTTATTCTGATAATTTCTTTGTGCCCTATAAAGGGTTTTACTGCATTTTGCTTGCTGATCTACTTCCACATTGCCTCCGATTCCCTCATGTCTTGGCACCCAAACAAGTTCAACTTTATTGTTATCCGCCAGCTGGTTTAGGGATTGATGGCACTCGTGAAGCATGCGTGATCTTACGCTGTTTCTTTGCAGTGCTTTTAATCCCGTCACCATGTGGATGCCGTGTACTTCTGCTTAGAAAATGGTGGCTTCAGCATTGAAGGTTGCGTGTCTTTTGAACCTAGGTCCCACCTGTCTAGCCTCCACACCATCGTTTTCTATTTTGGATCCATCTGTGAACCATTTTTGGAAAGACCTCGGCACGCAGTTCGTGCCTCCCACCCAATTTTTCCTATTGGGGTTCCTGACTTTTTATTTGTAATCAAAGATGATTTTTTAATTTATCTGATCGCTCACTGCGGCCATATCCAACATAGGAGTGGCTTTGAGAATTCCCAGATGACCTAGTAGGGCGAGTCCTGGCACCCAAACAAGTTCAACTTTATTCTTATCCGCCAGCTGGTTTAGGGGTTTTACACCTCCCACCTATAAACGATACGACTTTGGATCATTTAGGGGTTTTACACCTCCCTTATGTAGGAATATGACCTTTAATTTCCTCCATGCTCGATGAACATGGCCTTATAGCAAACTGGATCTGAATATTTTGATCAATGTCTCTAGCAAGATGTCTTGCCCTCGTTGAATCAGTGCTAAAACTACTCCGTCGGAGCCATGAGCCTTTAAAAGCTTAAAAGTTTCTATGGCGCACTTAATCCTTTCAGGTAATGCAATTTTTTTGACAAGGGGACATTCCCGTTTGAGTCGAGTTCTACTCCTTACAGGTCCTTTGTACACCCTTGTTTCTCCAGCTGCTATACACCCTGGAAATTTTTTTTTAAATCAAAACCACCGTTTCCTGACTATATTACCTTGATTGCCTCTTGATACAGCCTTCTATACTCTGCTTGCGACGGGTGCTTCATCAAGGTTCTCACAAAAAATCTTATAGCTATTAGTATGACTGGATAATCGTGAGTACAATTACGACGACAATAATTTTATGTATAGAGCGTTGCTTACCCTCTAAGGTTTGCATCGGCCTTACTGACTGTAATATTTGTCGATGAACTCTTAATTGTTACAATATATGTAATTCTGCTTCTGTTTGGTAACCTTTCTCATCCGTTGTTAAAAATAAAGATTATCGTTGTCATAACCTGTGTTTTGTCATTTGTTCTTTTTCAGTGTTTGATATATTTAAACGATATCTGCCAGTAATAGTTTCCGACCATTTTAGCGCCTTTTAATTAGTTTATAATTAACAAGCCGTGACCTACGATCCTCTCGCCGCATTGTATTGAGCTAGCCTCATATGCATATTAAAAAACATTTGAATAAATATTGTGCTGCACTTTCAAATATTAGTTTTTCTGTAATATTAATTATCTTACTAGGCTATTATTGTTTATTTATTTTAATTCTTCGCTGTTGTTTAGCATGCACGTAGAGGAATAAAAACGAAGTGAATCTCTAATATAATAAGATACTAATCAACATGTTAACAAATTTTTTTTTGCTTTTAAAGTCAACGTACGTATTGAAGAATTTTTTGTATAAACTTTATTTTTTTAAATACTTTCCAGTTTTATTTGTTATTTAATATTAAAACATTTACTTTTGTTTTAGTTTTTTTTACTTTTTAAAACTTTTATTTACTCATAAATTTTGTTTAATATCATCAAACAGAATTTTTAAGTTAACGTAGTGTTTGAAGAACCTCGCTGAAGGGTACGTACCAACAAGACGTTAGGGAAACATTGCTGACTTAAACCAGTATTAACATGTTTTATAAATTATTTATTATTGACTTTTTTATAATGGATTCTCATATTTCTATTTCATTTTAAGATAAGTTTTTTACCACAATAAATAATTTTTTTCTGCATTTTTGCTACGTAGTTTTTTTTTTAATTATTGAAACGTTATTAAATTCAAGAACCTTCTCGAAGTTGTTATCCATCTTCTAGAACGTATACCGAAAGATATAAAACACTCGAAAAGGATTTCAAAAATTTGTATATATACGGAACAAACAAATCGTAGGTCAGTTATTTCCGTAATGCGAAGACTGCAGTGTCAAGAAGATTATTCAAGTCTAAATAAATAAGTCGTTAACGCGTGTTATAAAGAAATCTACGAAGTACGTGACTTTAGTGTAAACAAGTGTGTGAAGCTATCTGCGGACTGTATCTTATCTTCGTGTAAGTGATATAAATTAGTGTAAGCGTTTTTATTAAATATTATTAGATTTAATTAGTTCGGTTAATTTAAAAGTGTACATATTTTTAGTATAAGTAAAACACTTTTAGTAGTTTAAATAAATTAGTTTTAATAATAAAATTCGCTACATTATTCTACTAGTGAATAATAGATCACTTTAAATGCTTCATAAGTGTGGATAAAAGTTCAATTGCAAACTGATGGTGAACAAAATATATAATTACACTACGATCGTATACGTTCTCAATTATGTTCAAGTTGATTACTCTTTTCTTCTTTTTTGTTATACGTTATAAATACGAAAAATAATTACTTTATATAATCAAGACACAAACAAATAAAAACATTAAGTACTTACAATAAACTGCCAATTTAACGTAATGATTGAAGACCTTACCTAAAATTAAAAAAAAAACAATTACAAAAATATTCACAAAAATTAGTATTTATAAACTATTACATCCGAAGATTTCTTCGAAAACAAGCGCTTTGAATATCTTTAGGTTTTATCAAATCTTGTACAAATTATTGGTTTATACAACCAATTATGCAACGGCACATAAAAATTTGAATTTAATATTTAACATCAATAAAATTCACAAAGAATAAATACGGAGTAAAAGATTTGATTTGATTTTTATTCAAATTATACATTTTAATGCCTCGCAGAATTTCGTCGCGATTGAAGTAGATGGATTGATGAGTATGTTACTTTTGCTTTGATAAAATATTTTTTTCCGGAAACGCGTATAAGTATTAGTGTTGCAGATAACTTTCAATGCAGCCAAGTAGCAGCTTAAGCGAACTAATTTATCAAGTTTATATCTAACGCCCGTCTGACATTCGAAAAAAATTGGCAAAGCAACAGCCGATGGAAAGTTAATGCAGGATAATACATTACAAAATAACAATTGATACAATTTTAAAGGGCATAATCGCTAACGCTTCATCTAAATTTGACGTGGAAAAAATTGCGTATCAGAACCCTTTGATTTATACTCTTTCATCTGCAATCATTTTCGAGATTAATTACTAGCACGCAGAATTTATGCAATTTTCTAGTTCTTTCATTAACATTCTATACAAAATTTAAACAACCCCAAAGAGTTTTTTAGTTTAGGTTTTTCTTATAATAATAAATAAAAAAATAGTTAATGTTGTTTCAGTTACGGAAAAAATTAGTACTTCGTTGTACTGTTAAAAAAATCAGTATGTCCATTAATTTTTTATCTGATAATTATGTTTTTAGACAAATATTTATTTATTGCAAACAAACGTATAATAGTTTGAGAAGTGTATGATTATAACCTAAGCAACAGATTATATCGCAAGACGCGAAGCGTCGAGGGATATAAGTCGTGCAGGTTATAATCATCTTCTCAACCGTGGTCTATACAGAATTTTCTCCACTACTAGAAGTATTAATTATTTAAAATTTAATATATCAATTTCAAATTAAAATTCAAATGAGTGATTGTGACAGTTCTCATTAGTTTAATAGAATTAATTTTGACGTAATTCGTAATTGTGATTTACAACACAAGAATAAATAGATAACGTAAGTTTTTTTTGCTAGTTATTTAAATTATTTAAAAACATTATATTACTTTCAACATTGATTATATCTAAGATATATTTAATGCAGTAATATTCACATTTAGTTAAGCGCAAAGTTCAAATAACATACATTTTTTAAATCAAATTAAATTCTTAAAATAACATTAAATAAAATCTCTTACTCCTGGTAGAAAATTTTGTAAATATTTTTTCCTTAAAACTGTTATAGAATTATCAGAAAATGTAAATATGTTCATTATTAACCAATGGTTATTTACTTGCGCTTAAGAAAGTGTTACTTCACAACCCACTATTATACAAGGTGACACAAAAAATGCATTCTTAAAATGTGGTGTTGAGATACCTGATTGGCCGCTGCAATATCGTAGCTGGTATACTGTAAATTTTATCCTAAATTCTCTAATTTAACTCATTCAAAGTTTTTGATCAAATCGGGTACCTTTAGTGTTGAGATAACCGCCCAAGAAAAACTCACAAACAAACAAATTTGGCGTTCTAAAACGCCAAGGAACGTTACCAAATCTTAACATCACATTGTAACCAAACAAACCCCCTGTTCATTAAAAAAACAAGGTCCGATGATTCCATGCAATGAAACAGCACACCATACCTTAGCGTGTAAAGAGCACTTATAAACTTTATTAAGATTTGTGTCTGCCCTGTAACAGTAGTTCTGCTTATTCACGTAACTTGTGAGATAAAAATGGGCCTCATCTGACATCCACAACTTGCCTAGAAATCAATTTGTGATTGTTCATTTTGTTATCGTTTGATGACAGACTACTAATCGCAACCAGTAATCGTTTTCCTTTCATTTTTGAACTATGTGCAGTAGTTTGGAGCGATTCTATAAGGAAAAAATTTTTTTTCGTTTTTTATTTGTCATGGGGGTGGAAAATGTGCCTTTTGCTGTATCACTGAGATGTGTAAAATTTGAGTTCGATAAAATAATATCTTAAGGTTCCTCTCCACTTGAATTCATGGTAGATAGTTCTATAATAGTGTATAATAGAAAAAAAACCTAGAAATCACAAATCTCATATGTAACGTTTAAATTCGTATTTGGGAATAAATCCGCCTGATAGTGAGGCAACTTACCTTTAAAAGTGGGAAATACTTGACCTCGAACTATATTCTTCAAGTTATGCTCGCAGAGGGCGCTCGAAAGTAGTCGGCCATCTACGAAATTCACTTTATGTGTTGGTTTGCGGCGTAATGGACGTGACGGAGTCGGATGGGTAAGAAACATGAGGTTTCTCTTTCATCGATTAACATCTAATGCCACGACGTTTTATTTTAGAAATCACTAATGAATCCGATTAAATGTCCTAGGCATCAAACAAAATATCTACGTATTTTGACGTAAAATCGTAAAGTAGGTTAGTATTTCGCACGTGGGTGATAGTGGAGACGTATCAACTAATATTCGCTGTTTTAGATCTTTTGTTTCTTCGTATTTGTAGGAGTTTTCTTCCGAACTCCTTCGAAGCTTTCTGGCTGAGTTTCTCTTTGTATCACTGTACTTATGAAGTAATCAACGTAGCGAAGTAAAGGATCCCAGTAGCTTGAAGGCGCTGTTCTACAGTTTGGGGGTTTAAAAGCGAGGTATTTATAGTATCGTTAAGCGTACGTTTGGAACCGCGAGAGGCCACCAGACCTCGACCCACATTCGTCCACGCGCTTCGGGGTCATGACTGCTGCTGTCGCTACATCACGAATAGTGAACAGTACACCTTACGCTGCGGATTTACATTAAACGAAATCAGTACGGACTTCGAATGTAAATTAATCTTGTTTTGAACTTTGTCTTTGTACATCCTGTACGCCTAATTTACTGTCTTTGATTATGTTTAATTACCAGATTTAACGTCAATTTTTTTCTCGACTTAACTAGGGTTAATTACTATATTTCACATAAACCTTAATGTAATTGCTTAGATATTTAATGACTATATTTAACGTAACTTATAATATTTTTTTAACGTAAAAAAAATTCAATTGTGCGGGAATTGAAAAAGGTAGGGATTTGGGAGCTCGCAACGCTTTATTTTGCCGTAAACTAATTGAATGACACTCTTATTACCGGTCGTGAACTTGACGTCAAGGACCACGGGTGGTGTTAATTTGTTTTAATGCTCACGCGCGACCGCGGTTGGATATGCTACCGGTTACGGTAGCCGCGGAAATATACTTTAAACATTAGCGCCGAATTTGTTGCTTCCAGAGTCTATTTTGGACCTGCTTTAATCTTATATTCTATATTACAATTTTTTTCTGTGTTATCTAGGTTAATTGATCCTGTGATTATATCAGTGGCGTAACCGTCGAATGGCTCTTTTCGTTCCGGAATTGGCTGTTAATATATAGATACTTAATAAATGGTTATTGTTTATTCTCGCTATATTTCTTTTGGGGGACCTCGGCTCTAGGATCTCCTTTTCTCCTACCTAGACTGTTTATCTTCGACAAAAATTCGAGAAGAGGTGGCGCATTCGGGCATTTCGCTTACCAAAAGAAAACTCTGTTCCTTTCGATTTTCTTTCACCCGACGACCATCTACGGTGAGGCTAGCCAAAAGGTAAGCGTGACATCTTGGTATTTAACTTAATAAAATTGTTTTTCTTTCTTTTTCTCCACCTCCCCCATTAGAACATAACAGGTATCTTTGAATTTATGGTAGATAGTGGTAAGTATGATGGCTAGAAAAAATGTTAGCAATTACAAATCTTTATTTAAAAACTTTGGCACATTTTTGTACAGAGTAGTGATTACTTCAACACATTAATAAATTGTTTTTTGGTTTCGAACTTTGGTAACTCACTTCGAGATGCAAGTTTAGCACAAATAAGTCCGTTTCTTGCTTCGTTGCCACATACTGAAATAGAAGCTTCAGTTACCAGCTTCATGCATAATTCAACCGCCTGAGTGTAACAAGGTAACTTCAAAACGCTGATATTGTCAGGAACGTCTAAAATCATATTTTCCAAATCCTCAGTCGAAATCAGTCTTATTAATGGTGGTTTGGTAACTTCAGAGGACTGCCAATCGATTAAATCGATGTACTCTTCGACTTTGAAATTAAGTTTGGGCACTTGAAACACCCGAATAGTGCCCTGATTACTACTTGATGCTCTACGTCTACACTTGAGAATCCGCCGTAAACCTAATTCCCGAACGTATTTTCGTTCAGCTAACATCGCCAACAGAATGTTTTCAGGATGGCCGAAATACGCATTTCTTTGTAATATTGGATGCACTATACTCTTAAGTTCGTCAGATAGGTAACGAAACTTCTTTATAATTCCAAAGAAATGTTACGATCCGTCCTTACAAGTACATTTGGTTTTAATCTCAAACCAGCTAAAAGAGTATACCTTGATCACATATTTAGCTAAAGTTTTCAGTTCCATTGATGGTTCTATTGTAGCTACATATAACCTGAGAATTCGGTTTGCGGTTGTTAACCAGCGCGAGTGTGACATCTTCCCAAGATCCCGCAAGGATAAAAACAATGATATATCACTTCTAGAAATTGCTTTAAATATATCGAAGAGATATTTCTGATCCGTACTCAGTTCATTTGAATCAATAATCTGCAATTTCGCTTCAATTGGCTCAGATGCGACGACGGACAACTTCGCGCAATTTTCTATCATCTTTCCAATTGCACCAGAGAATCCTTTAGGATCATTTGTCTTTCCATCTAGGTGTTGCATTAAGTGGCGGAGAGGTAACTCATTAGTGTGTAATGAACATACCTGCCATTGTAATGGACGACCTATGGACTTTCCTAGTTGTCGGATAACACCATTTTTCAAACCTGTATTGATGACAGTACCATCGCATCGAACCTCTTGCAATTCATCCACATTGCAATTTGCATGAAAATCCTTTAAGAATGTCAGGATACTTAATGCAATATTTGTAGCACTTCCAGAAATGTTGGTGTGATATGGCCGAGGTGTTTACAATTAGGCTCTGAAATTAACAACATATGTTCTTCTGTGACAGTTTTCTTGTAATATTTCGTGCCTATTTTTTCTTGCTGAATTGTATTGTCTTTCCTACCGTCGAAACAAAGTCCTTTAACTGCTGATAATTTTTTTCCTGATTGTTCTCGGAGTTCTGTCCGTCTTTTCTTCCGTTCTCTCTTTATTTTACTTCTATCCACTATTTTTGACGGATTTTCCTTTGATGTAACTTGAAAATCCTGGAGAACAGCGCTTACTAGTATTGAGGCTGATCGATCCGATATCCCTATTCGATCGCACGCTTGGGCTACATTGCGTAATTTAATTCGTTTTCCAAAACCCAAAAAAAATTGTATTTGAGATGATATTGACGGTTCTGAAATTTCTGAAGTAGTAGGCTCTTCTACAGAAGTTGTAATACCTGAGATTACAGGTGTAAATGTTTCTTTAAGTGTCTTTGTTGTAATATTCGGAACCTTAGATGCTAATAATCGAGATACTTCTTTAGCTTTCCTTGCAAAACGCTTTTGAAGAATTTGGCTGATTTTCTTATCAATATTACCAATTGCCATCTTACGAGCTGTTCGTTGGTCCACTAAAAACTAAAGGCACTTTAATTTTGCACTGACAATTACAGAAGTTTTTACATTTGCAGACGGATATATCAAATAGCGGTTTTTCGCTGAGCTCTGTGAATGTTATCACTTTTTCTTGAGATTTCTTTTTGTTCTTTTTTATAGTTTTATATTGTTCATTAAAGTTCGCTATCAAGCTCAAAATTCTTTGATCAAAAATTATTGGAATTGATGCTTTTTGCCATATATTTTTCAAACCCGCCAGTACATCTCTGGAAATGTCACTCACACTCGGATCTTTTCCATTCGCGTTCTCTTTTTTTAACAATAACCTACACCACAAATAATATCTCATAACATCTAAGTTTGTAGGAAGTACATTGCCATCAAATTCCTTGGATAAACCGAACACTTCCCAAAACGATTCTTTACGTATTTTCGGCATTTCTATATTACTAAAAACGTTCTGACAACCGCGAAAGGGAACTAAACAGACACTGAAATATGCGAGTTACTCGAGCCGAGACGTTGTATTATTAGGACATGCGCACTGCGCCCTAATTGCGCAGACGCAGTGATCTGAAATATTATTACACTGATTTTAGGCTAAAATTGCAGTTCTAGTTAATACTCCGATAAAGAAGGTCAAGATCATATTGGAAATGTTTCAAATTTTAATCACTAACTAGTTACCTCAAGACACGTCGTTTGACGCTACAGACGTTTTTAATTTTGAAAAAAAAAATTCACTCTACACTAATGTGCATCTTACTAATTAAACGCCGTTAGCTCCGTAAGATTCGTGTACAACTTCAATGTTCTGTGTACGAGAAGTTCGTCGTCCTGTTGGTTTCCTTAGAACAGATCCAGTACCTTTAAAGTTATTAATCTAACTTTTTATTGTATGTTTTGATGGGTCAGCACCATGACGTTGTAAATTGTAAAATCTTCGGAACGGAAGTATCACTGTTTATATAAAGCATTTTTATTGCTAATACGCTGTTGCCCGTTACACTGATCTATGATTACTAAAATGATAAAATATTTATTTGCGGCTACTACGCATTTCAAAAATTCCCGTACTTTTATGTCACCTTGTACGTAGTAATAAATGCCTATACAACTAGTAGTGGAAAAAAACGTTTTTTGTGCTCAAACATCGCAACCGTCAATATCGGTTCGTTAGTGTAGTTACGTAATGAGCGAAAAAAGCTCTAGCGCGGCAAAATGAAAAGTAGAAAACCGCATAAAACTACGTGTTTAAAGTCAATTATTATGTTGGAACCAGTGTGCGACAGATGAATCATTTAAAAAATCCTCAAATTCAGTTGAAATTGAAAAAAAATCTTAAAATTAATTAAAAATTTAACAGATTTAGTAATAATTTACTTATTCAAAAAATGTTATGAAAGGCAACACAAAACGTTACGTTACGTTACTCTCGTCAAAAGTTTCATAGCATAACTTACTCATATACAACGCTAGGTTGTAAGGCATTGCGTCGCATTCACGTTCGTTATGTTATGCTTTACTTTCGACGCTTATTACGTAAATTACTATTATACCTACACTTTCCTCAAAATAAATAAAATATAAAAACAAAAAATTAATTTATTGTTTCTTAAATTCAGTGCATTATCGCATTGTATTAATAGACAGAATCACATGATATTTGTTGGGGAAGGAATAAATTGAGTTGCTTCTACAAACTCGACTTAGTTGACCAATCTTGGCGTCCTTTTAGAATAAGTTAAGCAAAATCCATGTTGATTTCTAAAGATTAGAAATTATTCAAATATATTTTTCAGAATTATATTTACAAAATATGAAGAAAGTTGTTAACCAAATATTGTTTAAACACTTCCACAAAACCAAAAAAAGCCATTTGGTATAAGAATTCTACCATTTGTTATACAGAAATAAATAGAGAAAAAAAACAGATAACAATTGCTCTAAATTACTGGCTAATAAGTTGTTAGTTCGTTCTGAAAAAAATCTCTAAAATACTATCATTATCATAAAAAAGTGTCTTTTAAAAATTTTATTTGTTTTAGTTTTTATAATTATTAGCATTTTCCATATTTTCTATATTTCGTTCTTTTAAATACTAACGATTTTTGTCATTTATTGTTTTGGTCGTTTGGTACAATAAATTTGGTTTTTTCAAGAAAACTAAGAACGTCTTCCAAGTTTGGAAGACGTTCTTAGTTTTAAGTTTTAAGTGGTAATGTTGCAACCAAAATTGCCAACGTTTAACTAACTTTCGTAAGAAGCTTCATCAGAGAATAAAAGAAAACAAAGAACTTCAACAAACAACCAAAACCTAACTTTAAAGAGTTAGGTAATCAGCTTGTAAACAAAGCCAAATTCTAAACTTCATAAAAGTGACTTACGAAGCAATAGTCTCCGTATATAAAGAAGAAATATTGTCACGATTGGTGAGCGCTACTTTCATTGGGTTACGTTCAAAAAGTGGCGCGTCTTCCATAGACGAGTAACAACCGGAAACCAAAGTAAGAATAGTTTAAAACCAAGGTCACAATTAAAGTTATTGGAGTGTCTAATGATTTTTATGCTCGAGAACCAGCTGAAGAATTAGATGTGGACCAAACCACAGCTGTCTCGACTAGCTTCCAAGGTGTGGGACAAAACGAAAAGGTAACAAAACTTGTTCTTTGATAAAACAATAGTAACCAATGTACGAACAAGTCGAATTTTATTTTATATTATGACGTCACATGAGAACTATGATTATTGCAATATACCGTTTTGAACTATTATAATTTCATTTAACAATTTCAGCCAAGACGTGATTCCACATCTGAATCTGATGTTGGAGAACAAGTAGAAGAAGAGTTGATTGATTTACCTTCCTTAGACATGCATCATCAGCAGAGTATTCGATTTCCAACAGATAAAGCATTGTTCGATGACTTGGCACCTATAGATTTACAAAATAAATTAACATTCCTTGCTAAAACCGTTTGTCGTCCTTTGAGTGAGGATATGCCTGGCGGATAATTCCCCCAAATTAGAGGAAGGTCGTTTTCGTCATTTCATTACAAATGCATCAACAGAATAGGGGAACGCGTAAAGCGTTCATGGCTTGCTTTTTGTTTCGCAAAAATTATGCTTACTGTCATTGCTGTTGGCTGTTCAGAAATAAAGAAGCTCATAAATCGAATTGGTCATCATCATTCACGGATTTTAACCATTTGAAAGAAAGTCTTATACATCATTCTAATAGTCAGTATCACAAAATTTATATGAACGCATGGTACATTTTCTTAAATGAGAAATCTGTAGACTCTCAGTTTCAACAACACATTTCCGAGGAAAGACGTCGGTGGAAAGAAGTTCTGACTGTCCAATTCGGGTTAATAAGTGTTATGGGAATTCTTGGTCTTCTATTTAAGGGTCATAGATCGAACACCACTGATGTGAATCCTGGAGTATACTTAAAACTGCTGAGATTTATTGCAACTCGTGATTCGGTGTTGCTTGAAGATATAACCAGTGAAAGAAGAATAAAATACCTCAGCAAGACAATCACTGAAGAACAAATTGCTACACTCTCGAACGCTCTAAAAATTCACATAATAAACTTGTGTAAAGATGCAAAATTTTTACTGTGATTGCCGACGCTACAACTGATATTAGTCACATAGACCAATTGGCTGTTCTCGTTAGATTTGTGCACATTGACAGAAAAGTAAAATCTGTGGAAATAAGGGAACATTTCTTAGGTTTCCATCATGTCCATGATGCAACAGGGACGGGCATTTCAACTCTGTTAATGGAAGTTCTCTATGAAGAATGCAAATTTGATCGGAAGTACATAAGAGGGCAAGCTTATGATGGAGCAAACGTTACGAGTGGTGCAGGTGGTGGAGTTAAGGCCATCATGAAGCAGCTTCACGGAGAGAATAGTTTTTTGCCTTATATTTACTGCCCCCCTCATCAGTTGAACCTGGTTTTAATTCATGCTACTGAAAATTAAAAAAATACCAAATTGCGTTCTCGAATTTTCCTATTGAAGAAAAATATTAATTTTGCAATCACCAACAGAACGATCAGTTTCAGCAATATAGACTAAACCACATAAACAAAAAATTTGATGTATACCTTGAGATAAAAGTGTAGAAAGGAAATTTACCTTACGTAAGTAAAGAATCGGTTTTCTGTGGTTGCAACGTCCTGGTGGAACCGATCCCCATTTTCGTAGCTTGCTGTCCCCAAATTTTCCGGGAAGAAACCGAGATAATATTTACATCCTATATCTACGTAACCACTAAGTAATTCAGTTACAAAATCTTGGTAATCAGCTTAGGTACTCCCAAAAATTGCCACAACTGCTTTATAAGCTTTCCATGCTTTTAATCCATCTTCAGTCAGCATGTCAAATTCGCCATCTTTTACAACCTCTTTATTAAGCCCAATTTAATACGCAGTGGTAGCAGAAATACGTTTTTAAGATTAACCAGTGGTTTGTTAGTAATTAATGCTTGACGTAGTGACCGTTTTTTCGTTATGTAGTAACGATCTCGTGCAGAAGTGTCCCATTCACACAGTATTTTGTATGCTCCAGCTGCAGTTCAAAAAAAAGGACAATCACTTTTAGGTCTCCAGAGATGGTTTACTCCATAGTCTTTATACCGGATGTGTCGTAAGAGATATTGCATGTGAAAAATTCATGTTCGTGAGTAAAACAATGTGTAAGTTTTTTATTCTAAAGTCAGTTATATGTACCTCACATTCGGAAAGATTTCATCATTTTAATTTGGACGCTAAGAATTCTGGCTGTAATTTTGCTAGTTTTCATCTTAAACCAAATCCTTCAGTTGAACTTGTAAAATCAAATATAGTTCTTTTGCACATTTTGGTGCTGGAAAATCTGGATCATTGTCGATTTCTTGTGCAAATGATCAGTTGAATCGCCTTTTTGCTACCAACATCGCAAACGTTATTAATCGTTTGTTAGTGTAATTACATAATAAGCAAAAAAAGCTAGACTTTCAAAGTAGAAAATTAAAGAAATATACGGAAAAACAATTAAGGGAATATCAAGGAGGCTTCAGAAAAACAAAGTCCACCATAGACCAAATATACACTCTAATCAAAAGCGACCCAAATAAACTGGCAAGATGGAAAAAGAAGATTATAAAAAGAATACAAGAAGAAAAAAAGACTTGGAGAAGAAAAGCAAATCGATAAGTATTAAAAGACTTACAAAAAACAGATATTACAGGAATACTGTTAAGATGGTTGGAACACTTACGACGCACGCCAGAAGAGAGGATACCAAGAAAGTTCATATACCCAGTAATCGATAGTAGAAGAAAGAAGAGATGCCCAAAAACCAGATAAAACGATCAGGTGCGACTAGACTTAGAAAAACTAAAAGTGATAAACTGATTAAAATCAATGGAAGAAAATAATTGAACAAGCTACAGGCCTTAGTGGTTTATAGTGCTTAACATATTATATGTTTACTAGTTCTATGCAACATTGAGATAGAGTTTTTTTAGGAGATGTCCACCCCAAAAATTAAAGTGCGTTAGATCAGGAGAACGTGGTGGCCACTCAATTTCTCCTCTTCTACCAATCCAACGGTTTGGAAACGTGCGGCTTAAAAAGTCACGCCTCAGAATTCCAACCTTCTATCGAAGTCGTCTTCTTCTTCTAAATCATCTAATAATGTAGTTTTTATGACTCTAATGATTGCCAAATTTTCATTTTTTTCTTCACCTGTTCAAAACTTATAACTCCGTCTAGGTGACTTTTGGGAAGCCCAATATGTTGCATACTTATATACATAAAATTGCTTGTTACTAAAAATTTTTGAGTGTAAGAAAAAATTTGAAAAAATCCATTAGACAAATTTAATTACCTTCTAATCATTCATCATTGAGCCGTACAATTCTTGAAATTATGGCTAAGGCCAAGACATTTTTAATCCCTTCATTGAGGTGGATTAATCCTCTTGTTCTTGAGTTCTTTCATAGTTTGTTGTTGGTCCTAGCGGTTTCTCTTATCCTCTTCCATTCTTTTCTATCCCTGCATTTCGATCTCTAATCTTCCATTCCTAGTGCTTTTATATTTTTTCCAGGGCGTCTCTCCATCTTTTCCTTGGTATTCGTTGTTTCCTGAGTCCGAAAAATACTCACTGTGTAATTTTCCTTATCTCGTTAGGTTTTCTTCTCCGTATATCTCCAACCCTCTTAATGATTGCGTTTTTACATATCTGACGATATTTTTTCCTCTAAGTTCTTCTTCCTTTTTTTTCAATCTTATTTCTATATCTCTTGTTATATTTGGTTCTAATATTGTTCTCCCAATTTTTCGTTCTATGATTTTTAGGTCTTCTTCTTTATTGTTTATTGCTATTGGTTGCAACGCATAGGTTTTGTTGGGTCGTATGAAGGTCTTATAGATTTTTATTTTTGTTGGTTTACTTAACGCTTTGCTTTTTGTTGTTTGTTCTCCCCGGTTTGTCCCATCGTGACTCCCAGATAATTAAAGCAGTTGACTCTGTCAAAAATGTGTGCGCGCGTTCTTTCTCTATCTTCAAGTATTTTGTTTTTACTTGGTTTATTTCAAATTTTTTTGCTTCTTTGTCTAGTTTGTCTACAGCTCTTGTAATATATTCTTTACTATTCCGTATGATAGCTATGTCATCTGCGTACGCTATTATTTCTATTTGGTTGATCATGATATTTTTCTTATCTAGTTTAGCTCTTCGTATAATATGGTTGGAGATATAGTGTCCCCTCCCCCTTGTTTCACACATTTATTTATTACAAAAGATTCCGTTGTTGCTCCTGGAAACCTCACTTGCGTATTTATATTTATTAGGGTCATTTCTCACAGTGCTAATAATTTTCCAGGTGTTCATAAGTGTTCTATTTCTTTCCTGCTTTTTGAATTAAAAGCTATTTTGAAATCTATCAATATTTGTGTTTCTTTGTTGTATTCCCACTGATTTTGAATTATTTGTGTGTATGGAATTTAGAGAAAGAAGAAGGAAATAGAACGAGCACATTCAAAGAGCAGATGAGACCAGGCTCATAAGAATAGCGAGAGATCAAAGACCAGTAAGAAGAAGGGACCCTGGAAGACCAATAAAAAGATGGAAGGATAGTTGGGTCTCCACCTCCATCGAAACACCGTAAAAAGCGTGAAGAAAAACAGGTTTCAACCTAAATAAAGGAAGAAGTATGGAATTTATGGTCGATCGACCCGGTCTGAAACCATTCTGGTAGTGCCCAAGTATATTTTCAGCATGTGTTTTTAGTCTTTTGTTCATCAAGTTTGCCAAGATTTTATGGGTGGTGCTTAACAGAGTTATTGGCCTGTAGTTTTGGCAGTTTTCGTTCGCCCCCTTTTTTATATATTGGGACTAGTATTTTAGTCTTTTGGCATCTTGTTTTGTCTCCATATTTGTTTGATTAGGTGACATCTGTGCTTGTATTTGCTGTCCTCCATATTTTAGCAGTTCTCTCTCAATCTCGTCTTTTTTAAATACATGACATCATTCCTCTACAAAGATTATTCTATCCCAGCCAGTACGTCTTTGTTCCCGGGAAATCGACGACAGAAACCATTCGTAAATTAAAGACAAAAGTACAAACGAACGTCTCCAAGTACACACTATGCATTTTTATAGACATTTCAGAAGCGTTCACTAACGTATGGTGGTCATCAATAATTAAAGCTCTGTAACGTTAAAATAAGAAATTGGTAGTTCAATTCGCGAGTAGGGAAAATGTCTCGGTAGGTATTATGAAACTTGTCAGGACCTTTCTGTTCTTGCGCCAGACTGTCACAATTGCGACAGCATATTCGCAGTTCACTTTACATTAAATCTTTGTCGAGTTCCTTACTTGTATGCCCGGGTAAACCTTCACCGTTAAACTGTGTCACGCTGCTAATTTATAATGCGTTTATTTGTGGAAGGTTGAAACGGGCGGATTTTGATAGTCACCAATTGTTCTGCGTTATCAATTAAGATAACCAACAGGTGGTCTTATTCGGAACATTCCATGACGTCGAAGTAATAATACGTACTGATAATATCCACCGTCGAAGGTTGAGAACCGCCAGGACCATCCTTTTCTGTTAAGAAGTCAAACATGGGGAATTAATCGATTAAGTCACAGGGAAACGCTGCGCACTTACATTCGTAATCATTGGATGCCAAACAAACCTTTTTTTAAGTTGTGTTAACAGCATATGCTCGTTCCAAGTTGGGTTTAAGATTATGTTTTTAGGTACACCAAGTTCGGAGGTTAGCTAACAGTCCGAGTGAGGTGAAGCCTGTAAGTATTACTACTTTAAATTTCTTATTTGTGTTTCGGGGACTAGGTCGTTGAGGACCGTGCGTGCATGTTAACTTAACACAATTAATTGTATTTTTGCGCTTCGCGAATTTATCGTTTCTGCACATCGAATCTCGAAGGCTTAATTTGCTTGATTTGTCTACGATTTAAGTATATGTATTTATCCGTTTAGACGCTATATGTATATAATCATCTAGTCCGACAAGGGCAGTTTGTTGCACGGTGTGTTGCTCGCCACTCGGCACAATTTCTAATTTAGTCAACCTACGTGTGAATGTTTTCAAGAATTTACCTTTTTATACTTGTTTCAACTTCTGTTATACAATAAATATATATATATATATATTCGGTGTTATTATTTATGTAATGTTATTTATTCTTCGCTTACTACGAGGCGAGTTAGACGGTCTCCCTCGACTTTAATTTTTCATCGTCTTGGCGCCTTTTTTTAGATTCACGTTATAATCATACATAACAAAGCCTGCGATCTCTCTCCGAAGAAGCTGTGCTGGCCGTTGCTTTGTTTGGTTATGAGAAGACCGGTGGGAATTTTTAGTTTAACAGCTCAACTCTAGAAACCCGAGTTTCTCGTAACAGCTCTCGTCGTTAAGAGAGTGCCTGCAGACGCCGTGCGTGTCATTCGCAGTTATTTATCAAGTCGCTCGATCACTTATTCCGCTAACGTTTCTGGTTCTTCTTACACAAAACGACTGACAAAAAGATACCCACAAGAATCGGTTTTCGGACCGACTTTATAAAATGTAGTTGTGAATTATCTACTAGAACAAGACTTACCCCATAATTGTGACATTTTTGCTTACGCGGACGATATCACTATCATAGTGTCCGCAGACAACAGGCGCGACCTAGAGGCAAAATCACGACAAAGCTTGGACATTCTGACTCGCTGGGCTGTCTCAGCTGACAAAACCAAATACATGGTTTTTAATTTCTCATAAAAAAGACTTACTTCAACTCAACGGCATTTCAGTTCGAAGAGTTTTCAAGTTTAAGTACCTTGGTCTTTTGCTCGATCATAAACTGAGCTTCGTTAAACAAGGTTACTATGTAGTTGACAAGGGCAAGACTGTCTTGCACTTGTTCTACAAATATTCTTGCCGTAACTGGAACCTACATAGGAAATCATTGATGACCATTTACAACAGTGTAGTCATCCCTGAGCTCACATATGGCTTAGACATCTGGTACCACAGACTGCGACATACCCACATTGTCAATAAACTGGCATCGCTACATTCCTTATTCCTTCGTACGATCTTTGGGACATATCGAACTGTTCCTATCAATTCCTTGTTCGTTGTGGCAAAATATCTCCTTTTGCATCTCCTATTGCAGGAAATATACTGCTATAAAGTTCTTCCAAAAGCTGGTACGTGCACATTCTTAGACCAGCAAGTTTCGACCGCAAATTTTCCGTCCTTTTCGGGCATCAAGCGCCATCTCAAGACTTTGATCTTAAATGAATGGCAGTCGCACTGGGATACATTCCATAAAGAACGTAACGCCTATTCCTTGATTCCGAATATTCTAGGCTGGATCAACATGTCCCATTACCCGGGTCAAGCAGCCGTTCAAATTCTCACATCGCACGGCGAGTTTCGTTGCCATCTGAAACGCATTACCGTTACAGATGACGACCGGTGCTTGTTGTTTGGTGTTCCTGATGCTCCGTCACATAGGATTCGATGATGACCGGAGTACCCTAAGAACCCATGTCAACCCGTATCCTAATCCCTGAGTCTATTGTTAGCGACTAGTGTCCGACGTCAATGTACTTATTACATTCGTTAGAAGAGACCAGAGTCAAACGTAAATTAGAGTATAATTTAATTTGTTTTTGCATGGCATCATGATTTAATTTTACAGTCAGCGCGAAGTAGGGTATTTATTTAGTTATTTAACTGCTTGTGGCTTACTTTACAATACTTTATTTGAGTATTTTTAGTTAACTAACATTTTCAGTTTCTTTTTAATCATAGTTGTCTTGACTAACTCGCCTCATCCCCGTCTACTATAACATCGTATCCTTTTCCCGCCTACTTGGTTTTCAGCCTGACACGCGAGGATAAGCCGCAAAGTAGATGCCTCGCTAATCTTCATGCTTACATAGCACGAATCAAATACACAGCCCATTCGACTCAATCTCGTCTTTAACCGATGCTTTATCATTTTTTATTTCTTTTATTTCTTCATCTTTGGAGTACTTCTTTTCTTCTTGATCTAACTATTTTTCTTCCGTTTGCATTTCCCCTTCTTTTGCATATAACATTTCTTGGTAGTGTTGTTTCCATATGTCGCTCGTCTTTTGTAGCTCATTCTCTATTTTGTATTTTTCCTCTCGTTTTAGCTGTTTTTCTGTTTATTCTTTCTTTCGATCGATCTAGTTCTGGCTAGGTTTTTTGTTTTCCAGCTTCGTCACATTTCTTTGGTCGGGAAATGGCAGGTACTTTCAATATTTTCTCTGGTCCTTTCGTTATATTATCTATAATTTCTTTCCATATTTCCTCTATATTTGTCGTGCCTTATTGTATCTTTTTCGTGTTAAATTATTCTAGTTTTCTTTTGACTTTGTCTTTTTGTAGATTTTCTACGTCCCATTCTTAATTGGTATTGTACTATTTTTCTTATCTTTGCTATCACTAGATAGTAGTCTGTTTCGGTATGTGCTCCTCAGCATAACCGTGTGTCCTTTATAACCATTATGTGGTCAATTTGGTTTTCATTGTCTCTAGGTAACTTTGTTTTCTGGGGTTTTCAAATTTTGTTAATTAAAGGGTTGGATTAGTTTGTGCCCATTATCGTTTGCTTTATTATGTATTATTCCTTTTCTATTTCCTGTCACTTCACTTAACTATGGCTCTTTCTCTATTTGTGGATTTGCATCACCCAGTATTATCCTTTTATCATTCTTGAGGTTTTTTTTGTTTAATTTTTCATAAAAGTTGTCTTTTATAGTATTTTCCACAACTTCTGTGGGTGCGTATATATTATCTATCCAGACTATCTTCTAACATAATTTTTTTATCGAAACCCATTATAACCAAAAACCGAAGAACAGTTTTCAACTCTTCTAAAGAAAGTTCAAAGAACGATTTGTTTGATGTACGTGTAACAATTAAAATTACTTACACCGCTGCCAAAAAAAATCATGCTTTTAGAATAGAAAAAAAAAATTCAATCCCCTAGTATTTAGGCTAGCAAAAAAAGAAAATTTTCTTTGAAAATTTGTAGCAAACAAAAAAATATCATCAGTTTGATTTCGTGATGATTTCTTCAAAGTTGGGTTAGAAACAAGATGACAAACCGTTAATTAATTACACTTGTAGTGCATTAATATGTAATCAAGTTAAAGTGACAATGAAAATTAGCTAACAAAGTATGATTTTCGTAAAACTTTTTTTCATGTTTTATCGAGACGTACTGGTAGGTGACAAAAAAGTTTTAGGAAAAGGTGAAACTCTGAGACAATGTTGTCTTTTTCATCCTATTTCCAACTGAAACATTCGCAAAGTTTTTGTAAATTTCTACCACGTTTAGAACGTTCACGAAATAATGTAGAAGCTTCTCGAATGTTTGCAGAAACGTATAAATACGGTACAAACAAATCGTAAATTAGTTATTTTCCCGTAACTCAAAGACGGCAGTGTTAAGAAGATTATTCAAGTCTAAATAAATAAGCAGTTAACGCGTGTGAGATAAATATACGGTGTATAACCTTGTATGTGACTTTAGTGTAAACAAACAATAAGTGTTAAATAGTTATCCGCGGACTTATCTTTGTGTAAGTGATAGTGTTATACATAAATTATAGTGTAAGTGTTTTTATTAAATTTCCTTAGTTTTAATTAGTTCGGTTAGTTTAAACGTGTATATATTTTTAGTAGAAGTATAAATAAATTAGTTAGTTTACACTATTTAGATTCACTATTAACTTATTGATAATGCTTATTTTCTAAATTTTTTACAAATATATAACCTAAAATACTAAATATGTGAGTTATGCCCTCCCTAGTTTTGTTTTTAAATTGAAAAATTTAATCATGTAGAACAGTTTGTAAAAATTTCCAAAAATTTTGTGTAAATTATAAAAAAACTAAAATGAGAAAAACGTTTATACCAATTATTTTATTTGTTACTTTCTATGAGTGCAACAATTATTCTAAATTATTTCCAATATGCTTTGACACGTCTCTAAAGTTTATGACGTTGGTGGTGAAGTATATGCAACTAAGACTACCGATGCGTTATGTTAGTTGCCAACAAAACAACGTATTGAAACTGTTTAGTTAGTACTTAGGACAATTCAAGTCAAACGTTAATTAACATCATTGTAAATTCCTCTCGAGGTTTTGCTGATAAATAATTTGAGCTGGTGCTGTTAACGTGAGTTTCCAACTATGCACTTAGGTCACTATCCGATACAAGTGAACTAATGTACAAACTTCGTACAGCTTATATTGTATTTTATTTTGAAAATGCATTGCACAGGATAATCCGAGCGCGCGCCAGCGTTAAACGAGAAAATTCTTAAACTACCATGTTAAATATAAAATCGTTTTGACGTGAAGGTTACAAAGTGTTTGCACTTTAAATGAGCAAGAAATTGTCTGAATTTTAAATAGAATAGCTGAACTGGAAACACCGATTTTTTTAATGTACAATCACGGTTTGTCGTATGTTACTCAACATAGAAGGCGTTGACATTTAATTTGGTTTAATAAGCGTAAAATTCGTGCGGGCAAAATTTCTAACAAAAAGATGACGTTTATCTCCGTTATTGCTAAAGTTTTATTACCAGCCAATTAAACACTCTATTTTAAAAGTAGTTTTATGGTAAATAGCATTCACATTTTCTAACAAAATCAAGCTTTTAACTATAAATTAAACTATTACACAAATCTCTTATAATTTGTAGTATAAAAATAAAAAAATCTAAAAACAAACGCTGTATTTGGCGTTTAAAAATAATTTTTTTTAAAAGGGCATTGTACAGTCTAAACAATTATTGTTAAAACTGACAATTAAGAAAATCGAAAAATACAATGAGCTTTAGATCAAAGAACAGACGTAGCAATTAACGATTTATTTTCTTTAGCAATTAATGTTAAACATCGCGCTTTTAAGTATAAAAAAGTAACAAACGTTTAATTTATTTTGAAACTTAAGATTGGTTTTCGTTCTGCGTTTTGTAATTATTTCGTTACAAGCTTCAATATTCATTTTTCGAATAATTAATTTTCAAGGAATATTTAAATTGCAACTTTTTAACTAGGTTCAGATATAGTGAAAAATAAATATTTTTTAGTAATTCTAACAACTATGGTCTTATCACTACAGTAATTACTTTGTATTCTGTTATTAGTTTTAATATTGAAACGTTCTCAAATTCAAGAGCCTTCTCGAAGTTGTTATCCATCTTATAAAACGTATACCGAAAGATATGGAACACTCGAGAAGGATTTCCAAAATACGGAACAAACAAATCGTAGGTCAGTTATTTCCGTAATGCGAAGACAGTAGTGTTAAGAAGATTATTCATGTCTAAATAAATAAGTCGTTAACGCGTGTGTGATAAACCTACGGTGAATAATCTAGTACCTGACTTTAACGTAAACAAGTGCTAAACAAGTGTGTGGCTTTATCTTATCTTGGTGTCAGTGATAGCGCTATATATAAATTATACTGTAAGTGTTTTTATTAAATATTATTAGATGTAATTAGTTCGGTTAATTTAAAAGTGTACACATTTTTAGTATAAGTAAAAATATTTTTAGTAGTTTAAATATATTAGTTTTAATAATAAAATTCGCTACAAGTGGTGTCACAGTGTGCGGTCGCGATTAAGTAATTTGATATCGCTCCCGTAGTAAAAACATTGATTGCGTAAATAAATAAAACTTTAGTTCGGGATTCGCGTGTTTGTTTATAGCATTTAACCTTAGCTGTTAAACCAGTGTCGCGCTTTATTAAAATTTGTTATTATTAAATTTGGTTTTAAATTATTATCCGTGACTAAATTTATGCCGGTGACGCGTTCGCAAGCAGTTAAAATGGATGCAAAGCTATTTGAATTTCTTGAATCAATAAAAATGGTCAAGAATCGATGAATAGAAAAATGGAAGAAAATTCTCAGAAAATGGAAAAAAAATCTCAGAAAATGGAAGAAAATTCTAGAAAAATAGAAGAAAAATTGTTGGAAAATTCTAGAAGTTTAAAAGAAGAAATACGAACGAGCATAGAAATCCAAATTAAAATTGTTCAAGAGGAAACTCAAACAGATATGTTTAATTTAAAAGAAGAAATTTGCGAATCTGTGAATGACAAAATAGAAGAAGTACAAGACAAATTAGAACAGAAGTTAAAAGAAATTTCAAGAACCATAGAAGACAAGCTAGAGAAAAATTGAGAGAAAGAATACAACTGCTTAAAGAAAGAATGACCCAAATGAATTGTCACGGTGAAAGAAGCGTCACGAGTGCAGATTTAATAATAGACCATCGTGAAGAAACCACTCACAAGTTTAAAGTTGTTCCACCAAATTTTGATAATTGTCAGATTAACACGGCTTACGTATCCTACTGCCCCAGATACCTTCTTGGAGCAGTTGGCTATTCAAACCTTTGTAGACGGCCTTCGAGACAACGAAACGCAGCAGACTCTTCGGTTAGCTCGACCAAAAACGATGGATGACGCTTTAACCCATGCTTTGGAGTTCAAGGCGGCGAAACAAGCGTCACACCGAAGCAGCCATAAGCTCCGTTGTGCTGCAGAAATACCCTCGTACTCAGAAGAAAGCATTGAAGACATAGTGCGACGTGTATTTCGAGAACAAGCAGCTCAAAGAAGAGAAGTGGCGTGTTAAAACTACGGAGAAGTGGGCCACGTACGACGACGTTGTACCAAGCCCAAAAGAAGACCAGAAGAACGTCCGGAAAAGTAAAACAGTTCGACCGAATGGGGCGAAAGTCGACCTCAACGAGCCATGCCCCGGAGATTACCATTCAAATGGCGTCGAAACTGCATAGCATTTATCTCTATAGCAAGATCAATGAAAGAAGTGTTCAGTAACTGGTTGACACGGGAGCGACGAAAACCATCATTCGTCCTGACATCTTATTGGAAAACGAGAAGACATCACCAGTAACAGAACGACTTCGAACGGCGACGGACGCTCAAAAAATTGCCACGTATTTAAGAAGGAAGTGCAATATCTTGGCCACGTCGTATCTAGGGATGGAGTAAAGGCTGACCCAGACAAAATCCGAGCATGGCCAAGACCAATCGACAAACATCAGGTCCGGAGTTTCCTTGGGTTGTGCACCTATCATAGACGATTTGTACCCGGATTTGCCAATATTGCCAAACCTTTGACGAAATTGACGGAAGAAAGCGCAGAATTTAGATGGAATGAAGAGTGCAAAAATTCTTTCCATCAACTATAACAGGCTCTAGTCACTTCGCCGATTTTGAGTTACCCACGAGAAGATGGAAAATTTGTTCTGGATACAGACGCAAGCAATCTGGCCATAGGCGCGGTCCTTTTGCAGGTTTAAGGTGGACAAGAAAAAGTTATCGCGTATTTTAGCAAGATTTTATTCAAGCCAGAAAAAAATTATTGCGTGACTAGAAGGGAGCTGTTAGCCGTCGTCAAGTCCATCGAATATTTCTACAAATTTTTGTATAGACCAATTTTTACTGAGAGCAGACCACGCCGATTTAAAATGCCTACTGCAGTTCCGTAACCCGGAAGGACAAGTAGCAAGATAGATCGAGAGACTGCAAGAGTATGACTATGACACAGAACACCGTGCCGGAAGCAGTCATCGGAACGCTGATGGCTTGTCCAGAAGACCATGTCCAGCGGACTGCAGTCATTGTTCACGACTTGAAGAAAAAGTCGAATGCCTCCAGAGAACTGCTATGGTTGATGATGAGTGGAAACCTGAGCAATTACGTCGCGAACAAGAAAACGATCCTGAAATAAGACTTCTCCTGGACTGGAAAGAAAACGGCCGACGACCAACCTGGGAAGAAGGGAGTGCTTTGGGTAGATATATAAAAATGTACTGGGCGCAGTGGGACTTTTTGATAGTAGAAGACGGTCTTCTTAAGCGATCCCTAGAAAGTGTCAAGGGCACGCAAAACAGACTACAGTTGGTAGTGCCAAAAAGCGTTGTGGCAGAAGCGTTAAAGCATCTCCACGATGGGACATCAGCAAGACACTTTGGCATTAAGAAGACATTGGGTAAAGTGCGAGAACGATTCTACTAGATAAACAGCAAAGAAGACGTCATGAAATGGTGCCGTAAGTGCACGGTCTGCGCATCAGAAAATGGTCCAACGAGAAAGTGCAATGCAGTCATAAGCAATACAACGTAGGAAACCCTTTGGAAAGAGTAGCGATTGATATTGCAGGGCCGTTTCTAGAATCCGATTCGGGAAATAAATACATTTTGGTGGCGATGGATTATTTCACGGAATAAACCGAGGCTTACGCCATACTCAATCAAGAAGCAACTCCAGTAGCAGACGTATTAGTAAAAGAGTTTTTTTGCCGGTTTGAAGTTCCGTTGGAAATACACTCCGATCAAGGCAGTAATTTTGAGTCTGGGCTGTTTCAAGAAGTTAACCGACTGTTGGGAATTAAGAAAACTAGGACGACGCCTCTCCATTCTCAATCTGATGGCATGGTTGAGCGGATGAATCAAGGAACAACAATGGGGAAGTACTTAGCCAAGGTAGTGTCCGATCACCAAAGAGACTGGGATCAGTACTTACACCTTTTCCTAATGGTATACCGATCATCCGTTGACGAAAGCACAGGGCAAACACCATCCTGTGTGATGCTCGGTCGCGAAATACGATTGCCATGCGACCTTCAATTTGGACAAAGACCGGAAGAAGAAGTTGCTGGAGAAGATTACGTCAGCAAGCTGACGAAGAGGCTAGACGAAGTACATGAAGAGATCCATAAAAACACACAAATTGACAGCGACAGAATGAAGACTAGATATGACGTCAAGGCACGAAATGGTGGGTTTCAACCTGGCGATATGGTCTGGTTGTATAATCCTCAAAGGAGACGTGGTTTGTCGCCAAAGCTGCAAAGGCATTGGGAGGGCCCCTATGAAGTCAAGCAGCGTATTAATGACATCATATATCGCATCCAAAAACCGCCCAGAAGCAAGCCAAAAGTGGTCCACGTCTATCGTCTAGCCGTTTGCCGGCGATAACCACATTACGCAAGTTCAGGTCCAAACTAGAGTGATAAGCAGCAGAACCAAAAATCAAATCGAAGAAATGGAGTTCGAGAAGTTTATGAACTTATACGGAGGTTCTGGAAAAGCTAGGTTCGGAGTTACCACCGAGGAACAACAAGACCTGTTCCAGACACAAAAAGATTACGCCATCGCACATTGCGTGAGCGAGGATTTTGACATGTCCAGAGGGGTTGCAGTCGTGTTTAAAAAGAATTTTTGGCAGCTAGATGAATTACGAAGACAGCAACCGGCAGTCGAAAAGTTTTAGGACAACGTGGTGACAGACGCTTTGTTTTTTATTTGGTCACCAAGAAATACTTACGTACCAAGCCATTATACAAAAATCTGTGGCGAACATTATGGAATCTCAAGAGAGAAATAGAGTTGCACCCTGTAAAAAAAATTTGCTGTACCCAAGCTTGATTGTGGCTTACATCAACTGAATTGGAGGACAGTTCGAAACATGTTGGAGGTCGTCTTCCGAGGAACAGGCGTTCAAGTGTTGGTCTGCAATTACCAACCAAGAAGAATATCGGGTCAGGAAAAGTCCATTGACTGTTACTTTTATGGTCAAGGAAGTTGCCGAAATAGAGGAAGCTGCCGCTATCGCCACGATCCTTTCTACCGGTGTCGCATCCAGTCTTCTGTTCTGGGACAGAACAGTCTTAAGGAAGGGGAAGTGAAACGTTTTAAAATTCAAGAGCCTTCTCGAAGTTGTTATCCATCTTCTAGAACGTATACCGAAAGATATGGAACACTCGAGAAGGATTTCCAAAATGTGTATAAATACGGAACAAACAAATCGTAGGTCAGTTATTTCTGTAATGCGAAGACAGCAGTGTTAAGAAGATTATTCAAGTCTAAATAAATAAGTCATTAACGCGTGTGAGATAAACGTACTTTGAATAATCTGGTACGTGGCTTTAATGTAAACAAGTGCTAAACAAGTGTGTGACTTTATCTTATCTTCGTGTCAGTGATAACGCTATATATAAATTATACTGTAATAATATTTTTCGTAGTTTGAATAAATTAGTTTTAATAATAAAATTCGCTAGAATATAAAATATTAACTTTTTTGTTAGTCAAAAACCTGTTTAGCCAAAAAAATGCGATAAATACTCAAAAAATGTCACATGCGTTTTGCATCATGTAAAAAACTCGTCAATGAAAAAATCAGTGCTATATCCCAAGTAACTATTGTTCCCCAAAAGTAACGAAGGAAACAGTTGCGTAAAATTAACGTTAAAAAAGCATCATTATTTTTATAAAGAAGATACGAGTCAACCTTTGCCAATGCCCAAAACGCCAAGAATATCTTAAACATTTACAGTATTTTAAAATAAAATACGTTAAATCTTTTTCTTAGTTCCCAGAAAATTGAGAAAATTTTAAATAATTTATCAAGTAGTAAGCTTAATTTGCTTTGTGTATATACAATTTGCATGCATATTTCAACCTCTCCACCCGCTCCCTTTTACTCCACACTTCCTCAATCCACTCTGCTGTTGCACCCCGTTCTTCCAGTATTTCTTTTCTCGCCCTCTCCTCTTCACATTCTTTTAGCATGTGGTCAACCGTCTTCCATCGCTCCCCGCACAGCCTGTATAACCTCGCCGTATCCAATATTTGTTTTCTCTTTCTTTATTTCCACATTTGAATCTCGTTATGTTTTTATTTCTGTTCCTCTTCATCTTTTTCTCCAGATACTGAAGTAATCCTTTTTTATTTTGGTGTAGTGCTGATTACATCTGGGCTGTTATCTTCGCTCTCCTTTCTTGTTGCTGTACGTCTTTATCTCTTCTCTCTAACGTTTCTCTTACATTGTTCCCTTCCGCTCTTAGCTTTTGTTATGTTAAAATGTTTCGAGTATAAAATTTGTTCTTGGGACGCCCACTTTTTGATATGACAGTCATGCTCCATAGAGTGGTTGCTTTTGACAGCTAGAATTTTTCAACGGAAGGAAAACCATTTATTTGCTGTATGTGGTACACTTCACAAGTATGTTTTATTGTAAGCGCCCAGCGACGCTTTCATTTCTAAAAACTTCACGAGCATCTGTGTTATAAATAAGTGTATTATTTTTTATGCTTTTGTGAAAATTGCCTGGGGTGAGTTATAACACATCTTTACGTTGATTTTGCCGTAATTTTCTTAGCGTTTTACGATACCACGTGTTGAGCCAAGTTGGCAAAATTCGTTAGTAATCCATCACTTTCCGCTGGAAGCGATACTCAGAAGCACGTACAAAAAAGGACTCTCGATCAATCCGAGACAAAATCCACCTGCGTTGAAGAAATTGAAGATCATTTGAATGATTGACGCATTTAATTCGGATTCATTGTTTGTCGATAAGCAACTTAATTGTGATAGGATCCTATATCTAATCTTTGCTTCATTTCTTTAGCGATTTTAGGTGATGGTTAGATCGTGCGATTGCTATCGACATGGACTATTGTAAGTAATTCTTTTTTTCTTTTACTAGTCAGTAATTTGTAAATTTGTCGGACGTGAAATGCGACCGACTAGATATAGTTATCATCACAATAAACGCATGCATATTTTCCTTGCTTCTACACTTATTTTTTCCGTTTCTATCTCCTCTGTTACTATGTACGCAGTACTTTTCCAAAATTGTTTCCGGCAGCGCTTGATCTTTCCATACCCATATCTCCACTCTGTACAACATTATATTTTTTACTAATTTTTCAAATAGTAGCTTCTTTATACCTACATCCATTCCAAATGTTCTTTCTCCCAAGCTTCAAAATTGTCCCATTATTTTGTTGGCATTGGCTACCTGACCTCTTACGTGTGTCTTCTCCCCGTTATCCTGCCTCATCTTATATCCCAAATGTGTGAACTCTTTCTCCACTCCTATATTGTTTCCATCACATTGAAATTTTTCTTTTATACTTTTTCCTCCTCATGTTTTAAATATCATTAACTTTGTCTTTTCAACGTTAATTTTCAGATCTTTTCTTCTCAAGCATCTCCCCAGTGTTTTTATCATCTCCTTCATACCTTTTCGTTCATTAACCGCCATCACTACGTCGTCCGCATATGCCAGTGCCCATACCTTTATCTTTCCTACTACTATTCCTCCTCATTGTTGTTTTTCCATTAATTCTTCCAAATCTTCTATGTGGGTTGTGCATAGGCTTGGAATTAACGGGCATCCCTGTCTCAGTCCCTTTGATTGATTTGATCCCACTCTGTTTGCTGTGGCTTATACATATATTCCCAAAGCTTCTTTCTGTTTATATTGTCAAATGCGGCTTTTAGATCGATAAACATTGCGTACATCTTTCCATCTTTCTTTTCTAATTCCTGATTTGCTACGAGTTTTAGTATGTATACGTTATCGATCACCCTCCTCTCGGCCGGAAACCAGCCAGTCTATCTCGTAATATTTGTTTTTCTTCAATTTTCTTCTTTAATATTTCTTCCAGCACCTTAGTATAAATTTTGTATGCTGTGTCTAACACACTTACTGCTCTGTAATTTTCCTTTTCTTTCTTGCTTCCTTTCTCGTGTATTAGAATTATTATCCCCTTTTTGCACTTACTTGGTAGTCTTCCGCCTTTCCATATATCGTTCATAATTTCTGTCCTCTTTTTATCTTTTCCCCTTTATAAATCAACTCTTCACTCTGTATTCCGTCCTCCCCTGTCGCTTTTCCTTCTTTCAATCTTTTCATCGCCCTTTCTAGTTCCGTTTCCTTTACTTCCTCTGCTTCTAGCCTCTCTTCCCTTCTTTTTATTTCTCCCGTTCTCTCTTCTTCTCCTACTAAAAGCTACACAAACTATTTTCTCCATTCTTTTATTGGTATAAGATTTTGATTTTTTCTTCTTTTTCTCTCTTTATTTAGGTACTTCCAAATGTCACTCCCTTTCGTAATCTTCCTCATCTGCTCCTTTTCCATTCTTTTACTTTTTACTATTTTTGCTTCCTTGTACATTCTCTTGTATTGCTCATTTTCTGTTCTCAATGTCTTTCGTGCTCGCCTTTTTAATTTGTTGTACTCCTCATCGCACCATTGATTCGTTCACACAATCCTCTCTTTTTAGGCCTAGGTCTTCTTTCTTCATCGTTTCCTTCATCTTTGTTGTTAGTTGTTGTGGATTACCATCTATATCTGTTTCTTCCCATTCTACTTCTTCTAACTTCCGTCGGTATTTGTATTCTTTCTGGTGTTCATATGTTTATTGTCACGTACTGTTTCCACTTTCTTTATGGTTTCGCTCAATGTCCCTTATCTCTATTTCCATCGGCTGATGGTCCGATTCTAGTTCTATTTTGAAGTTTTCAATATCTTCCCATCCCTGCCAATTTGCGAGAGTGTAATCTATCACACTATTCCTTTGCTCCTATATATGTGAATTATCTTCGTTCCCTTCCTTCTTTGTTTCCATTTAAAATATCCCACCCTCTCTCTCAAAACATTACTGGTAGTTTCTTCTCTTCTTTATTTATTGTGTTGTCCTTAGATATTCTTTTTCTTATACTACCGTCCTCCGTATTCCACTCTCTTCTCCGATTCTTGAATTCAAATCTCCCCCTATTATTAAACTGCCTACTTCCGTTTCCTTTATTAAGTCTTCATGGTTTCTTCTAGTGTTTTTCATATTCACCGTCACTATTTAAAAATTTTTTTTCTGCCACTGTATGCTTCTTTCTGTTATTTTTCTGGTATGTTGAGCGTCTGTTTTTTTCTTCGCACTCTTTTTTACTCCTGTAATTATACCCTCTTTTGCTTTTCCCTTTTTCATGCTTCTTTCAGCATGCTGTACTTTCCACACAAATCTACTTAGCATTTGCTATTCCTATCTTATCCACTAACTCTTTTTAAGTCTCTCCTATTCCTCACTCCAATAACGTTCCAGAATATAATTTTAATGTCCCCTGACTTCAGCTCGAATTTTTTTTATTGTGCAGCATCCGTATTCGTTATCCTTTTTCGGTTCCTTGTTGTCTTCTTGCTTCCGTTTTACCCTCTGGCACCGTTCTCTTCCTCATCTCATATGTACATTTCATCTTCTATTAATAGTTTCTTATGTCCAATTTGAGATCTCCTTCCTTCTAATCTTTTGCTTCTCGCGATGCTATTTAGTTCCCCCTTGCACTCTTCTTTCTTCATATGTTAGATCGTCCTCGATATATATTTGCGTATCTCTCAATTTTTTCTCTTCCATTATTGTTCTTTTAATTTCCACTCTAGGTAACTCTGCCACCACCATCTCATTTGGTTTAGCGTTATTAAATACCGTCACCTTTCTTTTAGTTTTTTCCGCCATTTTCTATTCCAGCGTCCTTTCTAGTTCCTCGTTTAAGTCATTAGATTTCCATCCTTTGACCACTATAATATTTTTCCTTTTCGCTTTTTCTTCTGCACTTGTATTCTTCTCCAACCTTTCGATTCTTTCTACTAGATTTTCCTTCTCTTTCTTTCATTTCTTTTCTTTTTCTACTTCTTCTCTCGTTAATTTAATTTCCGTTCTAATCTCTTCTGTATTCCCATCCAACGTTTTAATCATTTCTCTAATCCTCTTTTTGGCTTTGTAGTTTTTCCCGAATTCTTTTTCCCCTCTACTTAGGTTACTTTGGTCCTATCATTCTCTTTGCGCTTCCATCTATCTTTGCCCTGACTGTCATATTACTTCCTTCACAATTCTAGATAAATTTTGTCCCTCGCGTTCTCTTTCCTATCTCTTTTGTTCATATCTAATTTTTGACTATTTTCAGTTCTGTTGTCTTATTTATTGCACTCGTTGGTTACGGCTCGCTGATAACACTTATTGTACATAATTGCAAAGTGCATGCAAATTCGTCCGTTTACAAATAACGAATATCCCTCACGATTACGATAGCGTACCTATGTTCCGTCTGTTCTTTGTCTTCTTCTCACTTTCTACACTTAGAGATGTAGCGTCCCTAGATTCAAGCAACATTTACATGTTTTGACAATAATTTATATCTCCCAAATAAAATGTTAACCCTTTGGTTAAAATCAAATTTTTAGAAAAATAAAATTTGTTATGAATGCTAATAAATTTGCATATAAAAACACAAAAAATGTTTGTTTTTGTAAGTAAAATTGTGATTTCTTACATAGTTTATTTTTCAACTGTAAAAAAATCATCCAGAAAAACATACAATACAATACCTACTGACAGTTTGTTTCAAAAAAATTAGTTTTGTGTTATAATAAACGTTTTAATGAGTTAGTTCTAAGACAAATTAGTTTTAAATATCATAAGATGTTTGACAAGTACACGCTGTGACTAAAGATTATACAGAATATTAACAGCATATTAAATATTGATTTTGTAATGATAGACAAGTATGTAATCCGTATGATAATGTACCTATCATCTTCAAATTATACATTAAACAAGTAACTCAATATTACGAAAAGGCCTTCAATTTTAAAAACAAATGAATAAAAAAACTAAAAACATAAATTTAACGAAAACAAAAACGCATAAAAAATTTTTGAAATTTTTAAAATCAGTAGAACGCAACAAAATTTAAAAAAAATGTAACGTTCCTAATTTTAGCTAACAATAATATTTAAGTTGGCAACGCCGCATTCTCAATTCAGAACAATTTTAAGACATTTGTGAATGCCTAATGCATATCATATAATAGAAAAAAACCCTATAGGTCAATAAAAATTATACGTGTAGATAAATTCTGTAATTGTGGATTCGCGTTAGGGTAAGAGATTATTCTTTTAGATAAAAATTTATTGAATCATAGCACGTTTGTTATGTTAATAATCATTTATTACTCATCGCCCTGTATGGTGCAGTTGACAACGTTAAGTGACGTAGCAATTTTCTTTCCTTCCGGGAAGTTACGCGGTTTTTACATTTTATGCGCAAACTGCATAGTAAATGCATGTAGCTTTCTGAATCGGTAATCATCCAATACTTAAAAATCGAATGTAAAATCAGTCAATGCTTATAGAAAGAATCGCTGAGGTATGACGCACCTAAAACGTTTTGTGGTTAATTTTAATTCGTTCATTAATAGTACCACCCTGATAGTAAACATTCATTTTATCTCGTGCATTAAACATATTATTTACATTTGTAGTGTTTATTTCTACTTATGGCTATTATGTGACCAGAGCAAAACTTCTCGACTAAAGTGGTGGCTTCTAATACTTGTTATCTACTTAAAAGTTGAATAAAAAGTTACTAATGGAACTCTGCGCACTCCGTTAAATAATTTGTGTCACAATAGAAATAAATTTGACCGCTACGAAGCAATACAAAGTTTGACGCATCAAGAACACGTTTGTGTTAAAAATATTTGTGATACTTGTCCGAGGTGTGTGTGTGCGTTGCCTATATTGCATAGTTGAAAGTTATTAATTATTATTGTGCTATTGTTGTTGTGTAATAGCCATCGTTATTAGTGTTTTTTTTCTCTCTTATAAATTTGATGTTTTATAGTTACATTCGTGGTTTGTTGTGAATCCTTTTTAGTTACGAAATAAAAAATTGCTTTCTCCTACGTATCTGGAAGACTGTTCATTTAGCAAGCAATTGAATATGGTACCCACGTCTACTCTTCGACGAGGTGAGCTAACCCAGACAACGTCCACACTAACTAGAAGCTTGAACACGTTCCTTGGGGTTGACACGTGTAAAACCAAATCGTATAACTCATGTATGCTTATACGAAAACTAAATGAAGAAAGTTGGATCACATAATAATTATCAAATAAACTGGATTTCTCCCAACGACATTGGGTACCAAAGACATATAACATAAACGCTGTGGTATATTATCCGTAACTTTTTTTTAAATTGTATTTAACTCCAAACTTTATTATTCTCATTTTCAACTCCCCGACTAGATCTAACCGAGGAGTTTATTTATTCGTACTGTTGTGTTTTGCTATTATTATAATATCTGTAATATTATTGTAATTGTAAAATCAAAGTGTATATACTATTACGTACTTGAATATATTTTTTTCCAGTGAGAATTTTTAAAGATTCTGGTAACGAATGTATATCGATTTATTGCAATTGCACCACGATTTGTTTTCAGGCTATATATGTTGCTCTCCAGGCGTAATTATCCTAATAACGCCCTTAATGCATAAATAATATCATTTATCAAATTTATTCTACAATCACAATAAATGTGCAAGAGTTGCTCAAATGTGTTGAACAAGGTGCACAAGAAAAATAGAAAACTTGTGACCATCTAAATCTAAACAAAAATGTAAAAAAATATATCATTTTTGAGTACGTAATAAAACGGCGTTATGAATCAATAACGCCCCGGTTGTTATGTAAATGGTTATGTATCTCATATCCTAGACATTATAAGTAAATTATAACGAAGTATATACGTTGCTCTCCGGGAGTAATCATCGTGTTAAGGCTCTTGGTACATAAGTAGCTATAACAGTTTGCTTTTCAAAATATTCAAGAACATAATTTGCAGTAGACGAAAAAAATTACCATTAAACCAGAACGAAATTGTTAAGAAATGTATAAATAATCTAATAGTGTTGTCATCAAAATGTCAGTTTTCGAAAATGTATCAACTATAATAGTAATAATAGTAATGTATTATTTTATATTCATTTTTATTCCATTCATAATTTCTTCTTTAGTGTTTACACCGTTCAGTTCTAATCAATATTTTTAAAATATAACGTTTACATGTTTTTCTATAACGTTTATTTTCTTCGTACCTGTTAAGAAGATGTTTATAACGTAAAACGTAATTTTTTATTTGCAAATTGAGAATACCAGTCAAAAAGTAATTGTAATTTTGTACGGTACAAGCACAAATAACGATAACACAAATCTAAAAACGAAACTGTAAATATATATTTATAGATTCTACGTTAAAATCGGTATCTGCGTTATTTTGTTTACAGTAACTTACAAGTCAACATTTACATGCATAATTAAGCTTTTTGTTTTATATTTCCGAACTAATTTAAACTTCTCACAGTCAAAAACTCTACATAATAGGTAAAATAACACAGGTATGCAAAAAAAATTTTTTTTCTAGCTATATGATATGATGATTTCCATAACATTCCATTAGATATAGGTTTTTTGCAAACACATTTTTAATAAAAACTGATTTATATTTATCATTATTTTAGTATTTGTCAAAAATATTATTTTATATATTTTTATCCTCCTATCTACAATGATTGTAAGTGTTCCTCCTACGTGAAGATAAAAACACCCATCAATCACAATTATTTGGAATTAAAATTCACGGCTGCACTGGTTTGCACACCACTACTGGTTTTTTCAAATGCTTACGGCCTTTACGAGAGAAAATAAACGTGATACAGCACAAAAAGTTCATGATTCTTTCGGTCGTGTATCAGGTCCGCTAAATTGGATGTGTTGGAGAAGATTTATTCCAAGTATTAGTCAGATTAAGCAATTTGGTTAATTACGCGATGTTTCCAGCTATTTTCGTTAGGTTTTCAAATGTTTTTATACACGGCTGTCTCAGGGATATGTAACCGGTGGAGTCCACCTCATTTATAAAATCTGAAGTGACGAAAAATGACTCGTACTTTTTTATGAAATCTCACTATTGTCTAATTTGGTAATTGTCTTTACTTCTGTAACTAATCACTCATCAGCTTTGTGCACGTTACTTAGCATATCGTGTACTTTCTGTAATTATATTTAATTCTCTAATTGATCATACCAGTCTTGTGCGTACTACTTCTTAGTATCGTATAATTTTGCTTTTATTTAACTGTATTCAATTTTATTCACTAACTGTTAAGCGTATAACTATCATACTGATTCATTTAACCTTCAGTCGCAAGCTTTAAATAATCTTTAACTTTATGTATCGTCGTTGATTATGTTGATGAGACATTCCGTCAAGTTTCTTCGATGATTTAAGCGCAGTCAAAGCTAAAGTAAGGCACATAACATAATCGTCGTACATAAACTTAATATATCACGCATATTTTTGTTTTTAAATAAAAGGAAGTAGTGAACGTTACTACTTGTGACGAAGAATTGTTAATTGAATAAGTTTTTGTGCTCATCTTTTACTCTTTTTTTTATTAATTATTATAATTGTCGATTGTTGACTTGTTTCACGATTACATAGTAATCCTAGTAGTTGATCAATTATAACCTATGTCAGCATTGAATATAATTAATTGTATAGATTTTTGCCAAATCAAAAAAGCATATATCAATATTATATATTAGAACGGATACGTTTCTACTTAATTCCAGGGTCCAAGCGTGAGATTGGGTTCTGTGATAACGGCCGAGACGTACCATATCCTAACGTGGTAATAGTCGTGATGATGCCAATCTTTTGATATGCTCCCTTCAACGGCAGTATAACGTCCGCGGATTGTGGAATTAATTGTATACAATTTATACGGTACGGAGCGGTTTGCCACCTAATTCCGATTGTTCCGTTCAACCCGCAAACCCTGTCTGTGGTCAGAGAAACGGCCAAGTTCTATTGACGGAAAGCATGACAAGAGGGATTTGTTCTTTCGGCATCAAAAGCGTCTTGTGAAAACCGTATTATGTCCAATACGCCGAGGGTCTATGTGAGTGGCCTTGCGTCTTAGACCCATAAAACGTACAGCAATCTACCTAGGGTATCCTTTTAGGTACTGGTGCATTTATGTGTAAAGGGCGAATGCTGTACAAACACTGCAAAGTAGCGGAGAAATCCATTCCTAGAATGAAGGAGATCGCAATGGTGGCTCCTCCAATGTGGCCTAGCAGCACGAGTATCTAAAAAAAATAGAAAGCCCTACCGGGGCACCTACGCTATCCGGTGCTCTATCGATTTGGTGTTAGCCTCTCGAGAGCTTGGAACCTGGCTATGGCACAGGTTGGGCGTCGATTTATTTCGTCGTGCGACATTCGTCCTTAAGGTGACACCTAGGCGCTCTACACCTCAAATATCACTGCTACACCCCATTGGGCACGCAAAAGTTGGTGTTTGTGGTTCTGAACTAAACAGCTAACATCTTCCAAAAATAAATAGTCAGAAAGAAGAAACCATTCCGAGTTGTACGCTAAACTGCCGATTCCTTACTAAGAGACTGGGTCGTAAAACCTGCGGATAAGAAGGAGCTCTAATTTTATACTAGTTCCACCGCCTACTGTATAACAAAAACCCGGGTTGCGAAAACGAGAAGCTAGAATTTGCTTTAGTAATGCGATAGATTGCACGATACTTCGGGCACGAAAAATGGGAGGGCTAGTCAGACTCCCACGCCCTCCGATGCGGTTGTAACTATGACTCTGTTTTTTAACTCCTATTCTCTCTTGTTGGAAGTAAATATATTATTGTTAGACCTGTGTTTTGTAAACTGTTTCTTTCAGTGATTAACAGATTTAGACGTGGTCTGTATTGGATGTTATTTACTCGTTTTGGCGTCTTTTTAGTTTTTTGTAGAACTATTACACCGAGACTTGCGACCCGCTTGCCGAATTATCCTGAGCTAAACGCTTGCATTTAAGTTGCGAGAAACTTCCTGTAACAAAACGTATATTTTTTACAATGAACTAAATATAAGCAGTTTCTTACAACTAACCAAAAATTGTTTCTGATATTTATACACACTTTTAGGTATAGTTTTTTTTGTAACACGTTCTCTTTGATGCTTTTCCAACCTCATTTCCAATTTCCTTCTTTAGTTTCTCGATTGAGCATCCAACAGTAGTCGGCTAACATATTAACATCCCATTTTCCTTAGTAACGTCTCTCAAAATTATAATACATCAATTTTCAAGCTCATTATGCATCCTTGAGCTTAATACATTTCCAGCGTGCGTTTTTGTAGTCAAGGTCCGTAGTATTTCCCCAAAACTTGTGCACTACATACGTGAAAGCGTCTAACGCTTTTTTTTCTTTGTCTCCTATTGTTTCCAAAAAGAGGGGATCAGTTAGAAGTTTTCTTATGTTAGACCCAGTAAAAATTTCCTCTTTTAAATTGACTTCAGACAGTTTCAAGGACTTGGAACACATATATCTAAAATAATCCCTATCTCTTAGCTATTGAGTCTGAATCATCTGACTCAATCATGTTATTTAAATTAGAAGATGGCTGTGGCTGTGTCTCACGTATATACACATACAAACAAAAACTGTCAAGAGAAGTTACACAACCTCGGCAAAACCCCCTTCGGGGACAACGGAACAATTGTCGAATTGCCCGTTGTAGTGCGCTAGCGCGTGAGTTATACAGTGTGTTAACAAAAGTGATTAACGGCAGCTGAGTACCTGCCAGTGCATAGAAAGACAAAAATACTGATTAACCAAATAAGAACGTATCGAAAGCGCCTCCCAGGTTGTGTGCCTCCCCGGGGCCGAAGGGGGACAACGGTGACAAAGTCCCGCCTAAAGGGCGTAATAAAAATCCTTGTCCCGGCCAAACCACAACCACCGCGACCCTTATATAATAATAAAGACAATGACTCCCCCCCCAATAGAACTCAGTGAAAGTAGTAAAAGTTTAGTAAATATAAGTGCTAGAAATAAACGTGCTATAAGAGACAACATGCAATCAACTAGCCATAATAGTGCCGGACATAGTGAATGTGCTACTCCGCTACGACGAGCAGCTACACAAGACAAGCAAGCTACCAGAAGCAAAACAAAAATGGTCAGATGACCAAGTATTAAACAAGCCAACTTTGACTCTGACCCAGTAAGCGGATCAGAAGAAGAGTACCATACAGACGACACCGAAACCGGGAGAATAAGAGAAAAAATCGACACAATCGCAATAAATAAATTGCTAACAAAAATCGACAATCTAGATCTTACACTGACCGAATACACAAGAAAACTCACAAAAGCCTCAGTAATGGAAATACACCAGAGAATAAGAGATGTCAGAAACGAAGCAATGGCACTGAGCATAAAGTACGCAAAACTCGAGACTGAAAGAGACCAACAAAAAGACACGATAAACGTCTTAAAGCAAGTTAAACAGCAGATCCAGAATGCCCCAGTAAGTCAAGCGCCAAAACCAAGGACATATTCTGAAGCGGCTAAAGTGATAAGACCCACAAACATGGAAGAAATGAGGTGGGAAAAACAGGAAATAGTAATAATAAGACCCAGCGACAAAGAAACCTATAAGTCAAGCGAAGACGTTAAAAACAAACTCGAGGAATTAATAAAGCCGTCTAAACCAGGGGTCAGCATAAAAAGGACCAGACTCATACAAAATAAAGGACTGCTAATAGAGACGAAAACAGGAAAAGACGCAGATCTACTAATAAAAAACAAAGACCTAATAGAAGCGGGACTAGTTACGAAGAAACCAAAGCCAAAAAACCCGAGGATAATTATATACGATGTCAAAAGAACCATCGATCAGCAACAGATAAAGGAAGCCATAATCAGACAAAACATAGCTACCAGCGAAGAAGAAACCACAGAATTGATAAACCAGAATATAATACAAGGGTGTTATAAAACCGGACCCAAACAAGGAGACAATGTTCATTGGATAATCGAAATGAACCCAAAGGAACGCGAGATACTACTTAAGCAAGGACATGTATACATAGAATGGCAAAGGTGCCGAATTAGGGACCACGTTAAAATAGCAAGGTGCTTTAAATGCCTGGGATATGGACACATAGCTAAACACTGTCGCGAAACACAAGACACATGCGGACACTGTGCAGAGACAGGGCACACATACAAAGACTACGACAAAAAGGGTGATGTCACCACCACCAAATGTGCCAACTGCAAAAGATACGGCAAGCCCAACGAGCACAGTACACAAAGCGAAAACTGCCCAGCCTATAAACACGCAACCTAACACCCACCTAAACAAAATTAATTATGGATAAACAACAAACAACAAAAGATATAAAAACGTCCAATTACAGACACACGCAAAAACCTAACACAAATCGACTAAACCAAACTGGGCACGATAAAGTAATCAAAATGGTCCAACTCAACTTACAAAAGGCGAGGAGGACAACAGACGAACTAAGAACGTACATCGAAAACAATAATACAGACGTAGCTCTAATACAAGAGCCTTATAATTATAAGGGCAAAATACCGGGCTATGGCCAGCACAATACCGTGATATGCGGAGGCCAACCACAAGCCCAAAAATACGCAGCAATCATTATCAATAACCCGGAATATACAGTAACAAAACTAAACCAATTCTCTGATGAAACCACAGTATGCGTGGAATTAAAAATAAATCAAAAGAGTATTTACCTGATATCCATATACTGCAGATTCGGAGAAAATATCAAAAAATACTTAACAAAAATACAAAACATCATAGAGACAATCACGCCGTGCGATGCCCTAATAAGTATGGATGCAAACTCCAAATCAGTACTGTGGCACAGTCAAACTACTGATGAGAGCGGCAAAAAGCTAGAAGAAACCATAGCCCAAACACGACTGGTGGTGCACAACCAACCAGGACAACCACACACATACAGCCACCATGGCGAAACAAATATAGACGTAACCCTATCCACACTAAACATAGCAGATAGAATCAGCAACTGGACCGTAGATAGAGAAGCAACCAGCAGTGACCACAGACTTATACGCTGGATTGTAAACACCAGAGAAAATGAACAACCACCAAAGAAAACAGTAAAAAGGTACGCCCTAAAGAGGGCAAATTGGGATGAGTTCAACGTCAAAATAACAAAGCTGGAACAAAAATACCACACCACTATACCGAGAAATGAAACGGAAACAGAAGCACTAGCTAAAAGCATCACACGCGAACTCCAGAAAGCGTGTAAAGAAACTATCCCAGAAAAAACAATTGTAAAACGCCCAGTAAAATGGTGGGACAAAAATCTAAACGTATTAAGAAAGGAAACAATGAGAGCCAGACACAAAGCACAAAAAGAAAAAAACCCAGAAGACAGGGAAACACAAAAATCTGTATATAAAGAAATTAGAAATAAATACTATAAGGAGATCAGGAGTAGAAAAAGGGAAAGCCTAAAAACACTAGTGAACGAAATAGGTAACGCAGAACCATAGGGAATCATATACAAATTAACTAAAAATCAAGGAACCAAAAGATTCCTAAATACAATCAAAACCGACGATAACCCAGAGACCAGAAATTGGGAAGAAACAGCCGCGACCCTATTAAAGACCCTAGTGCCAGACGACGACCTAACAACAGACAACTCAGAACAAAAGAAAATAAGAGAAAATGTAGATAAATACGACAACCTAAACGAAGACTGCCCTTTCACTCCCAGCAAGTTGAGAGAGGCTGTCAAGACAATCAAACCGGGAAAAGCGCCAGGCCCAGACGGTATGGACCCAGAGATAATAAAGAGAGCGTATTACAACATGCCAGAAACTACATTAAACCTAATGAACGCCTGCATGAAAAATAAAGTCTTTCCAACAATATGGAAAAAAGGCAACATCATCATAATAAGAAAACCAGGAGACAGAGACCCAACGAGCCCAAAAGCATACAGACCCATTACCCTACTACCAGTATTAGGCAAACTTCTAGAAAAGCTTCTCCTGGACAGACTTACTTACCACGCCGAGAAACACTCATTAATAAACAGCAAACAATACGGCTTCCGAGAACAACTATCCACGGAAGACGCCATACACCAACTATACCAAGTCATCAGCAAGACCACTGATAAATATGCGCTAGCATTACAGCTAGACATTCAAGGTGCATTTGACAACCTATGGTGGCCAAGTGTGCTACAACATGCAAAAGAGGCAAAATTTCCAATCAACCTGCTCCAACTCGTAAAGAGCTACCTCGCAAACAGAGAAGCCACCATAACCACCAATAACGAGGCAGTCAGTAAACAAGTAACGAAAGGGTGCCCGCAGGGATCTATACTAGGACCATTCTTATGGAACCTAGTATATAACTCTAGCTTTGGTACCGAAGCCCAGGAAATTGCCTACGCTGATGACAAAATCATAATAGTAGCTGGAAATTCTAGAATAGAGCTCCAGGACAAGGCAACGAAAGAAATAGAAAGAACACAAGAATGGTGCAGAAGAAACAAACTCAAGATCGCAACAGAAAAGTCGACGATGATACTACTGAAAGGCCACCTAAGCCACAACAGACCGCCAACAGTAAAGATCCAAAATAAGCCCATAAGAATGATGCAAACCATAAATTTCTTAGGTGTGCACATAGACGAACGCATGAAAACAAACACTCACGTCAAAAAAATCACAGAAAAAGCAAAAAAAGTCTTCCAAGCCTTAGCGTGGGCAGCCAAACCCACATGGGGATTAAATAAACACACCTTAAAAATCATATACAAAGGAACAATAGAAGCGGTACTGACGTACGGAGCCATAGGATGGGGCCCCAAAATCAATAAAAAACAGCAAAAAACATTAACGAGTGCACAAAGACACGCACTGCTGATGATCACAAGAGCTTACCGAACCACCTCTACTGAAGCCCTACAAGTCCTAGCGGGTGCAATTCCGATAGAACTACTAATAGAAGAGAGGATTCAATCCTACAACGTAAGAACACGCAAAACCGCAAACCTAGGAAACATAGAATTAAAATCCGGCACTGTGGAAGCAAAAATCAGTAAATACAAATTAGGGCACCCGAGTTGCCGATATGAAACTATAACTCCCACAGAGCCTCCAAAGGGAGAAAAGTACACAGTCAAAATAAACACCACAGATCTGTTAGTAATCACACAAATAAATAAAACAAACCCAAACGAAGAAGACACCACAACACATAAAATATTCGAAAAGAACGAAACAGGAGCCATCCTGTACGCGGTGACAACGGCAATCGCAAAAATCGCAGCCCAAGAAACAAGAACAGTAGACCGACCAAATATAAAAATACAAATCGTAGACCAAGCGACCAAAAACATCCAAACGTACAAAAGACAAGAGACATATCTCACATGCATAACAAGGAACCTAATAAGAAAGCACCAAGTACTAATAACACACGTAAACGCCAAACCACAAATAGACACCACAACAGAATTAAGACCACTAAGCACAGCCTATGGTATGATGACAAAAGAGACCGCAGCTAACAAACTTAGAAAGGAAACACTAAGAACGTAGCAAAACAAGTGGGAAAGCTCCACAAAAGGAAGAGAGCTATTCAGCTACCTCCCAAACATCGACACAAGAGTTACTGAAATGAAAAGCTGGATCCCACAAAAAGAAACAGTTCAACTAATCACAGGCCACGGCAGGTTTAACAAATACCTGCATCGCATACAAAGAACGGACAACCCACAGTGCTTATGTGGTGATGAAACAGAGGACGGAACACACGCACTAATGGAATGCACAATGCACGAAGGTCCAAGAAGTGTGCTAAAAGCAGCAGTAGTGGAAGCAGGAATGCCATGGCCACCAAACAAATACGAACTAATGAGCAACAAAGTACGAAAAGACTTCGAAACGTACTGTAAACAAGTCTGGAAAACTAAACACTTAATAGATAGTAGTTATTCGTTACCTCCCCGAGGTTAGGGATGGTAACGAAGCTGAGGTCACCCTACAACAGAAAGGGAAATAAAAATCCTTGGCACGGCTAAGGCGAATGAAAGTAACAATTAAATAAAAGACAAATAAATAACCAATTAGAAAAACCAAAATGGAAAAAATACACATAACAAGAAATACAATAAAAGACTAACGAACAACACGCCAGGGATAAGCGTAAGCTTGAGCACTGGCAAAAGTGGCAAAGACGCCGATAGAAACAAAAAAATAAAAAACCTCGGCAAAACCATATTCGAGAAATAAAATAATCACAGTAGTGTTTAAATGCTGAATATGAACTAAGTCCGATGTTAGATGGCCAGCAAAATACTGAATTAGGATTTAGCATGTTAAAACATGATTTTTTTGTTTGTTTTATTACTTCAGTCTAATCTTAAAATGGTTATTTTAGTAATGTTTGTTAGAATGTTATAGAACAAACGTTATTTAACAAAAAAATCTAAAAAAAACATTAGATTAAAGAAACAAAAAAAGAAAAATCATAGAGTCCAACAAACCTATATAGTTACTGTGATTCATAACTTCCCGGACGCTATCGACATGGTCCTCTATTTCAAAGTTAAAAAAAATTGCATTATTAATGACGGAAAAGTATTACTGCAATTACTCAGCTTGTTAAGCAGACGTGTGCTTGTAGTTAACACAAAAGTAATGTTTTCTTTAATTAGGTCTCGTGCCCGTTTTATTTGATACCACGGCGTTGATTTATAAAACGACCGACTCGATTTAAAAGCTGATTTCGTAATGAGATTTTGACACAGATGATTAGTAGAAGTAAATTTACAAAACAGGAAATTTACGGCTTTAGTACGAGGAAGTCAATACACTTTCATTAAGTAATTAACGTTTATGTGCACGTTACGTTATGCAAATACGTTCGAAAAAAATCTACGCTTTCATCAAATGCATTAATCGAAAAGGTGTATTTGCATAGATTAATTTTAAGGTAGAATTACACTAGTCTATATGTAAATATGATATTGTATGTATACGTACAAGTTTAATTTAGAGAAGGATAATAAATTCTAGGCTTAGCCTTAATTTATTTGGGCGATTGCCGTGGACTTCTAAACCGTGAAACTTACTGTAGCATATATCCTATATCAGTCAGTTACGGTAGTTGGAAAATGTAGGTAGAATGTGCCTTTATGTATCTTTACATGAGCGAATTGTTTCCTTTTATCATTTTACAAACTCAGCTAATTTATATTTAATTAATGTTCGACTAGTACTTCAAACTTTTATTTTACTATACGCACGCTCCTGTATGTTTTCATTTACGACTAATAAAATCGGTTATTATCAAGAGATTTTTGATGCACATTGTGTTTCATTAAATTTTAATAAACCACTCGGTGTTTGTTTAATTAACGTAACTGATGATGATTTAACTGCGTTATGCTAATGCACGATATCACTATTGTTGCCATTTTAATAACCAAAATGGATTCATGTATTATCCGCAATGCGATGACATTTGTAAGACAGAGACATAAATCATTGCGTTACTATATGTAAATTTTTGCTATATAATTACACCCGCTCTGTGTATTTATATCGAAACTGTTACAATTTTGATGTGGATACATTAGAATATCAAATTATAGCAAGAAACAAATTTAGTACTGGTAGTTCCATTTGTCTCTTTTTTTGTTGGCAATTTTTAAAAGACAAAGAAACAAAAAATAAACAAATTTAAAAAAAATTGTAACAAAAATATTATAGATTTGTGTAAATTTCAAACAACAAAAAAAAATAAAAGCAAAATCCATGATTTATAAAAATATAAACAAAATGTATTAAGACAGCAAAAAAGCTCGAAAATCCACGTCGACAAAAAACTTACATTTGCCGATTAAATTATAGAATTTATAGAAACATCAACGTCACTGCTCGAAAACTTTTACAAAAGATTTATCAAACTATTTGCTAAACAACAAAAAAACTAAAACTAATTGTTATTAGTTAGAGCAAGAATTTCCTGTAATTGAAAAATAAAATTTCTAGTATCCAATCCTCAACTAATTAAAATCTACTAATTTATTTGACCGTAATAATGTAATTTTTTAATTAGTAATTCCGATAATTAGTTTTACTATTACTGAAGTTACAAATAATATTGAATAAAATATAATTACATTGTGAACGTAAGTAGCTTAATGTTAATGTTTGGGATTTGGTTTGTAATTCTAGTGGTAGAATGAAATGCGTAACGCATTCAAATAAATTAATTATTTTAATAATATATATTTTTTGAGTAAAAGTTTATAAATGTATTTAAAACATCAAAGAAAAAAAATTCTAGAATTATTGTAATATGCAATCATAGCTGTCGCATTTTAGGAATCAAATAAACATTTCACTTTAGCTTCTGTTTTTTTTATTTGATACTTAAGATACTCAGTTTTTCGATCAATGCCAACTTGATAGAATTTATAAAAACCAAAATATATATCACTATTTAATAATTTTTAAATAAAAAGCATGTAACAACCACCCTGTCGCAACGGCACGACAATAACACAGACTTTAGTTAGAGAGGGCTGTGTCGGGGTAACAAAAGACTACTTTTAACATTAGTTTAATTTTTTTTCAATTCGCCAATATCGTCAATTAATGTGTGAATTCTTATGAATGTATCAGTTAAGTAAATAAAATTGTGTGTTACGTGTATTAGTGACTAACAATACTATAACTATCGAAACGAAGGTACTAACCCACACCTGCCGCCACAAGTGGCGCCCAACGTGGGGCCTTACGTTTTCGGTGGTGAACAGTATTGAACAAACGTTTAAAATTTGTTAAAATTACTGCGTTTGGTGTTAGCGTCTTCTATTACGAACAATTCAAACATTTGTTTAGCTACTCGAATTAACCTGTGTTTTTAGAATTTCGCATCACACTACTTAGACAAGCACAGTGTTTGTGCTGCTACGATCAAGAAAAGTTACGAATAATTGGACAAATATGGCAGAAAATCAACCACAACAGTTAATTATGACAGTTGAGAGGGGGATTCGAGTAAATAATCAACAGAACATTCAAACTGTGAGTACTGCACATTTTTCTGCATGTAAAGCAAGATTTAATAATGATTCAAAGTGCGATATCGAAGCATTTATTGATTCAATAACGGTATATAAGGAATATATGCAACGAACATGCACTAAAAGAACTTTCAATGCTTCTAACAAATGGTGCAGTTACATGCTGGCAAAGAATTAAAAGTTCAAATCAATGCTTTGATGAAGCTATCACATCACTTCCACTTATTTATGGTTATCTAAAGCCTGCACACCAAAATTTCCAGAATTTGTTTGCACTTTATTTCTAAAACGCGTGCATTGTTGTCACACCTTAAAGCAAATTTGAAATTTCAGAACATATAAAACTTGACATGGCGTACGGACTTTTAAATGTGAGAATTAGAGAAAAAATTATTCGCGATAAAATAAACTCATTCAAAGAACTGATCGAATCTGCACGTGTCGTTGAACAAACTTTCTCTGAAATTCCAAGTATATCGACTAACTCTACTAAAAATAATATGCCATACAATAGCTATCAGGATCATATTCGTAAACATAAATTATGAACACGTTAAAGATGAATGCATACGTTCCGAGTCTTCAAATGTTACTAAGAATTAGAAGCATGTTGTGAATAATGCTAGTTCTAGCTCATGTTCTGTAAGCCCAACTGGCAACTGTAAAATTTCGTGTTATGGGTGCAAAACACCTGGGTATATCCGCAGCAATTCCTCTAATTGTTCAAAGAGTAAAATCGATGTCGCTCATGTGAGTACTGTTAGATCCGATTCACTTACAAAATTTTTATGTAGTATGTTTAATGAAGTATCAAATGTAGAAATTTGTATTCTCAGAATGTACTCAGAAAAATACTTCTGCAGGATGGTGTCCCATATGTTTCCAAAGTCATGGAAATGACACTCGCAGATGGAAAAACGTCCAAGGTTAATGTACTTGTGTTTCAAATTAAAATTTTCTTAGGAGGGAGATCGCATAATATTCTATTAATTTTTGTACCAGAACACTCAAAGTAAAACACTTTTAGGTGCTGATCTCTAAAAAGTAGCAAAAATTGTTATTGATATACCTCATGAATCATGGTACTATGGAGATTCTCCTCAAAGGCTTTATTCATTTGACTCTGTAATTTAAATTCAGTTCAGTTAAAAGACATTTAATTGCGCTAAAGATGAAGATAAGCCACTCCGTATGCAGAACATACCATTACTCTCATAGACAATACTCTTATAGAAGTTCCACCTTATCGTCTCTCCGAAGGAAAAAGAGATATTTTACGTAAAGATATATATCGAAATATATTATAGAAGAATGTGAATCTCCTTATGCTGCTCCAATGGTTTTAGTGCCAAAAAAAATGGAGCCACAAGGCTAGTTGTAGATTATCAAAAACTAAATGCTACCACCTGTTCAGATAAATATCCATAGCCTCATATCAAAGATTTACTTCATTCGGCTAAAAAAGTCACTTATATGACAACTCTTGATCATTAATCAGGTTACCATTAGATTTCAGTTAAGCCTGAAAATAGGGATAAGACCGCATTTATTTGCCCTTTAGGTTCTTTCCTTTGCACGCGACCGCCGCTTGGATTGCAAAATGCACCTTTCACATTTCAACGCTTTAGCTAGATTTCGCTTCGGTTTACAAGATGTAAACATCTTGGCTTACGTAGATAACCTGATCATATTGTCTTGTACTTTCATGGAGCATGTTAGGGACATACATCTTGTGTTCAATCGCCTGAGGATGTTTAAGCTTCACCTAAACACATCCAAATGCACATTTGGTTGCCTTCTGTCAATTACCTTAGTCACGTGATTACACCCCAGCGTTTGAAGCCGAATCCAAGCAAAAAGTCTGCCATTCTAGATATGTCTACGCCCAAGAACACGAAACAAGTTCTCTCTTTTCTCCAAACCTGTTCATGCTACGTGCGTTTTATAGAAAATTTTACGAGCATAGCTAAACCTCTCACAAACCGCACAAAGAAAAATTGTAGTTTGGACTTGGAGTCTTAAATAAGAAGAAACCTTCTGACTAAAAGAGTTGTTAACAACTAGTCCGATTCTCCGTCAGGCTGACGCAAAGCTTCTATATTTTCTTAGAACCGACGCTAGGGCATATGCTCTTGGTGCATGTTTACTGCAGGGGAAGGGGCCTGACGAAAGACCCATAGAACATGCATCCAGATTGTTGACACAATCGGAACAAAATTATTATACTACGAAACGCAAAGCCATATAGCCCAGTCATTATAGTTTGAATTTCGACTAAACCTGGAAGTAAATAGTACAAAGGTAAAAATTGGCAGAGATATAGTTTACATGATCCTTTCCAACATACCAAAGTTCACCATCAATCCTCAGCGTGCGTCAGCCGCCATATTACAAAATGGCGGACAAAAAAGCTTATTTGTTAATTATCTCGCTTATAAGCGCTCCAACGGTAAATTTTCAAGTAATATAAATTAAAGATCTTTAAAATCTCTACAAAAAATGTCATATATTATTTTATTGTAGGACTAGTAGTTTTCTTGCAACATTAAGACCTAGAATCACATGGATAAAAAATGAAACTAGATATACTCAGAATCTTGAAAACAGATATTTTAATTCCTTAATTTAACATTATTATGGTTATGATACATAAAAAAATCAACTAGATATGACTCATAGCTGTTATGGTATGACGTATTATATTAGGTAAATGTAAACCTGTGTTCCTTCCATCCTGTGGTTACGATAAGGAAACTAAACTGCAAAGTAGGCAACATTAAAATGATCTAACACTAAAAATGAAACTAGAGATACACAGGTCATGAAATTAAATATTTACAAAATTTATTAAAATACAAACATCTTTGCGTAAAACGGGTAGTGCAAGCGAATTGGTCACTACAAATCATAGTCATCCGTGCAGGTGTTCGTGTTTTATTGTTTCAAAAAGCTTTAAAATCATTGTACGCTTAGTTTGAATAATTATATTAATAAGTACCTACCTACTTAACTATTGTTCTGTGTATAACCATTTGTTTATAAAACTATTGACATTAAAAGTGTAATGTTTTGTATCTTATATTTGTGAAATTTATAATGGTGTAAAAAGATCCAATACAAAGTGCTCGAATAAAACGAAATATATAGCACCAGTAATTGGTAAGTACATAATATAAGTTATCTCTATTGCAGGTTTGCTTTGATTACACAGGCCAACAAATTTTGATCCTTTGAAAGTTGATTTTGATCTGATATCTGATTTTGTATAATCTTGGCCTTCTGAATTCAAATCCGAGTACCATTTATCCCTATCACGTAAGGTTTGTTATCACTTAAAAAATTATTTAATTTAATTATTTAAAAAGTGTGCGTGCTAGAACCAAAAAAATGTCGATTATCTATTATTTTTGCCCCCACCACTCCAAAAAAATAAACAAATTCAAATCACAATTTTTTGTGTTGGCCTGTGTTACTACGTATCAAGCAGCGTCAGATGCTGATACGCTGATTGTCTCCACTGCAATAGAAGTTCACTCTAGTGGGAAAACAGTCACTGTAGTTGGAACTGATAGGTACTGACATTTTAATGATGCTTTTGGCGCGGACAACGCCACACTACAATCATCTTGTCTATTTTCTGAAACCAGCTGCGGTAGCATCTAAGCAAGACAAGGTGTTTGATATCTGTAAGATACAGGGTACGATTGGCAAAATGAAGCATTGCATCCTGTTCCTTTATGCGATGACAGGTTGCGATTCAACGTCAGCACTATTTCGCAAGGGGAAGAGATCCGCTTACAAAATTTTGGCTAAAGACAAAAATCTTAAAAAGGAAATATTAGTTTTTAATAGTCTAAATTCTGATCTTTTCATGATTGCGTCTGTAGGTGAAAAATTCCTTTTGGGACTATATGGAAAAAAACAATGTAAGACATTAAACGATCTTCGATATGTCACATTCCAAAAGACCATTACACGACAGAAAGTAACGGCGTCATTTGAGCTAGTCTCATTACCTCCAACTTCGGATGCAGCTCGTCTGCATTCTTTTAAGGTGTATCTGCAGGTACAAATTTGGCACGGAGAAAATGACACCATTAAGCCAATCAACTGGGGATAGCGTGAGGCTTCAGACATGCTGATTCTTGTACTAAGTACTACACCTCCGGCACCCGATGAACTTCTTCATCTGATAACATGTAACTGCAACACTGATTGCATTCGTGGCTGCGAATGCAGAAAGGCAGGAACTGCGTGTAAAAACCACGCACTGGAAGAAGAAGGACCAGAGGACGAAGAAATAGAGCAATCGTAGGAATAATGTAAGGTATAGATATATACAGTAAGTGTTAGATCATTTTAATGTTGCCTACTTTGCAGTTTAGTTTCCTTATCGTAACCACAGGATAGAAGGAACACAGGTTTACATTTACCTAATATAATACGTCATACTATAACAGCTTTGAGTCATATCTAGTTGATTTTTTATGTATAATAACCATAATAATGTTAAATTAAGGAATAAAAATATCTGTTTTCAGGATCCTGAGTATATCTAGTTTCATTTTTTATCCATGTGAATCTAGGTCTTACTGTTGCGAGAAAACTACTAGTCCTACGATAAAATAATATATGATATTTTTTGTAGAGATTTTAAAGATCTTTAATTTATGTTACTTGAAAATTTACCGTTGGAGCGCTTATAAGCGAGATAATTAACAAATAAGCTTTTTTGTCCGCCATTTTGTAATATGGCGGCTGACGCACGCGGAGGATTGATGGTGAACTTTAGTATGTTGGAAAGGATCATGTAAACTATATCACTGCCAATTTTCAGCTTTGTACTATTTACTTCCAGGTGATAACCTATAATGACTGGGCTAATAGCTGTCTTGTAGACCGTTAACCGTTTAAATGTTACCTAGAAGGTTCCATTACTGTTGTCCAGTCAGATCATCAATCGCTCAGGTGGCTCATGTCATTAAAATCACCAACAGGTCGTCTAGCACGATGGTCAGTTCCTCTCCAGTCTTATGACCTAAAAATAAACTATACTCCAGGTCGATTAAATGTAGTAGCTGACATGCTATCAAAAGCTCCTTTGAAAAACTTGTAAGTAACTAAGGAAAGTACCAACGAAGTGCGCCGTTAATAAATTAATGATCCCGACCCAAGTAAAATTATCGACTGCTTCGAACGTCCTACTGATGATATCGACTTTAAACGATGGACCGAACGTGGGTATATTATGATTAACGGTATTCTGCATTGCTATCTTCCAGACTCAGATGAAGAGACTGCTCAGCTAGTAGTTCCGAAGTTATCTAACTTAAAACCCATCGAACAGATTGAAACGCCCATTCAAAATTAAGGATTTAAAATTCTTTCTATGGACTTATTCGGACCTCTACCTGAGACAGAGGACGGACATAAATGGATCTACATAATACAAGACACAACCAGTCGCTGGGTAGAGCTCTTTGAATTAAAAGTTGCTTCTGCTGAAAATTGTTCTGGAATTCTTATAGATGAAATAATCTTACATTTTGAATTACTGATAACGGTGTTCAGTTCGTGAGTTCCGTTATGCAACAGACAGCTCATTGTTTCGGTTTTTCGCAGACTCTAGTGCCATTGTATCATCCGGAAGCTAACCCGGTTGAGCGTAAAAACCGAGATTTAAAAACTCAACTTTCTACCTTAACTACTAGCAATCATACACATTGGAAAGATAAACTCCCGGCAATGCGATTTGTCATGAATAGTGTGAAATCTGTAATAACCGGTTTTAGTGCCGCAATTATAGAGAATGACAATTTTGTTTCTCAAGTAACTCCATAGTTGCGTAACCTTCCTAATACTCAATACCGATATAAGAAGTACAGCGATGCCAATCGTCGCCCAGCTCCAAATTTTCACATTGGAAACATAGTGTACATAAGAACGCATGTCCTCAGTAAAGCTAAAAGTTCCTTTACTTCCACGTTCGCGCCTCGTCGTGATGGACCGTATTTGATTCACAAGATCGTCACAGCTGCAACTTGTGAGGTTATCTCTGTTAGTAACCCAGATAAAATTTTAGGAAAATATCATGTCGCTGCTCTAACTCTTTTCAATTCAGACGAAGAAACTGCTCCAATTTGTCCTATTCGCAAGAGAGGACGTCCACCCATTCAAACTGAAAGTTGTTCTCGTGAATCTAATGAAGCAACGACAAAAGCTCCTTACCCTTCCACCACAAGTCTTCGCACAGCTTCTCGACAAAGAGTCCAAAAAATAAGTGTCCCTGTTGCAAGTAAACCATTATTGTTGTTCCTATTCGCGGGACGCTTCATGAAGCAAAGAGGGAGATTTGTAACGAGCCGCCCTGTCGCAACAACACGACAATAACACACTCACACTTTAGTTAGAGAGAGCTGCCTCGGGGTAACAAAAGACTACTTTTGACATTAAGGAGGGTAATAACCCACACCTCCCGCCACAAACATTAGTTTTTTTTCTTTTATTCGTTGGTAGGTTTTATTGTCAGTCGACGCACACTTCTTTGTGGTACACCCGCAGATATTTAATGCAGTATGTTATGTTAGAAACATTTTGGTATAGTTTTCGTGCTGTATGAATTTCGCTCAGTGATGTCATTTACCCACCAGAAGTCACTGAGGATATTTCCGCTTTGAACATTAAAAAAATAACAAGTATGTTGACGTCATTCCCAAGGACTAAATTGCGGTTTTGAATGTGTTGGTTGTGAGAACTTCTCTAGGGTAAGAATACATTGTCATTTTGCAGCGCAATTTGATTTAGCTTTGTTATCATAGCAACTAGAAAATTTATATGACGAACTAATATAATAAATACCAAATGCATATTCTGATAATTTACGTTAGATAAACAAATTGAAACCACCATTCAAACTTCCGTTACCGTAGAAAGCATTACAACAAATTGGATGGTTCAATTTGTATTAGATGTGCCATTAGCTAATCGCTGATGTATGTAGCTTGTTTCTTATATATAAATATTTGCTTTGAAATCGATAGTATGCACGCACGATTGGACATACATATTATGCTTGTTATCACGACTAATGTATACAATTTTTCATGTAACAAGTTAAACGGTGACGTTTATTTCACCATAAGCTCGTAATAATTGACAATCTTTGTTGTATTCACCAACGTTAATCTATTTGAATCTAATTTTAAGCTAATTGTTACTTATGTGTACGAGGTGTTGCCTAATGTAAGAATGTAAATATTTGTTAGCAAACCTTTAGTTGTTATATATTCCTTATTCAATTCGTTTTTATCCTGTTCTGCCATCGTTGCAATGTTACTTTGTCAGGTAAAGATCCTTCTCTACTGATGGAATTTTTAACTAGAACGAGTTGTTTGTAGCGTGGTGTTTCATTGAACCAACTTTTTTTTTAACTTCTGAAGTGTTATTGGGCAAAACCCTTCTTGTGTTTAAAACCAGACAACATTCGTTACGTTTTTGGCATGATATAGGTGCAATGTTAAAGTCAGGGGTTTTCCCTTTAAATGATGACGATTGCCTCCTACAGACGTTTTGTAAGCGTACAATGGAAGCTAGCGAATCCATCGGTACCATGCAATACCTTTTCTTACAAATGTTAGAACCGGTCTTTGATCAAATACAACTTAAGATCGTGCGTGGTAATATCACTCCTTTTTATCTTTCAGGACTTGCGTATCGAAGACAGCCACGCCTTCACAAGCTACTTCTTTTGGGACATCTTCGATTAACCAAAGTGAACACCATGATCATCAGACGTTGTCTATCCCGGTTGCATGTTCTCTTAATGTTGCTTCACTTTCTGCTGTATCAACTTCTACTCCGAATACTTGTGTCCGATGTCGTTTTCAATGTGATAAGACTTTACGTTCTGTTTGTTCTCTTCTTTCTTTCTTTCTAATTACTTTTCAGTTTCTAGGATTATTCGTTGGTAGTTAAGTCTAGTATCTAAAGTTTCTGTTTATCTTCGTCGTTTCTCTCATTGGTGTAAAAAGGTGCGGGTTTTTTCGTCTGATCTTTGCGTTTGGAAATTATTTGTTCTATTCGACCAACGTACTCAACTGATTCAAGGTCACCACATGCTTTTCAATCGTGATCGTTGCAGTGTTAGAAATACCTTGAAAGCTCTTTGTTATCACTTCTACAGGCCTCATATGACACCTAAACTTGTTGAATTCACACGTTACTGTTGCTGCCGTTCAAACGCGCATTACCAGAATTCTTCTTCTAACTGTTCTCTTCTTTTTCATAGGAGTCGTAAGTGCTAGTTCACTTTTTTGGCGTTCGGCTTGTGACTGCTGCTATCATTCTGGTTTTTGTCTCTTGAATCCGTCGTCAGTATCTTGTTGGTTGTAGTTTAGATGTCATCTATTTGCTTTTTCGCATTTTGCCTTCTGGATTCTGGATTGGTACGTCATGTATATGATTCTATATCTACTTTTGTATAAGGTTTTTCTTTTTCTTGAGTTTCCTATTCCGCTTGTCGGCATTAAAGTCTTGTAGAAAACTTTTTGATTTGAGACAGCTTTCAGTATACATTCCTTCTATAGCTAGCTGTCATATATATTCTTTTTGCTTTCTTTTCATTTTTTCTATCTTGAGCAGTTGGATGAGCACTGCAAATTAGGCATCAACTCTTATCTTTTTCTATATGTATCTTTCCTACTTTTCATTTCTTTTTTCTTTGATGTGTGGGTTCTTTATATGCCAACTATTATAATTTCGCTTTAATTTTTTTTATGGTTCACTTTTTTGGGCGGTTAGTTGGGCAGTAGAGTAAATCACTCAGGTTCGGCTGTCTAGGAAAAGATAGTCGAACCGTACAACAATATCTGACTCTTTTTTCTTCTTTTATGTTCCTGTTTTTATTGCTCTTTTTATCTGTCACCATGAGCGAAGAGGCGCCTGTTGTGGGAACCCAACGGCTACGTACCAGGAAAGGTTGATTTTCTTCCACCCGGTAGCCTCTAGCACTGGCCCAGACATATTTCCGTTTGAGGATCGTACGGCGGACTTGATGGAGCTTGGCAAGGGTGATCAATTCTTGTAAACCGACCCATAAGATGTTGTAGTTGTACAGGAGGCACCGCTTCCGGCTACAGTCCAGCGTAGGAATTCGTATTAAAAAGCATTAAGGGTGTAGTTGTCAATTTCTAAAGTCAGCGATGGCCAAACACGTGCTAGAAACGGGTCTTTAAATGATTTTAGAAAACAATAAAATTTTGAAGAATGTTTCTAATTACTATCATCGAAAAATTAAAGAATCCGTTGAAATAATTAAAAATCTTTATAGTATTAACCGAGATTCTAGTTTTTCTTTACCGGAGATTTGGAAATCGGTTTTATCGATCGTACGCCGGTATACAAAAGCAAGTTTGCACGGCGCAATCAATCAGTTTACTTCGGGCTCTAAAAATGTTAATTGCGACGTATGACGAAAGCTCAGCTTGTGTGATAACGACAACACGAGAACTATCTAGAATGGAAAAATGTATTAACATTCGTATTACTATATAAAACGATAACATTTTTTTCTAATTGGTTTCCAGTTACAAAGCATGAGTTTGAAACTTTGCCAAAAATGACCATCAATAACTGAAAAAAAAATCGTTAAAGTAAATCTGACCAATCCTCAATATTTTCTTAATCAAATGCCTGTTCTTAGGTTAATAATCGTCAAAACGCCTTAAACTGAATGTTTTAAAACACTGCATGTCACAAACAAATTTTAAAATTCCTAAAACGGCACCGTCTAGTTTACTAATAATCTAAGACGCAGTAAAACTGGTATCAACATAAAAACTTCAACATAATAGGTTTCAAACACAGCGGAAAACATTCCGCTAGAGAGTATCTGAAACGGTGAGAGATCTAATCTCATTTCATCAATAATGTGTCATGTGAGTGTGCCAACTAACAACACACATTTAATACAACCACTTAATATAGCTTTTTTAGATCTATAAAGATTGCTTGTCGGAACGGAAGAAAACACCCTCGCCTGGCGCCCTTATCATGATATATTGTTACGTGCAAAATTTTTCTAACAGAGTACTCTGTATATTGAATTGAAATTAGATTCCGGTTTTGGCGCCCTCTGCCGATCTTTTCGTGTGACTGTCATTTTACGACGAAATCGTTAAGTTGTCAACTGCATAAAATGGCATTAAGAACAATTTCGAAAGGACATCCTTAAAAATGGGAATCAAATTATAATTTCATTACGATCGTAAAATATTTGAGTCGTCACCGGGTAAGATAATTGCTTCCGTTTTATTAGAATTTTGTTGTAATTTTTCGTTAATTTGATAGCCGTTCCACCACGTTCTGGCCCACATGTTTCTATTCGATAACGAATTATGAAGGATTAACATCGACAAATACTGTCATGGGACGAGTATAACTCTATCTATAAGGCCTACGGTTAAAACTAAATAAACCGAAAACAATCACGTTTCTGCGAGATCCTACTCATGCGGCAAACACCTGCGAAACCAACTTTCTTTGACGGTGTACAACAGCATTCGACAATCGGGTTATGTTATGTGTACTTTCAATAATTAACCATTTTTGTAGATCTTGATTTCGTGAGTCATTGTGTTGACACGATTTGCTACTCAAATTTATTTCAGGCTCACTTGCCGGGGAAAACGTTTTCTTCGACCAAGTAGGTACTGGATTGTAGGTAAGTTTATTTATTTATTTTATCGCTGTCAGAAAGGTCGCTCACGAAACTTTAGCTAGTGTTAATTCCGTAATTACTATCATTGTTTTATTACCACTAAGGTAGTATCATAAATTATTTTGTGTGTTTCGCATGCTGTGTACAAACAATATTTACTACACAATTTTCTTCGCTGTTCGCTTCAACTTAACTTACATATGTATTGTGTGTTGCCGATACTGCTAGCATTTATGCACTGAAAATTCGATATATTTGTGTTAATCATCGACGTTACTAAATTAAAGTTGTTATACTGGTTAATCTTTCTTTTATGGCAACATGCCTTTCTCTTTTAATTGTCGTTACCTGATAACAAACTTTGGTTACTCGAACATCAGAGTGACAAGGATTACGAACCTCAAATTTAGTTACAAGTTTGGACCGTCTGTCGTGATCAAGGCAGAAGTGTTAATTTGGATTAGATCTGGCGCCCTTAAGCATAATTCCCTTGAACCTCCCCTATCTCTGACTGTGTGAGTTGGCCGTGCAAAGTTCGTAAGACCTAAAGCTTGTAATAATATAATCTTCCAGTAAGTCTATACATGTGATTCCCAAACTGTATTTCATATAATATTTACGCCTTTTTTTCACATAGCAATCCAAACTATCACTTTTGTCTTGCATGTTTGCAAATAAATTAATTTTTAACACAATGTCGACCTCCAGAATGGATCACATCCTATTGTATTGTTTTCTATAAGCTTCTGCCTGTTTTTCTACACGCTTCGTTTAAGTTGACGTAGACATTCAACTCTTGGCTCATCTCTTTAGTGGCCTGCCTTAACTGCTTCTTCCTTGCCGTTTTTGGTCTCTTACTATTTATAAAAATTCTGCTGTCGTCAATTCTGCACACGTCATTATTCCATTCTCTTTTCCGTATCTTTACTTGTCAGTAAAATATCTGAAATCATTTTAATTCTTTTGCCTAGGGAATACTTGTCAATATTCTGAAAAATATTTCTTACAACATAACTATTAGAAATATGATTTTGTTTTAATTTTGAAGTAGTTTCTTGGCATTCAGAAATTGTATTTATCATATGACGTTCTGTGTTATTTTTGCTTGCAGCATCGGCATTTCTGGAGAGGTGAATTTGTCTTATCTGTACTCCTTTTCAACAAGTAATATTCCAATAGTTTTTTGTGTGCTGCCTCGTCATTGCTGTCTTTAATTTAAACTTGGATTTGTTTTTTAATTTGTTTTGTTGCTCTTGTTGCTTTTTATGCTATTTTTGAATTCTCTTAGTTTTACGTTTTTGCTTTAGAGATTTTTATCGTTTCTTCTTGTTTCTCTGCCTCTGCTTTTTTCCTTGCAGATAAAGTAAGCACAAATCTCGCAATTTGGTTTTTTTCCTTTTTTTTGTGGAGTTTTTAACCAAGTAAGAATCGAATTTATGTAATCGCTTGATGATGTCGATGGTATCATACATTGTAGGCCAAAAAAATAGAGAGTGCCATTTCGTCGATAGTAGAATTATCCATTATAACGGGCATATTTTCTATGTCAAAGTAAGAATCGTTTTTCAAATCATAATATTTTGATTAGCCAAATTCTGTGTATTTTGATTCTGATTCTGCTTGTCCAAATATGCTTTTTGAGTATGATGTGCTTCATCGTATTCATTATTATTCAAATCTTCTGTTTCTATGTTTTGATTTTCTGAATGTTATGCATTATGAGTGCCATGCATTTCATCATACAAATTAATAGTAATGAACCTTTTATATTTCCCCTACTAGTACTTGTACTACTTGTTTTTTTTTTCCATGGACCCAATCCGGTAGCCCTAAAACCATTCCTTATTGTTTCAGTTTTAAAAATTTTATCGATTACACCTTTTAAAATAAGCGCAAAATTTTCTTTTGTGGGAATTTGTTCTGGTTTTTTTCGTCAAAATTTGAGGACCCCTTCCTTCCAACCATTCTTCAAGGGTTTAAAAGCAGCAACATCTGCCGGTTGCAAAATTATGTCGAGTTCAGTACACAGTTGACTAACTTGGTAGGTTAGATGAGTAGAATGACTATCGACGAACAGTATAATTGGAAATTTTGTACCAGTTCGTCTTAAAAAAAGGGTGCAAGACATTTCCAATGTATTAATAAAATGATTCGTGTTTCATCTATTTATTATCACTAAACCCAACACCCAATTCACCAGGCACTAAATTAGTTATGGTCGATGTTAGTCGTGATTGGGCATATATGATCATAGGAGATGTGAGTCAACCAGAAGCCCCAAACGAAAACATGACTGTCAAATTCTTTTTTAGATAATGTTCTACCTCATAGACATTTTTGAGCTAAAACCTTCTGGTTTTTTGGGCACAACGAGAAGCATGTCTCATCACCATTAAACACACGGTTCGGATCTTCCAAAATATCAAACAATTTTTTTCTTTCAAATACGATTCGATTACTATAAACCATTTCCTTATGTCTGCTTCAACAATATTAGCACTACCAGCCGTGATTACTTCGAATGTTCTTAGCTAAACTTTAGGATGTCGATGCAAAAACGCCCTCATCCAGTCACGAGTTAAAAAATTTTCTGTGAATGGGTTTGGTCTAGGATGGTTGCCCAGAAAACTTTTTTACTAAAATCTGAACGTCTTCGTTTCAAACTGGGGAGTCCCTTCCATGGCAGGAAAATATCCAATCTTCTAAGGTTTGTTCTTCCGAATCTGTTAGTACCGGTCTAGGATCAGATGTAACCTTATTCCCAAAGTGTGTACCAGTTGTTGACCATCTAAAATAGCCGACAAAAACCTAACCAAACTTTCTGCTTTTAACAGATAATTATAAAAAGTGTCATAATAAATGTATTGAAACGTTCGAGAAATTATTTACAAATGCAAGAGCCTTCTAGAAGCTGTCTAGAAGATATAGCGAAAAGTAGGGAACGCTCGAGAAGCATTCGCCGATGTCTATAAATGCCGAAGATGGAAATCGTAGATCAGTTATTGTCGTAACGCGAATGCAGCTGTATTAAGAAGATTATGCAAGTGAAGATAAATAAGTGATTAGCACGTGCGAAGTTTTAAATAAATAACAGTGTACACCGAATCGAGTGAACGTGACTTATAGTGTAAACAAGTTAGTGGCTTTATCTTATCGTCGCGTAAGTGATAGCATATTATTGTTTTATATAAATTTCTGTAAGTTTTTATCCTTAGATATTTAAATTTAATTAGTTCGGTTAATTTATAAGTATACATATTTCTAGAATAAGTAAACATAATTTTTAGTAATTAATCGTTTAAATAAATTAGTTTTTAATAAATAAATACGTAACAGTATAAATATCTCATCAATAACTCGTTACGTATATTTTGCCATGGATGTTGTTGCTTAAATTTTTTTCCGAATTTGTCTTTAGCCAAAATATAATTTTTAATTATGATTAAATTTTAATTATTAGTCATATTTTAATCAATTCTGATTTGTTCGGAATTTATTGTAGCCTATTCTTTCGTTAAAATCTCCAATTATTTCACGTTTTTATTTGTATTTTTTGTAATTATTTCAAGCGTTGTTTTGTAATTTTGTGTTTATCGCTTTTGTTTAGTCCACGTACTATAATATACTGTTTTATTTTAATGCGTAATAAACCACTTATCCCACCTGCTCTGTTTTCCATATTTATTATTTGTATAACATGCCACTGTTTATATATTTAACTTTGTTGAATTAAATTTTTAATTTGATTCATTTGCTTTACTGCTTGTACTTTCCAGTTTTCGTTATTTCTTAATCAATTTAATTCTGTTCCAATTAAAGTTTATATTTGTTTAACGATTTTTGTAGTCGCCGTAATCGTTTTATTCCAGTGTGATTCTTTATTTGTTTTTTTAATTCTAGACATTTGTACTTTTTTTCTATGTTGTATTTTGTTACTATTTTTTTCATCTGTAGGTTTCATTTGTAATTAAATGTTTTTAAAACAATCCAAAAATGTATTAAAATCTCAATACAATAAAACTGATTCCGTTTTTTATTCAAAGCATATAAGCATAGATTTGATATGATTTGTGAATACTACGCCATTTATGAAAAAAATTATAATATTTGTTTATAACATTTCTTCGGTGATAATTTTTTTACTAAAACATTTTTGAATTAAAATCATTCTGAAAATAACTACAAGTAGCGTCCGTAAGAGCCCTTGTACTTAATACCTCAATTCCTACAAAAATAGAATATGTAAAAAATTGTTTATAACAATAAAAACTGTTTAATTCTAATTTAGTATTAAAAAAATTGATTTGTCAAAACTGTTTCTCATTTAGTAAAACACAAAAAAATATGTCGGCTGTAATTGACAATCAGTAGCGTGAGATAAGAATTGATTGTGGAATACAAAAGAAGTGGATGCAGCTGTTCCTTTAAACACTAGAAAGTTATTACATTTTTTGCTCTCGTGTAAGACAGCTCGCTTGAAATACTAAAAATAACTAAAGACGTCTTAAGCCGTTAGACACATGTTTTTAAATAATCCAGCGTGCATAAAGCGGAAGTACAACACGCCCTTGGTTCTGGTTCCAAAGTCACGCAAGAAATTAAACTCCTCACCCATAATATTCTAATGAAACCTTTAACTAGAAGCACCACGAGCCGTTTAACTATAATAACAACGGGGTTTGTAAATTCTATTCAAGCGGTTTATTTATGCGGGATAACATTAGTAATTTCTCTCTTACTCGAACTAAAACACAAACCTAAGGCCCCCCATTCCTATTTTATTTTAAAGTTCGAACCGTTGATATTCGCACTCTGTTTCATTGTGGTTTTCGGAGCCGAAAACGAGCGGAGAAGCAACGATTTAACGTTTTGATGACACCTTTAAACAACTGACGCTGAAAGACCTTTCTCAAAATAGATCTTTTATTTCCAATACTGTACCGAAACTTATCAAATAAATGGAGTGTGCAAAAATCTATTTTCCAGATTACGATAGTTACTTTAACAAATGTTGCACGTTACGATAGTATACTGTGGCGGATACAGGGTGTTCTTGCCTTTTTCCTTTTAACCGCACAATGAGATTTAAAACGATATGCTCTAAAAGCAAAATTGGTATAAGAATTTTACTTTTAAAAAAACGTGGAGACATGTACATGCAAATTAACTCCGCGGATAAAAATATTGTGCAATGATATTCTGTACTGTCTAGTAAAGAGCTTTTTTTGCAATGGTATGTTTAGAATGTTTTTTTTTTGTTAAAATTAACCCTATTGTTGAATAGAATGAATAGACTCTTTAAGGAAAAAAAATTCCAGAGACTTTTTTCTAGTGTTAAATTAAGATTTGAATTAGGAGCCCCGGTCCTCTTTTACCCATGTCTTCTATGATTTCCTATCTTTTGCTAGGAAGTAATAGAAAAAAACTTTGACAGAGACAGCACAGCAGCTACTAAAAAACATAAAAACACAGATAAAGAAGGTTAGTCTAACATCGACAAAAACAAAATTAAAATAACCAGTACAAAAAGAACTGAAATCCACAGAAGGACGTTAGAAAAACCATAAGATAATTTTTTTTATCAAGAAGCTAAACAAAAGAAAGTGAGAATATTAGATAACTGTAAAGACGAGTTAGTAGAAGAAACAGAAATGTAACTGCAGTACTTAAAAAAAAACTATTAGGAACAGAGAAGGAAAAATTTAATTCTGTAGTCATATTTCCTTGTTTTCAATCTTCTAGTTTTTTGTTGGTCTTGGCATTTTCTGCTATTTTCATCCATTATTTTCAATTCATGCATTTTTCCTTCCACTTCACTCCAAGCTACATTCTCCAGCCATCTTGTTCTGAGTCTTCTTTTTTTCTCTTCTCTGTTGGTTTCCAAACTGTTACTGTTCTTATCGATTCTTTTTTTGTCTGCTCTCATCATATGACCTAACCATTTAATCTTCTGCCCTTTGAAATAAGTAACAATATCTCTTTTTATTTGGTGCATTCTTGGTCTGTACTGATTTTGGTCGTTTTTTATTGACACCAGAATTCTTCTTAATACCTTTCTTTCAAAAATTTCTAGATTTTCTTCTTTTTTCGTTAGCATTCATGTTTCTGTTGCGTATACTACTACTGGTCTAAATACTGTCTTGCTTTATTGCTTAACACGTTGAGAAGCAGTGACGTTATGCAGCATCATTTCTGAATGATTCAATACGACACAACGTCTATCACCGTCCTCAATAAAATTCTATGTTTTTACTGAACGTGAAGAAGCGTTAACGTTTTCGCAATAACCTAATTTAAGTTATAGTAAGACATAGATAAGTTACGTGCATAAATTTAAAAATGCACTACCCTGTATATTGATTGAATTAAAATTAGATTTCTGTTTTTGACGCACTCTGCCGAGTTTTCTTTTTCCTTCATTTTCTTGTCAAGACGTTAAACCGGCAACTACTTAAAATGGCCTGTGATGTTTAAAATTTGAAGTTTCTAACAACATCGCCACGCCACGTTTTTGGCTGTACGTTTTGATGGATTATCGATCGATAAGGAGTTAATATCGACAAATACCTTCATGGAACGAATATAACTCTGGAAAGCTTACGTAAAAACTAAAAACGAAGACAAGAACTTTTCTTCGAGATTCTACTCATGCGTCAAGCAACTGCGAAACCAACTTTCACTCAATGTGTGCAACAGCATTCGATAATCGGGTTCTTATGTGTACTTTCTTTTAGTATTAATTAACAATTTTGTAGATTTTTACTTTCATGAGTCATTGTGTTGACACGATTTGCTATTCATAATTATTTTAGGCCTACTCAACGAGGAAAACGTTTTCTGCAGGCAAGTACTGAGATATTGTACATACATGGAGAAAGATGTAAATATGAACGATCCTTAATAAATGCAAAATGCCGTTCCGTGATTTCTATGCAGAAATATTAGCAGATGAAGACGATGCAGACCATTTTGCCGATTTAACTGGAGAGACAGACGAACATTACGTTCTAAGTGATTTGGTTCTACCACAGAATCAACTGAAAACGAAATGTCCCATACAAAGGAATTAACGTTGCCTTCTTAAAAACACCCAAAAAGTGCAAGCCTAAAATGGTACAGCATGGGACCTCTTTCCAAGCAAAGGGCACTTTACAAAATCTTGGAGAAGAACCGTCAAAATATCGGAGAAAATCGGAACAATGCATTACAGAACAAACTTAAGAGCATTTTGAACATTCGAATGAAGACATCACATCGGTCTACAAAATAGTTATAGAAACGCTTTAACCATGACAAACAGACTTAAGACTAAGAACTCTCGAAATGCCACCTTTCGTCCAGTAACTGTTGATGAAATAAAAAAGTTTTTTACCTTGTGTTTGCTACAGGGGCAAATTACTACTTCGAATATGCGTAGCTTCTTTTCTTACGCTGATGTGTTGTATTTCCGTCGACTATTTAGTTACGTCATGTCCGGGAGGAGGTTTCAACAAATATTGCAAGTTTTGTATTGTTCCACTACTTTTTCAAAGAAGAAAGAAAAGGTTCAACCATTTCAGGACATATTAATTGCCCGATTTCAGTCTGTTTATGGTCCCACTAAGGAGCTTTTGCTAGATGAGTCTCTGTTACATTTTCGTGGCAGACTTGGTTTTAGAGTGTATTATAAAAATAAAAAAGCCAAGTATGGCATTAAATTTCATGAGTTGACAAACTCTAACACCAAAATGTACAGTGCTTCAGTGCTGCAGTTAACAATAACGACGAGAATTCCAGAAAATTAGGGCCTTTGGTTCTAAGATTATTGAAGCCGTACCTTATGAAAGAACATGAATTGTTCATGGACAATTTTTACAATAGTTACCGTATTTCAGAAAAATTGCTTGGTTTGCAAACTCAAACTACTGGAACTCTACGATCTACCCGTAAAAGTAATTCGTGTAAACTGGTAAAAAAAACTCAAAAAAGCGAACATTTTTGGGTTCGTAGAAAACAGGTTACTGTTTCAAAATAGCGCAATAAACGCCATGTTTTAATAATTACGACTAAAAATCATACCCGATTGATGTCAACGAATAACAGATATAAAAAAGAGATAATAAAACCTAAAGAAATTTTCACATATAACCGTCACTTGTGAGACATTGACAGATGCGTTCAAATGACCTCGACCTACTCCAAATCAAAGAAAACCATTCGGTAGTACACGAAAGTAATCTTTCACATGCTGGATGTTGCCTTATAGAATGCCTTTTACCTCTACAAAAAATATTGCAAAAACAATTCAACATCCTACAGATTTTTAGGTTTTCGTAATAGCCTCATAAAAACTTACCTAAAACTCTTAGTTGGCATTGAGGGAAAGTATGTAATCAGACATCAGAAGAATGACAATAGAAAGCAAAATGTGTTGATACTAAACCCTCTACCAGTCAAACTTCACTGGATGGTCACTGGCCCGAGAAAAATCCTGGTGAACCATCACCCAAATCCAACAAGAAAAAAGTACTTTTGAAATGCATATGTACCAAAAATAGTCTGCGTAAAGAAACAGCTTATAGATACAAAGGATGTCTAAATAAACCAGAATGCTTTAAACAGTGGCGCAAAAACAAAGCATCATAAATTAGCTTTCCTAGTTTTTGTATACCAATATTGCATGATTGTTTCAGTTTTTTTGTTTTACGTAATAATAAAGTTTGATTTTGATTTAAGATAAAAAAGTTTTTGTTTTATTACAAAATTACACATATAAATAAGCTTCATTAAGTAACGAGAAAATTCACTATCGTTGACCGACGCTGATCAGTGGTCTGTCAATATAAGATTGTCAGGTATCTTCATAATATAGCGGAACGCTGATCTGCATCTTAATAATTTGAAATGCAAAAATAGTGTATCAATCCACCATGTTTATACCTATACTTAATTATTACTTTATTTTTCTTAGCAATTTCAGAGGATGATTAAAGCATGTAGATAGCTATTCGCATGTCTTGGCTAATCGTGAGTACCTATTTTTCTTGCTATTAATTTGTGTATTTGTCAAAGGTAAAATACGTGCGACTTCAGGTTGCGAATTCACTAGTTTCGTATTAAATCGATGTTTAACTTACATTGTTATACTGTACTACGATAACTGTATGTATGGAGTGTTGCTTACCTTCCAGGACTTGTATCAACACTCTAACTGTGATATTTATGGAATTATTCATTGTTACTATATATGTAATTCTGCCTTGCTTACATTTGTTTTATCTCTTTTTCTCTCGTTATAAATAAACATATTTGTCCTTATAACCAGTCTGTCGTGTGTTCTATTTCAGTGTTTGATATATTTAAACGGTATCTTTCATTACCAACTTCCACCGTTTTGGCGCCTTGCTTTATAATTAGTACACCAAAACCTACAATCCACTCACCGAATCATACTGAGTTAGTCGCTTGCTATCAAGTTACGAGAATAACTTATGGTATTTGGTTTTTTGATCACAGATTTTTAGCCCTATTGTTGATGTTTCTTCTTCTAACCTTTCTAGACCGTTTTTAGTTTTTATGATCGTCGCATCATCTGCATAAGCAATAATTTGAACACTTTTACTATTTATCGTACCGTCTACATCTGTTTTTCTAACTGCGCTGTCCAAGACTATATTGGATAATGTTGCATAACATATCTCCTTCTTTGAACCCTTTCCCTACCTTGAAACTGTCGGTTGTTTCATTTCTAAATTTTACTGCTGCTGTTGTATCTTTTAAAGTCATTTTTACTAAGTTTTTCAATTTTTTCGAAACTTGTTACGGTAATTTTCATTACGTACGCCTTTGTTGTTACGGTTGAAATCTTCATTAGGTACGCCTATGTGTTGTCGACGTGAAATTAGATTCGGGTTTTGACACCCGCTAACGATCCTTTGCGCATTAGATGTCATTTGGTAGAAAGTCGACACATGTGGATGATGTAAATGGTCTGTAACGAGTGAATATTAATATATCCGTTACCATCGGGGAAATAATGGAAAACCATTTATAATTGTTTAATTTCCTAGTTTCGTTAAGACGTTACAGGGTAAGCTAAAGTCATCTTTTAATATAAACTCGTTTGTAATTCGTTTTCCTTTTGACAGCCATTTTGCGTCCCTTCATGTTACAACTGTTATATTCTCGATAAATGGATATCGTAACTATTAGTAACTAAGGCATCACGTTGCCGGACTCGAGCGCTAGCAAAATGCGATTTCAAGCCGCGCAATTGGGGTCTTACGGAGGCGTCCTGGGCAAACTTAAACTACACGTGACTGACACGCCGTGTTCGTGTTCACCACCTATTTGTGTTCCAGCGCTATTCTGTATTCGATATCAATTTACGGAGGAATGAACCTCGACAAATATTTAGATGGGACGATACTAACTTTTTCTTTATAAGACTTATGGTTATAACTAATTAAATCAACGACAAAGGGGTACCACAGCATATAACAACCGGTTTATATTATTTATACTTTCTTGTATCTTAAGTAATAATTGTTGTAGATGTGATTTCGTGAGACATTAGCTTGACACGATTTGCGATTCAAATTGTTTACAGGGTTATGTGTCGGGGGAACGTACGTTCTTCACACCAAAGAAACTTCCTGTATTTATGGTAAGTGATTTTATATGTTTTATTGCGTAGTCAAACGGGTCACTCACGAAACTTTTGCTATTAATTCTATAATTATCGCTATTGTTGTTTACGAGCTAGGTAATAAATTTTATTTAGGTCAAGTTGTGCATGCTGTGTACTACCGATTGATTAACGTTAATGCTATATTAATTTTACACGCTGTGTTATGATAAGTTAACATTAGCGTAGTACTTTCTTACTTCTGTATTTGATTGTCAGTAATGCCATTCTACTAATTATGTAACCGATATTTACTACCACCTATTCTTCGCTATATATTTTTATGGTAGTTTACTTATGTACGGTGTGTTGCCTATGCTACTGGCATTTCTGTATTTAGAATTCATTATAGTCTGTGATAATCCTCAGCGTTTCTACATTAAAATTGTTATCGTGGTTAGTTCTTCTTTTATGACAACATACCTACTTCCTATGACTATCGTATTAACTAATTGCTGCTGACTACTCAAACAGCTGAGTAGAGGAATTGCGAACCTAACATCGTGTTACAAGTATCCTGGTCTGTTGTGAGCAGGCAGACGTGACTTTGGATAGGCTCTGGCGCCCTTAATTATCTTTTATATACTTCTAGAAAACCTACCCCTCTCTCCGACTACTGAGAGTTGGCCGTGCAGGTTCGTAAAACCACCTAAAGCTTGTAACAAACTTCTCTTCTTGACAACTCTTCTAGAATGCTCTTCCTTATTACCGTATCAAATGCTTGCTTAAAGCAATAAATTATATTCTTGAAATCGGTTTGATTTCCGACAGGGCTTTATATGTTACATTCAGTAATGTTATTTCTTTGTAATTTGCACATTCTTCTATATCTCCTTTCTTGCGGATTGTAGAAATGATCTCTTTTCTTCATTCTTCTGGCATCTTTTCCTCTCTCAATATTTTAGATATAAATCCGTCAATTTTTTGGTGCAGTGTACCACCTTCATATTTATTGTATTGTATTATAATATTGTCACATCCTGGTGCTTTATTATTTTTTATCTTCATTATCTCTTCTTTTGTTCTTTTTAATTTTGGGTTAAGAATTGTTGATTGGTACTCTTATATTTATTTGATTTTAATTACTAAATAACTATTCGTAGTAGTTTTTCCATATATTTTGAATTTCTTTAGTTCCACATCTTGTTTTTCCTTCTAGCTCTTTGAAACCTTTTGTTTTTATGTTAAACTTTTTCTGTTCTCTTTTTATTTGTTGAAACAATTAATTAGTGGTTTGATTTTTCTTTTATCTTCATACCATTTTCTTTTCTTCTGCTCGCAGATGTTTCTTGTTATGTTGTTTACCTCTTTATATGCGTTTTTATCTTCATCCTTTTTTGAGTAACCATTCTTGCATGTTTTTGTTCTTAATCTCAATGGCTTCCCTACATATTTTATCTTGTTCTTTGTTTAGCTCCATATTTTCTCTTCCCACAGATATTTCTGCGATTCTTAATATGTTTCTTTTTATTTTAAACCATTGGTCTTCGACCTGATCTAAATTTTCGTGTTTGTATTGCTGTCGTTGAAATTTTCGTGTAATCCCTTTTTCCAATCTATCTTGTACTTCTAGATCTTTTATTTTCTCTGTGTTGCATTTGTTCATCTTTCTTAACTGAATTTCATCTCTTTCTAAACTTTTTGTTTTTTTAATGTTTGCTATTACTAAAAAGTAATCTGTATCGTCGTTAACTCCTCGATATGATCTTTGTACTTGTTTGAGTCTATATTTCCTTATTAGTATGTGATCGACTTCGTTGTTTTTGCTACTTGGTTCGAATGGTTCCATGTCATTTTATGTCTTTCTGAGTGTGAAAATTTTGAACTAACAATAAAAAAGTTCGTTGCTTCTGCAAGGTTACGCATATTCTGTTTACATTATCAGTGGTTTCGTTTTGTATTGTGTTCTTCCCTGATACTGATGTTATGTGGTTCTCTTTTCCATTCTGGGCGTTTATATCTCCCATTGTTATCAACGTGTCATGTGTTGGTATTTTTTCACACTCGTTTTATAATTATTCATATTTTTTTTTATTGGTTAGTTTTCTCTTCATTCTAGGTTTTGCTATTCTGTTATTTATTTTTGAACTGCAATAAAACCTGTACCATTTTTCTGTTTTTTCTTTCCCCCACTACAATATCCAGTATTTTTTTATTCTGCTTTTACCAGCCCATCTTAGTTATTGTATTGCGATAATGTCAATTCTATACTTAGTCATTATTTTTATAATTCCGAACGTTTTTCTATCTTGCATTAATGTCCTAATGTTTCCAAGTTTACGGCTTTTCGTGTTTTGGAATTGTGTCCATCTTATTTATTTTGAGCATCCTTTTTCGTATCTTCTCATAGCGTTTATTTTTTTGGTGATCTCTGACTCAAGTTTCTTTCCATTTTTTCAGTTTTATATGTACCGTCTTTGTTTTCTTGTTTCCCGATCTGTTTTATATTGTCTATAAAAAATCTTTGTCCGTTGATTATCAAGTTGTTATATTTTAGTATGGCGCAGTGATTTTCTATTCTGTATTGTTTCGTATATAAGATTAATTCTTTTCGTTTATTTCCTTTTAGAAGTCTTCCTCGATGTATATTTTTGTTCCTTTTAGATTTTTGGTCGCAATAAGTATCTCCATCTTTTTATTCCACTTCAATTATTATTGGTCTGGTTCTTCCTTAATTTTCTGATATGTTTTAGCTCTTCTTCAGTATTTATCGTTACGTCTTGCTCTTTCAGCATTACTCTAATTTTTGTTTCTTTCATTTCTATGTCACGCTCTTCTTTTTGCTCTTCTACTCCGTGTATAACTATTTTATTCTTTATGATTTTTTGCCTTAATTTTCGAATCCTTTTTTCTTACACTGTTAATGTTTTAGCAATATGTTCTTATTTAATAATTTTGTATTAACTTGTTTTAGTTTATTAATTTCTTCTTGATAATTATCTAACTTTTTTCCTCAATTCTATTATTTCTATTATATCCTTATCTTGAAAACACAAAACGCACGAGCTACACGGTACACTTAACTTTCACAGATCAAACCAATGTAAATAATGACGAAAGTATAGAAAGAAGAAAAGATGAAGACAGATGGAGTAGAGCAGTAATCTATGCTATGTACTCGTACTATACAAAAAAGAATTCCACTATATATAGTAAGTTCAAAAAAATAACATATAAAATCATAAAAACCAGAAGAAAAAAGACAGAAAGAGTCGTTGAGTACTCAAGATTTTATCTACATCAGATTAAGTCTTTGTCTTACGGCAAATACAAATAACAAGTTTTGTTTGACTTTTTACAACATTGCTTTCGCAGTTGACCTTGCGCTAATCAACAGATCAGTAAAGAAACTAAAACAGTATTTTAAAAGCAAAACAAAGTGAGAGATGGACAAGTAAGAGAAGGTCAATGCTTACGAGTCATTACGACAAAGAGGAAGACGTACTATTTTTAAGATGTTAAACAATTGAAAGTATACAAAAACTAGAGAAAAAAGAGCAGGTAAATGAAGCAAAGTAGCTTCTAATCTTCTTGGCAGCGAAAATACGTATGTATAGATGGTGACATGCCTCGCAGTCTTGTACGGTGCCGAAAACATAAAAATTGGAAGTTTGAAAGAGGAAGATGTTAAAAAGCGTTGATTTTAATAAAAATGTATGAAAAATTAACAATAACTCAACGAGTTAGATTACAAAGAATTAAGTCGTAAGAATGCAACTAAATTAAAGAACAAACAAAGAAATCCTAACCTATAAAAAGGAAAAAAAAAGAAAAACATAAAAAAAGTGCTAGAAACAGAATCAAAAAAGAAGGTAATGCAACCTATGCAAGAGACCAGTCGGTAAGAGCAAACAAACTTTGGACTATAAGGTCGTTAGCGCTGAAGTATAAAATAATAAATATTCTGCTTTATAAAAAATTGGAGTCTATAAAATTTCTTGTTTTTAGTGCGAATATTCTAATGTTGGACAAGCTAGTAGAAAATTTAAAGTTTGAAAACAAAATCATATCTATCAATATCTTTATTACAATTTCGACATTCGTAAATCGGATTTTTTGCTTTATTTAACATTTATCATTTTTTTCGTTCAAAAATTTGACGTATTTAGTATTTCATAACGTTTAAAAATGTTAATATATGTAAAGTTCTTATTTTCCTCTTTTCTTTTTTTTGTCCTCTATCTGATCCATCCATCTTCTTATTGGCTTTCACTTTTTGTCTCTAATTGGTTATTTCATTTCGGTTACCCTGTACCAGTTTTTCTTTAATTTCAACTTTAATATTTTCCTCGAGTGTTTCATTTCCATGGCGTCAATTTTTTTGTCAACGTTAGGATTGTCCCTATAGATTTAAAGACTATTGTCCTTTCTAGTGCTTCGTTCTAGTACATAATCCCACTGCTTAATTATTCACTGTATCAAATATCGTTCTTAAGGCAATAAAGATTCGGTACAGTTCTTTTTGTCGTTGTATCTTGTTTTCATTTACAGTTAAAATAAATATATTTTCATTCGTTTTTCTTCCAAGTCTAAAAACCGTTTGCTCCTCGTGTAGCCTGGGTTCTACGTAAACTTTTAATGTTTTTTCTCAGAATAATTGTAAAACCAAAACCAAACTTCTTAAAATAACTCCTAAAAAAAATCATCTCATCCTCTCCACTTTCTTCAGCATTTTTCGATTTTTAAACGCTATGTAAATCCAAGTTTCAACAGTTCTCTTTATTTCCACTTTAAGTTCATAACTATTCTCTATTGCTTTTGGTTTTTTGCAATTTGGTTCTATTTTCTTACACGAATTATACCGTTATATTCTCGGAGCCAATGTCTATTGTTTATGTTATAATTTAGTACCTAAATTCAGTATAATAAAACCTCATCGAAGTTGTATTTAAAGTCTGGACAGAAGGATTAACCAAACAGCTGTTCAACTTTACGATAGTAAAATATTTGGATTGTGTTTAGGATCAATCAGTCTTTGCTTCGTGTATTTGTGTTTAGCATATAGTGTTGTCCAAAATTCATCGACTAGATCTAACCGACAAAACTTCGCATTTGAGTATCTAATTTGCTTACCTAACCTTTTTGTCGCCTTTAGTCCAACTTACTTTTGCTTGTTTGTTGTTTATTGTCAACTTTTCGTCAAAGATTTGGTTGAGGTAGACAATGTTGCATTTGATATAATAGTACAATCATAAACTTCCATTGTCTTTATATTTATTTTTAATTGACTGCTGCTTCTTTTTGTTTCAATGTTCCTCTCTGTGTATGATCTTTGCCTCGGCCCAATTCATTCTATGTTGTTCTTCACAGTAGTATTGCGCGATAACAGATCTTGATATCTAACTTTACTGTCTTCAGAATATCAACGAAATGCTTCGAGTTCTTGACAAAAGATAGACTGTTGTTTTGAAACGGTTGCATAATCGGTAGTAGAAACTTGAACAACTGGTATGTAGGTCCATTACGAGAGCTGGTTATCGGCCAAAGTGGCGTGTTGCTTTTGTGTATCTTGCTATGACTACCCAAAAAAGATAATAGAAGAGTTTCTTTATAAACACCAAACCAACATAAGCCAGTAACCAAAAAAAAAGAACTGCCAAAAGCGCTACTCAGCATCGCATACCATGCGGTATGACCTCTGTCACGAGACCATAGAACAGTGGAGACTCCAAAAACTGATATACCAAATCCAGTGTAAATATGGCAAGTGGCACGTGGGAGAAAGCAAAAGTCCCTTGAAGTCAGACTAAAAGAACACAAAATTCATTCGCAGAAAGAAGAGATATTAAATTCCGGCATCGCGCAACACTCCTGTGAACAACAACATAAAATAAAATGGTCTGAAGTGAAGATCATACACAGAGAGGAACATTGGTACAAAAAAAATTCAAAGAAACAGCATTCATCAGCAAAAACAAAGTGGTCTTGGTCCAACCAAGTGTAGAAACAAGCAACGTTGGAAGTCGCTAATTGGACGTTTGAAAGAACTAAAACTACACTACTGTTTTTAATATTTAAGCTTTAGTAGTCTCTAAGTTTGTTGCTTGATAACGATTGCAGATACTCTACCAATCAAAACGTTTTGTTAAAATTGAAAAATAGAAATAAAGACAGTGGTTATCCAGAATTGTGCTATTATATGATTTAGGTTTCTATTCTTCCATTATAATTACTGTGTCTTATGGTTTAAAGTTTAATTCTCACCGAAGAGTTTGTACGGAGCGGTGCATTATCTTCATCATCTATTATTACATTATAAATCGTACTGTGTCTAAACGTTATTTATTAAAGTATTTTCTTATAACTAGTTAAATTGATGGTTTTAATTCTTTTTTGTGTACTTGTGTGGACCATTTAAGTTGCGGGTTTATATGGCTGTCTTGTGTTATCCGGTCTCAACAGGTTTTGTTTTGTTTAATCCAGTTCGAAGTTAAACCAAAACCAGTTAATGATTTATGCCTGTTTTTGCTTTTTTTGTTGTTTTATGTTTAGGTGAGTCTTCGTGGGTGCACTATGTAATTTATTAAACTTTTTGCATTCCGTTCTTTCTTTACAAAAGTGTAGTTATTGTTGCCTCTACATCGTGTTGCCTATTATTGAGGCGTTTTTTTAGCGGAATTCAATCATTCTTAAAGCATTCTTATTTGATATTTTTTCTCCTTTCTACCTATACAACTCGTTCCTCTTTTTCAGTTTTTGCGGTCCAGTCTCCCGTTCCCGATGAATGTTCCTGATTTCTTGTTCGCTTCGTCTAGTACTTCCTGAAGTGTTCTATAATAATCTACTACTTTTTCCTCTAGTGTATACTATATCGGCCTGTAAACTTCATATCGACCAAATTCTAACGTTGACCGTTCTGTGTTTTTATATTTGTTTGTCAATATTATTCCTACTCTTTTATTTGTACTTCCATCAGCACTTCCTAAGCAAAACTCATAGTTTCTTTTTTTTCATTTCGCTAATGCCGAATATCTGGATTTTATTCTCTTTTTATCTATTTGCGTTGCTTTTTGTTCCGTCCAGTAGTTGTCTTATCACATTTTTTGCATTATCTGATGGTGCTATGATATCCACGTTTCTTTAAATTTTTTCTCTTCCATCACTAGGTTTACTAATGTGCCAAATGTAAGTATCGTTTCATATTGCTCCTCGACAAGATCTACTTTCTTCTCCGTCTGTGGACCTATTTATTTTCATTCTTTCCTCTGAGTCTATAGTGTTTCTTCTTTCTGTTGTTGCTTTATTATGTCTCGCCTAGATTTTTTGTACTCCATTCGTTTCTGTTTATTATTTACTTTTCTGTAATTATCGTTGCTTTCATTTCCTGTTCTTGATTGATGATTTGTGTTAGCAATTATTTTCTTGTTTTCCTAGTTCTTTTATTCCGATTTGCTTCTTGTGCGCATTTCTAGTCTGTTTACAATGTTCACTTCCATTGCATCAATTCTTCCGTCAATTGTTAGGATTGTCCTTTTCCTAACCATTTAATTTCTAATTTTTCTACGTTTTTTTCGCATTATTTCTTATTTTTAACATCATTAATAAATATGTGGCTAAACGCCATTGCGTAAGAACGGAGCTACGTACGAGCTAATTCATTTATAGAAAATTTTAAAAAAAATGTTAGTTAGATAGTAAATACTACAAACGCAAAATTGAAAAAATGTATTGGAATTATACGCAGCATAACATTTCTAACTGTAACTACGCAAGTGCAAAAATTCGTATATATAATTGCAGAAACCATTATTAGAGACCAGTTTCGTCCTATTTGGATTCTTCAGCACTGGAATACTCTAATGCAATTTCCACAAATATATATAACAAATTGCCATAGTTTACTTTACTGTAGCTATTATCTTCCAGTTGTGGCACACTTATGGGTTAGGTGTTAACCCACAAAAAATTATAGCCTTATATTCTCGGGGACAATTTGTAATAATTATGTTACAATTTACTACCCGGGTTCAGTATAATAAAACTCTAAATAGTCTAAATAGAAGGTTTAACCGTAGCAGCATAATTTAGTTGTATTTAAGTATTCAGTATCAATTTATGTCTTTACTTTGTGGATTTGTGTTCAAAACGTATTATTCTGCTTTTAATCTAAAACGTTGCGCTAAATCCATCGACTAGATCTAGCCGAAGAATCTTCGCATTTGTTTACTTTTTTGTCGCCTTTAAGCAAATTTAAAACGGCGCTGTTTTATATGCAATAATAACCTTTGTCACAAATGTATTACTTTTGCATATTTGTAATTATATACAATTTAACGTGCTTGTAAAATCAAATTTGTATGCAACAAATTCGATTATGTATAAATTACTATTTATTATAGTGCAAAAAACAATTTTAAGTTGCAACAATTTAAGCAACAAATTGTTTAGACAAAATAAAACTTGAAAAGTCCCGCGCCAGAGCACGTCGATTCTACGTCGTTTTTTTATTGTTTATAATTATCAACAAATTCGATTATGTATAAATTATTGTCGATTATAGTCCAAAGAAGAATTTTACGTTGTAACAATTTAAGCAACAAATTGTTTAAGCAAAATAAAACTTGAAAAGTCCCGCGCCAGAGCACGTCGATTCTACGTCGTTTTTTTATTGTTTATAATTAGCAACAAATTCGATTATGTATAAATTACTATTTCTTATAGTGCAAAAAACAATTTTAAGTTGCAACAATTTAAGCAACAAATTGTTTAGGCAAAATAAAACTTGAAAAGTCCCGCGCCAGAGCACGTCGATTCTACGTCGTTTTTTTATTGTTTATAATTATCAACAAATTCGATTATGTATAAATTATTGTCGATTATAGTCCAAAGAAGAATTTTACGTTGTAACAATTTAAGCAACAAATTGTTTAAGCAAAATAAAACTTGAAAAGTCCCGCGCCAGAGCACGTCGATTCTACGTCGTTTTTTTATTGTTTATAATTAGCAACAAATTCGATTATGTATAAATTACTATTTATTATAGTGCAAAAAACAATTTTAAGTTGCAACAATTTAAGCAACAAATTGTTTAGGCAAAATAAAACTTGAAAAGTCCCGCGCCAGAGCACGTCGATTCTACGTCGTTTTTTTATTGTTTATAATTAGCAACAAATTCGATTATGTATAAATTACTATTAATTATAGTGCAAAGAACAATTTTAAGTTGCAACAATTTAAGCAACAAATTGTTTAGACAAAATAAAACTTAAAAAGTCCCGCGCCAGTGCACGTCGATTCTACGTCGTTTTTTTATTGTTTATAATTATCAACAAATTCGATTATGTATAAATTATTGTCGATTATAGTCCAAAGAAGAATTTCACGTTGTAACAATTTAAGTAACAAATTGTTTAGGCAAATTGAAACATGAAAAGTCCCGCGCCAGAGCACGTCGATTCTACGTCGTTTTTTTATTGTTTATAATTAGCAACAAATTCGATTATGTATAAATTATTGTCGATTATAGTCCAAAGAAGAATTTCACGTTGTAACAATTTAAGTAACAAATTGTTTAGGCAAATTGAAACATGAAAAGTCCCGCGCCAGAGCACGTCGATTCTACGTCGTTTTTTTATTGTTTATAATTATCAACAAATTCGATTATGTATAAATTATTGTCGATTATAGTCCAAAGAAGAATTTTACGTTGTAACAATTTAAGCAACAAATTGTTTAAGCAAAATAAAACTTGAAAAGTCCCGCGCCAGAGCACGTCGATTCTACGTCGCTTTTTATTGTTTATAATTAGCAACAAATTCGATTATGTATAAATTACTATTTATTATAGTGCAAAAAACAATTTTAAGTTCCAACAATTTAAGCAACAAATTGTTTAGACAAAATAAAACTTGAAAAGTCCCGCGCCAGTGCACGTCGATTCTACGTCGTTTTTTTGTTGTTTATAATTATCAACAAATTCGATTATGTATAAATTATTGTCGATTATAGTCCAAAGAAGAATTTTACGTTGTAACAATTTAAGTAACAAATTGTTTAGGCAAATTGAAACATGAAAAGTCCCGCGCCAGAGCACAACGATTCTAGGTCGTTTTTTATTTTTTTATAATTAGCAACAAATTCGATTATGTATCAATTATTGTAGATTATAATCCAAAAAAGAATTTTACGTTGTAACAATTTAAGCAACAATCTGTTTAAGCAAAATAAAACTTGAAAAGTCCCGCGCCAGAGCACGTCGATTCTACGTCGTTTTTTTATTGTTTATAATTAGCAACAAATTCGATAATGTATAAATTACTATTTATTAAAATGCAAAAAACAATTTTAAGTTGCAACAATTTAAGCAACAAATTGTTTAGGCAAAATTAAACTTGAAAAGTCCCGCGCCAGAGCACGTCGATTCTACGTCGTTTTTTTATTGTTTATAATTAGCAACAAGTTCGATTGTGTATAAATTATTGTCGATCATAGTCCAAAGAAGAATTTTACGTTGTAACAATTTAAGTAACAAATTGTTTAGGCAAATTGAAACATGAAAAGTCCTGCGCCAGAGCACAACGATTCTACGTCATTTTTTATTTTTTTTATAATTAGCAACAAATTCGATTATGTATCAATTCTTGTAGATTATAATCCAAAGAAGAATTTTACGTTGTAACAATTTAAGCAACAAATTGTTTAAGCAAAATAAAACTTGAAAAGTTCCGCGCCAGAGCACGTCGATTCTACGTCGTTTTTTTATTGTTTATAATTAGCAACAAATTCGATTATGTATAAATTACTATTTATTATAGTGCAAAAAACAATTTTAAGTTGCAACAATTTAAGCAACAAATTGTTTAGACAAAATAAAACTTGAAAAGTCCCGCGCCAGAGCACGTCGATTCTACGTCGTTTTTTTATTGTTTATAATTATCAACAAATTAGATTATGTATAAATTATTGTAGATTATAGTCCAAAGAAGAATTTTACGTTGTAACAATATAAGCAACAAATTGTTTAGGCAAAATAAAACTTGAAAAGTCCCGCGCCAGAGCACGTCGATTCTACGTCGTTTTTTTATTGTTTATAATTAGCAACAAATTTGATAATGTATAAATTACTATTTATTAAAGTGCAAAAAACAATTTTAAGTTGCAACAATTTAAGCAACAAATTGTTTAGGCAAAATAAAACTTGAAAAGTCCCGCGCCAGAGCACGTCGATTCTACGTCGTTTTTTTATTGTTTATAATTAGCAACAAATTCGATTATGTATAAATTACTATTTATTATAGTGCAAAGAACAATTTTAAGTTGCAACAATTTAAGCAACAAATTGTTTAGACAAAATAAATTATTCCTATTCTTCCATTTGTATCATCATCAGCGTTTACTGTTTTTCTCTTCGTTTTACTAATTCCTAATATCTAAATTCTATTTCTTTGCTTCTACTAAACTCCTTGTTTTACTTGTCGTAGTTTTTGTCTACACTTTTTTGTCTTTTATCCATTTTGACCAATTTTACATATTTGTTATTGTTCCTCATGAAGAGGTTCCTTTTTCTTCATCTGTGGACGTATCTCTTTTCATTCTTTCTTCTGAATCTATAATATTTTCTCTTTCCTTTTTTGGTTTATTATATGCATCCGTTTATTATTGACTTATTTTAATCTTCTCATTTTCTAGTTCCTGGTTTCTATCATATGTGTTTATTTTCTTGTTATCTTTGTTTTCTGATTCCCATCTCCGTTGATTTCTATTTTAGTTCCCTGAAATCCAAAGCTACATATTTTTTTGCGTTTTTAGTTTTAAGTCAAACCTTTATTGATCTATTTTTTCTTTTTATGCGCATTTCTATTCTGTTTATAGCGTCTATTTTGCTATCTGTGATTAATACTCTTCTTATTACTTCGTTGTTTTAGAGTTGTGTCTTTTCTATTATCTTTTGAAACGCCAAAGGTGGTTAAATTAACCTTGTTTTATGTTCTACTAGTTCATTCCTTTACAGTCTGAAATATTAAATTTTTTTTTTGTTTAAAGTTGTTTTTCTTTGTCAATGAAAGCTTTAACGTTGTACCATTTTCTTTTCCAAATTTACCATATGTTGATACCTAACTTTGCTTTAATTTTTTGGAACAGTTAAATTATTTAAGTTTTATATAAATTTTTACATTTGTGTTAAATCTTTCAAGGCGTTGGTTTCTTTGATATTTCGTATTTAAACGTAATATACAAATAAATCTGCAATAAAAACTTAAATATTTTCTATTATACGTTATTTGTATATGTTTTTATATTTATTTTGCTTTTGTCAATAAATTTTCGCTAAATATCAAATATAACAAGAAAAACGTATTACGTATTGTGCTTTAACGATAAGTCATAATAAAGTAAATTTCTTCTAATAAAAATAAATTTTGTTAGATGCTATTTTTGTCATCTAAATTTTGTGCTGCAACCATAATATAAATTACTTAAAATAACAGTCACCAGCTTCCTTTCAATATAATTGTGTAAGATCTTGTTTCACGATTTTGTAGAAACTTTACGTTTTGTTATATAAACCAGTTTAAAAAGATATTAAAATATGCCGGATTCAAATTGTTGAGATTCTAAATTTGTTTCTGGATATTTAAACCGCATATTAAAAATAATATTTTAAATGTAAAAGCAAGAGCAGTATAGCATATTTTACTTAATATTATTAAATTGAGTCGACAAAAATTTTTTTATTATAAAATTAACCAGCAAAAAAAGCTTAAATTTAATTAAACCGAAAAATAAATTTGAAAAAAACGGGACGTTTTTAATATGCAGTTACAACTGATAAATTGCCAAATTTAGCAAAAGCGTTTTTCAGTTTACTAATAAAATTAAAACTTTTAAACAAAAACGCTTAAAGAAATTAAACCGAAAGAAATTCGTGTTCCAATAACTGTCAAATAGACGTTTTAACACAATGCGCCAAAATTAACTTAAAAGAATTTTTTTTGAGGTTAAAGTAAAACTAATTAAAGTAAGTAAAACTTGTTTGGAAATTTAGTCGAAAAAAAAAAAACAATTTCCGCAATGTTAAACACGTAATTAAAAGGTAGTCGCGACTAATTAATGTTATGGGTGGATAAAATTTTGCAACTGAGTAAAAGTTTTGCAATTTACTTAGTGCATTTTAGATTAAGGATGTGGCATTTTAAAATGGTTTTTGAAGTTCAAGTGCAACGTGCAGACAAAGTGTGGAGATATAAATAGGTACAAGACCAACAGAAACTCTATAAAGATCCCGCGCCCCTTACTGTACATTAAACGTTTTAAAAGTTATTTATAAATAGCGCGATCATTGACTGATATTTTATTAAAAATAACCGACCCCGCGTGCCCTTTTTGTTTAATTTATTAAACCGGAGTAATTAAGTTGAACAATCAATACAATTGTGTTTGAGCTGCAAAAGTGAAATTTTAACATTTTTTTGTTTCCGTTAGGTACTTACATTAAACGCGGTGAGCCATTACACAGAGGGGAATGCTTAATTAGATTTTTTTTAAACTTGTGTTTAAATGATAATTAGATTGTAACAATTCATTACAATAAACTCAAAGAAGTAATTGTCCCTAATTGCATTTATACATTTAGAAAACACATCTAAAATACAGTTACTGTTTTAAACGCGATATATTACACAAAAAAGCTTCCCGAGAGCTTTTGTTTTTAAAACGAGTCTAAGAGAATATCATAAAGAGAAGAGAACATTATGGAGAAGTGCAAAGATAGAGACGACGTTGCATGGCTCATATTCCCCATCTTAAAATTAATAAAAGGGGTAATTTGAAGTTACGGAAAATTAAACAATAGTCATTCTTTAAAAAGTTTTCAAGTTTTAAGCAGTAAAGCCGGTTCGTGACATACGAGCATGAATAATAAATTTGTAAAGTAGAATTGTCTGTTTCTTCTTTTTTTCATCTTGTAATTCTTATTGAAGAAAAACAACTTTTCGAAAGAACTTACATAAATAATGATGTTGGTTCGATTTTGAATCGTAAAATAAATTAAGCCAAGTTAAAGAAATTTTTTTTCTTAATTAACACAAATTAATTTAAAATTTGTTGTAAAATTAAAAAAAAACAAATTTGATTTTTTTTTAAGATTTGTGTCAAATTAAATAAAAAAAAATATATTTTAAATCATAAAATTTGTATATTATGTAACTACAACACGAAAACTATACGGTTGTCTTATGTACTTTAATTTTCTTTTTCAGAAACAACATTTTTATATTTACTTATTTTAATATTAAATTTTCTCATAATACGAACTAAAAATACACAAAACTTTATAAAATATTTATTAACGTTTAAATATTTAAAAATAACTAAAATATGTAAAACGTAAAATTCCTTTATAAAAAATTTTTTTAAATTATTAATGTCAAAGATATGTAAAATGTGATTAACAAATGTCAAAATTGTAATAAAAATACCATTAGATATGATTTTTTTTCAAATTCCAATTTTGCACTAGCTTGTCCAATACCAGAATATTCGCACAGAAAACAAGACATTTTATAGACTCCAAATTTGTATATGAGAAAATTTGCTGCCTTGAGCTTGTTGACTTCATATTTCTACTCCGGTGTCTTAAATCTTCTGTTACTATTTCTAACATTAACTTTGTTTCTCTTTGTTAGTACTTTTTGTACATTTATTGGACTGCATTTTTTTACCATGTCTCAACCACTTGATTCTTTGTAATTTTACTCTTTGAGTTATTTTTGTTTTTCCACAAGATTTTTAAGTAGATCTAAGCTTGAAACAAAGGGAGCTGCTCTTGACCACATTTTAATGTAGCATTTGAAGCCATAGTAAAAGAAAACAAAAATCAAATATCTGAGATAGTGTATCAAAATTGGCGATCTTTGCAGATGAAAAAGTTAATAAAGAAAACAAACGAATGTAGGTTACCAGTAAATACAGACAAAACAAAATATAAGAAAATGATTGGCGGAAAAGTAAGAGAAAGTCTACAATTACGAGTTATTACCACAGACGCACTATTTTGAAAAGGTCAGACAATTCCAATACTTAGGAGTGACTGTTACTGTTTTTAAATTTTATGGTGTCATACCAACTTATCAAACCATTATCCCAAAAATTCTACTCTACTTTAGCTGTCTGACATTCTTTCTTCTTTCTAAATTTTTTTAATTATATCTGTTAAGCATGACCACAACGATGAACTACTTTTCATTAAAGATTCTGCTGGTATGCCAATTTCTCTGAATATTTGTTACTTATTGTGTTGGCTCTATTAAATGTTATTCTTCTTTTGTCTCTTCTAGATCTGTAAAAATAAATACGTCACCAACAACTTTGTTTCTCCTACTAGTTCTGCTAACTCATTTTTACAGCAACCCAATACCCCCATTTTCTGTTCTTTGCTTAATTTAACTTGTTGATAACAATTCTGTGCAGTGCTGTATCTGTCAAAATTCTATTCTAATTTTCCTATATCTCTTATACTGGTGCTTCGCCCACTGACTTCTTTGAGAGTTTTAAATCTCTTTTTGTGTTTTTTTTTGTAAAGTTGTTCATTGGCTTTTTTGCTCTATTGTTTTTCTCTTCTGCTTTTCCTGGTAATTCATAATTTCATTAATACCAGAAAGCAGTCAGTTTTCGCGTCTATCTTATAGTAACTTCTATTATATTTGATATACTTTGGGTGCTTAGACTCTACCAACACGTGTTCTATTTGGTTTTTCGTGTTTCAATTTTGACATCGCCACGTATATATTGTGCTGAAAATTTGTGCTTATATCCTTTTTTTGGTTTTCAATTGCAAACTCTATTTTTGTTATTATTATTTTTTTATGCTAACTATTAATATGCTATAGTACGAAGGCAATCCACAAACCAACCTCCGTTTGGCTATGAATTAAACCAATATACAGTGTGTCCCAAATATAGTAAGATAGTATGGGTATCTTTCTTATTATTAAAGATAGAGATTTGGTTAAATAGGAAATATTATGCCAATTTTTAAGCCGAGTTCAATTCCGTTGAGAAACATTTCAATTTCCGAACAGTTTCAAAATTATTTTTAAAAAATTAAAAATCGCCGATTTCTAAAAACTCAAATATCTCCGTAATTATAAATTATATACAGAAAAGTTATAGGTCAAAGTTACTTACTTTGATGAGGCACACTTAAAAATGATGTCAAAATAAAATTTAAGATGGCGGTTTCCAAGATATTGATAGCATCTTTCTTATTGTGAATCAGTGCTATATTAGATTTTTACACAATTAAATAGTGTCTTTTTTCTCTTTTCAACGATGTATAACAACCTATGTACAAATAAAAAATTATGGAAAACATTAATTGTTTTAATTTTAAATCAAGTAGCCATGATTACCAATAAAACAAAAAACATTCCGTAAATATAGAAATTTTAATATATACATCCAAATTTAGACATTTATCATAGCGTTTAAAAATATTAGAAAAACTGTCGCTTGGGACTTCAGGCAGCCTGAACATCTTGAATCTTCATCGGAGTCAAACCGCTGCGACCCTAGCCACTTCTTCACATGCATAAACAAGTAAATATCAATGGGAGTGAGATGGGTAGATAAAAATATCCCACTTGAACTAACGTAGCAGTTTTTGTGATTGCTGCGCAGTTTGGGGCCGAGCGTTATCGAGTAATAACACAACGCCGAACTTGAGCAAACCACGACGTTTGTCTTAAATTGGTCGTCTTAGGTTTTTAAAGTCTCACAATAGTCTTTGTTGGTTACTTTCCGCTCCATAACCTCCACCAATAATATTCCCTTTGCACCCCAAAACACGGTGGCCGTTACTTTTCTCGCAGCGCTTTTTCAAGCTTTCTTTGGTTTGGTTGGTAAAGTAGTATGGCCCCACACCATTAGCTGCTGTTTTGTTTCAACGTTGACATACGAGACCCAAGTCTCGTCTCTATGTTACATACCGTTATTTCGTAATTGTCAAATATATTAGTTTAAATTAAAATCAATGGCTGCACTGGTTTACACGCCGCTACTGATTGTCAAATCACCTTACGGGTGGGGATAAACGTAATAAAGCAATTAACAGCCATTTTACTCGCTCTTTACTGTTTCAAAACCGCTGCGAACGTTCGTGTATTTGAGTGTTATTTCACGACATCGCATGTGCTGGGAAAAACGTATTGATCGAATTCAGCGATTGGGTTAATTACGCGACGTTCCAGGTAGGAAAACGATTCCAAAAATGGCATCGTCAAATTATCTTTTTACTTTTTTTATCAAGTTTCGTGAGGTTGCCACCCTACCTTTGTATCCGGCTGTTTCCGGAATATGTAACCTGTGTAGTATGTAATCGGAAGAGACAACAGAAAGCTCACACCTGTTTCTGAAATATCAGTAACCTATTACTTCGTTAATTTACTTCTGTAATTAATTGATTAACTAAGTGCACATTACTTAATATAGCGTATGCTTTCTTGCATTTATACTGATTACTTTAATCATGTCAGCCTTGTACGTACTACTTTTTAGTATCGTATAATTTTGCTTTTGTGTAATCGGTTTTAATTGTATTCACTCATTGTCAGCCTTCAGTGTATAACTTGTTTTATGTAATTACAACGTACTGACTCAAATTTAATTTCAGTCGCAAAGTTTATATCATCTGTAAGCCTATATATAATCGTTGAGTACGTTGACGTAACATCCGTCAAGTTTCATCGATCATTTAAACGCAGTCGTAACCAAAAGCAAAATAACATTAACCGTGGTACGTAAGCTACGACGTATATTTTCGTTCTTAAACCAATAGATAGGAATAGTGAACGTTACTACTTGTGACGAAAAACTGTCGGTTAGATAAGTTTTTGTGCTCACAAATTATTTTTTGCGATTCATTATTATCATTGTCGATTTTCGTCTTATTTCTCGACTGCACACTAGACGAGGTATTTGATCGAGTAATATTTATATTCAAATTAAATCCAATCACTTATAACGTTTGTTAACAATTGAATATAATTAGTTGCATGGCGTGATACCTGAACAAAAAGCCTACATCGACATTATGACTGTGATATTATTATATTAGTCGACGAGTCTATAATTGTTATTGGTCTACCTAATCCTTTTTTGATTTTAACGCTATTATCTATTGTTTGAAATATATTGTTAGAATTTTTGCTTTCCACTTTGTTGATTTCAGTGATCGACAGACTTAAACAAGGTCTATATTGGGTGATATTTACTTGTTTTAATGCTTTTTTTAATTTAGTGTAGGACTAGCACACCGAGACTTACAACCCGCTTGCCGATTCAACTGAGTTAGTCGCCTGCCTTTAAGATACAAGAAAATTATCGTAACAATTCTGTTAAAAAATTCATTTTCTTTTGCATCATACCGCAAAAAAAATCTAGAAAAGAGCCCAAGTTTTGTGTCTTGTGATTCTCAGAGAGCTCTTTCGGAATCCACCGAGTACAGAATATTCAATAAAAAAGATAGAAGTGAAAACAAAATCCAGAAAATAATCAATAAAAGAAGAGCAATAACCAAAACGCTAAACCCTCTTCTCTAGAATAAAAAAATCTATTTTGAGCATCTTCTATCCATTTCAGTCCTGTGACGCTTTTGATGTCTTATTATCGTATAATTGGTCTTCCTTTTCCTCGTCTTCTTTCCCATGGTCTCTATTTAATGATTTTGTTGTTCCATCTGTTGTCTTGGCAACATGTCTAGCATATTTTCATGTTAAGCTATTTGCTGTTTGTGGTATATCGGTGACTTTTGTTCTTCGTCTGTTGACTCATTCCTCTTTTTATCATATCTCAGTGATATGCCCAGCATAGATCTTTCCATTGCCTTTTGTGTTAATTGTAATTTTTATATTATTTTGTGTGGAAGATTATTATTATTATATAGGAGCAAAAACGGGCGCCACTCCTTGCGTAATGAAAACATCAAAGTTTTAACAAGAGAAAAATGTAACAAATTGATTGTATATTTTCCAATCGATCACCAAAAAAATTCAGTAAATGCTAGGTAAAATTAATCAATGACAAAGTCACATTTAAAAAAATCAATGAAACGTTAACAATTGTATGTTTCCACTTGTATTGTTCAAATAGATACAAAATTTGGTAAACTCTAAGCACTAGCAATCAATAACAAAACCACATAAGACAAAATTGATCAAAGATTAAGAATTACATGCATAATTATTGTAGAAACGTAAAACTTGCCCCTAGACCTGGAATTCCTTAGCGTAACAGCTAGTAATAAATGCTAATTCAATAATATTACCCTCGACACTTTCGAAGAATGTAAGGTTGTATTCGTCTATTTAACTTAGCCACCACCTACCATTCTTTTTAATCTTAAGCTTTTTTGCCCTTTATGTACCTTGGAATATTACCTATTACTATATTTGTATATCTCTCATTATATTTTCCCTCTCGTATCCTTGTTCTTGTTTCTTGTCTCTGTATATCCTTATCTCTTCTTATTATCTCATCTTTTATTTCTCCCTTATTTTCTCTACCTCTTCTCTCGCATATCCAACTCTTTCATAATAGCTTCTTCTTTCATCTTGTCCATATTTAATTTTTCTATTCTTTACCTCTTTCCAGCACATTTGAAGCAATTTACATTCTTCTCTTTCTTTCATTTGTTCTTCGTAACAAATTGCTCTCTTCCCCGCCTGTACCCTTATCTTTTCTAACTTCATTTCCTCCTCTACAATGTACCCTGGCGTTTCCCTAATCCTAACGTCCATTTCCAGTATTTTTCTTGTACTTTCTCCAATTTCTCCCATTCCTTCCACCACCACATTTTCGCCTCGTACATCATCACACTCTTTATTAATTTGTTAAACAACCATCTTCTTGTTTCTATTTGCTTCCCAAAACCCCTCTCTTCTATACCCCACACCTGACCTACAATTCTGTTACATTTCTTTGCCAACCACTTTATATGAGCCTCATCTTTATTGTCGTTTCTGATTCGATAACCCACTTTACACTTTCTATTACCTCGTCCCCCCCACTTCCACTCTACTGTTTTTTACCCCCCCTTCCTTTTTGAAACACTACCATCTTTGTTTTTCCCACATTTACACTTAAACACTTTTTTCCAGTTACTTTTTTACTGTCTTTATCATCTCCTGCATTTCTCTTTTTTTCTTTGCTATAATCAATCATCCGCATACGCCAAAACCCACACTTTTAACCCCCCCCCATTACTATTCCTCCACTTTGTTGCCCCATCTACTCTAAATCTTCTAAATATACAGCAAATAAACTAGAACTAAGCGGGAACCCCTGCCTTAGTCCTTTATTTGTCCAAAATGCTTCACTTAACTTTCCATCTATTCTTACTTTGCACTTTGTCTCATTATATATTTCCTCTATATTCCTTACTAGTTCTTCCTCTATCTGTTTTTTTCTTAATATATTCCATAATTTACATCTATTTACATTATCAAACGCTGCTTTTATATCCAGAAATAACGCAGAAACTTTCCCTCTTTTCACTTCTAATTCTTTGTTTACTATCTGTTTTCATATGTATACATTATCTAATGCCCTTCTCCCTCGTCTAAATCCTGTCTGCCAGTCTGGTAAAATCTTTTTTTCCTCCATTTCTCTTTCCAGTTTTTTTTGCAAAATTGTCATATAAATTTTATATCCCACATTTGCCACACTTTTTTCCAATGATCCGGAAACACCTCACCTGACCATATCTTATTTAAAATTTTCTATATTCTTTTTTTCGTTCTCTCTCCTTTATATTTCCATTGTTCTCCTTGCGTCCCATCCGTCTCTTCTGCCCTTCCTTTTTTTATTTTTCTTAATGCTTCTTCTATTTCTTCTTTTTGTATAGTAGTACTGTTCCTCCTATAAATATCCTTGATTCTCTTAGCCTTCTTTTTTTCTTTAATATTTCTAGTTTATCTTCTACTGAATCCAATTTTATTAGTATTAACCCACTCGCTAATTTAATTGCGTCTCTTATACCCTTTTTGAGTCCCAATTCATTTTTGAACAACTTATCCACTTGCTTTTTACGCTCTTCTCTTCCCTTTTGACCTTCCATTCCTCTGATAACTAAGTTCTACCATCTCTTTTCCCTTTTGATTACTTCCACATTTCTTTCCAAATTTTATATTTTCTCTTCCATGCTCTTATTCTTTTTTCCCACATATCGCATATCTCCCGTCGCTCTTCTCTCTCTTTTTTTAACTCCTCCGCGATCTTTTCCAAATTAGATACTAATTTTTTGTTCTCTTTCCTCATCTGCTTTATTTCTCTTATCATTTCCCTACACATCTCGGTTACTCTCTGCTCTTCCTTATCACTCTCCTCCTTTCTTGGGCTTCTTTTTGTTCGCTTACTCCTTGCAAAAACTTCTTGCATCATTTCTTGTCTTTTGTTTTTCCTTTCCGATCCTGTCGATTCAGATTCTGACATAATTATTACTAATTATCCACATGTAGGATTTTTTTTCTTAATTACTAATTATGTTTAATTAAAACAAGCCACAAATATTTAACAACAAACAAAATAAAAATGTCTATGAATAAATAAAAATAAAAGTCTATAATGTACTGATAACAAAAACGCGCTTGACCTTTACACTAGTCACGATACTCGCTATAGCATTCGCATACTTTATCTGAACTCCGCAATAACAATAATAACGACGTCCTTACTCAACCGCTTTCAAAATACGAATCTATAATATTCACCTTGGTTGGTGCAAGGTCAATTAGTAAAGTTATTTTACGATAGTCACCCTTAGTAAACTCATTCTATCCAATACCAATTGATAACTCTTTATGACAACCTTTTGTTCACTATAATTCTTGTAATAAAACATCTAAGCCTTCTACTCTATTATTACTAGTTACTATTACTAGTACTAATGTTCATGTCTTGGTTTTGCTGGTTATTTTTTATCATATTCCTGATCATTACCATTACCGTCATATGTTCCTCGGTACAAAGTTAAAATTGTTACGTCTATATTAGATAAAAAAAGAAAAAAAATCGGATGGAAATGAAACTACGGCAGTCATTATTTTTTTTTTAATTTTTAATATTAAACTTTTAAGTATTTTTAATTTATGTGCAAAATACACGATTTTTGAAAATTTATGACTAACGACACGTAACAGTTTGCTTAAAAATATTAAAACTTTCATAAATTGTTCAAAATTTGTTTTTTAATACATTTGTTCAGTTCAGTGTTTGTAACATTTATTTCTAAAAAAGTAAATTACTATTATTATTAATATGCTAAAAAGTTACTTAGTTAGATTTTTATCAGCTCCGAAGTTTAATGTGACACAAACGACCCCCAGCAAACTACTATGATACTTGAAGAAAAATGCACAGAAAACAATAAATCTTTCGCTCTGATCTTTGTCGATTGCGAAAAAATTCGGCAAATAACGTTTGTGTCAGCTTTTATCGAAACAAAGCGTACTCAATTTTTAACACAATTTTGTCTAAAATATCCAAAATGACTTATAGAGATCAATGTAATTTAACGTTTTATTAAATTTTTTTTACAAAAGATAACACAATTATTACATAGAACAAGCGTGTTTCTAATTTTGATTTTTGTTTAAAACGCTTACATCATAAACGCCAATTTTTAATGTACCGTAAAAAAACTTTATTCGATTAATTGTAGTACCGTAGGGGATGTAGAAGTTTTTTTGTAGTGTTTGTGTCTTTTTGTTGCTAAAAGCGATGTTTTCAGCCGGTGTACGCAGTAAATTTTGTCTGATAAAGAGATTTTCAAAGGTATTACTAAAAATACCACAGTAAAAACAAACGTGTAAATTTTAAACGAAAAATTTTTAAAGTTTAGTTTAACAAACAATATTAAATTTCCAAAAAAATTTAAAGCTAAAATTAATCGTTATAAATCAGAAAACAAAAGTACTCAATAAGCAAATAAAATTTATAAAAGCAAGACTGAAAAACTTTGTCGCATTTAAACTCTCTAAATTAAGAGATAAAATATAAAATACTATCAATACCAACACGTCCTATACAACAAAGTTCAAAATTTGCTAGATATTATAAGCATCATAAATAAAATTCAAATCTTGATGTAGACAAATGATATGAGCTCAAGCAAAAGGTGAAGATAAATCAACGTAAATAAAGCATAATTTATAATAAGAATAAAACAAAAAAACATTTACAAATACTAGAAAAAAACATTTACAGAAAAATACAATGTTTAGTCTATAATTTTAAAATTAGAAAATGTCGAGCTTTCGATTAAGTTAACGTTATAAGAGCATTAATCATTCATATCGGGTTTCTGATCAAATAAAATTCGCTTTTTACGAATTTTTTCTTTGGAAAATTTGTCAAATCGATAAGTTCGTACGCATAATAAACATTACGTTAGTGTTTATCTTTATCTGTGTTTAAACTAATGATTGTTAGTACGAGCTTTGATTAATGACCGGTCGTAGCTCCTGAAACAAACTCTGCCATAGTTTTTAACTTTTGAAACGTGATAAATAGTAACAAAAACTTTTTTTCGAAAAATAAATCTTTTAAATCATATAAATAAAAGGTATAAAGTTTTGATTAAAAATAAATAAATAAATGACCAAATGTATGAAAGTAAAGAAACAGTTGAAAAAACAGATAAAGCTAAGCCGCCTCCCACGAAATCTACAGAACCTACATAATTGGCTAATTTGAATTGACCGCAAAATCGAAGATTGTAAGCCTAAAGTACTAGTCAAATATTTGAACTGTATTCATTATTTTCTGATATTTGTTTTGTGAGGTTATGTGTCAGTTGTGCTTTTAATTCAGTTTTTTTTCTTTATTACTTATACACTCCATAAAAGAGGGCGCGAGTTTGTATTGTTGCTTGTAAATCTGATTTCACAGTAAAACGTCTTATTTAAATCTTTTTCGAGAAAAATATTCTGGAGAAAAAATGTCTTAACATCTAAGAAACTCTCTCGATGTGGATTTTTAGTAAAGGCTGATATCTTAAAGGTTAGTACGAATTTTTAATCCCACGTGGTTTTGAGGGCTAAGCGTTTCATAATTTTTTTAGCTTCCAGCTTAGGTATCCCTATCATTGCTCTTTACTAAATGAGTTTTACTTGCGCTATTGGGCTTTCCTGCTGATGCTACCGATTGGGTCTCTTATCTATAACAAAAATTTATGTAATAAACTACCGTGCACATAATTAGTAGTGGGAAGCTCACCGAAATTGACTCGAGTCAATTACAACCGAGAGCAACTATTTCCACGCAAATTAAGGTATTTATGTGGTGAGAGCGTATTCGAAACTACGTACGGAAGAACTGAGACTACCAGCAGTAAAGTCTAAAGACAATTTTCTTCGTTTCACGGTGCACAAACCAGTATTATTATTTTGAATTAGCAAATACGTTGTACGTTAAAGATAACGAAATTTTACCTAATGTTATTAAATTTTATATACTTAACTTAGTTCTATATACTCTAAAATGCGTTGTATTTTGTGAATAGATGCGGAAGTAGTCTTTTGTCGTGCGTACTGTGGTATAGTTGTGTGAGTTTAGGGGTCTTCAAACTAATTTTTCTACTCGCAATAAAATGTGGTGCAGGTCAACCACTCTACTTCGGTTAAAACTATCTTAATCTACGACCATCTCCGATACCGAACTATCCAAAGCAGGTGAGTCAAAAATCTAATTTATTTCTAAACGTTCATAGTGTTACAACACTGAAAGAGATTTAGAATCCATTCAGAGTAAAAAAAATTCCAGAAAATTAGTAATATGAAAACGAGAGATTTTAGCATGGTTTTATATATAAAGAGTTTACTATCTATCATCCACAATTGTCTTATTAGTATCCAGGACATTTTTCTAAATTCAATACCAAATTGTTTACGTTTGTGAAATATATGTTTCTTCTATGTCAGTCTCTTATATAGCTGGGTGTAGATATTCATATTGTCTACCTAAGGAGCTTGGTCATTGAGTAAATGCGACATACATCAATTTAGTGCACCCTTATTTCCACTGTTTGTAACCAACTTTCTATATATACTTTGTGGTATGGAAATTGCAACACTAAAAAAATGGGAATTTTGTGTTGTAACGTGTACATTTTTTTGATTGAATACTTCTGATTTGATTTAACATTTTTGGATTCACTGCGTGCGCAATTGATGATGTATATTACTCATGCGTAATTGGTAGCCATTGTTTTAAGTCATCTGCCGTTGCACTTCCAGAAAAAAGAAAGAAGTGAACTGTGGATTCTGCTTTGGTCGTTATGCTATAACATTCCGTCGTTATTATAGAAAAAACCGGAATTAGTTAGGGCTAAGTCTTTTCATTATTCTTTACCCATGGTAATGTAACTTTTGGAATTTGCGTGTTAGTTTTTCCGTTACGAAAGATTTTCTTACGTACCAACTATTTGTATAATACCTTAGATTTGGTTTTGCTGAGATATTTACGATACAAATACGATGGTTTATTTTGTTGGTTGTTAATTAAATTTTTCGTCCATTTATGATACTAGAAAACTTACGATACGTACGTTCCGTTTACGTTTTACAAAGTTATGGTTATTGATCATCGATGTAATCAATCAAATCATTGTACGAAACGAATAAATTACGAATGTCGAAGATTTCATATCATAAGGTCATCCAGTTAAGTAACGTGATGACCACGCCCGAGGTAACAAAATGCAACAAGTGATAACCAACATTTAATGACACGTATGTAAATAACTTGGGTTTCAATATTTAACCCTTCTCGACATAAAAAAATATTGTTGCTTCCAAATTATAAATTTGCAAGTTTTCAAATTAAAATTGTAAATTTAATTTTACGATAGAATAACCTTGACCCTAATATAATATATAAATTTGTCGCACTTTTCCAGCAGGATAATGCACGTCTCTACATAACAAGACATATTATGAACCGATTTAAAGAAACCAATGTTAATCTCTTACCATAGCCACCCAGATCTCCCGACCTTTTGCCTACTGAACACGTGTAGGACATTACGGGTAGAAGGCTGAAGAACTTAGCTTTCACAAAAAGCTCTACGACATGAATTAAAAGTTTCTTGGGATACAATAACTCAAAAGGAAATCGACTATCTGCTGGAATCGATGCCACGAAGAGTAAAGGAATGCAAAACCAATAGAAAGAGGGGAGGTACCAACACATTATTAAACGGTAATTGCGTAGATAGTGTTTGTTGTAGTTTGCACACACAACTTGGTCATCTCCATTTTTCTTGCGGCATTCCTTTTATGGTTGGCTACGCATTTAACAAAACGGAGAGCAAGGTTACAATAATTTATTGCATGCCTGTATCTCTGGCATCTTACAAATTAAAAGATTTCTCTTCTGACGTGTGAAGCTAACTCTTTTAGTAACTCTGTCAGAGATTTGATATTTTCACCCCAACTATATATATATGAGTAGTAGTTCTGAGTTTTTATTCTGTTGCTTAGACTGGCAGCATGAATCCATAAAGAGTTTGTGTTTGGTTACTCAACCAATAGTCTTGGCTTACAAAATCAGTATGCGTGTTAGCGACTCTACTATGTTTTTTTATTGGAATGTATGACCGTCTGCCACCGTTTGACTTTCCATTTGTGGAGTAATATATAAAGTTGTAAATAATATGTTACGTTAAGGTGTAGGTAAGGTTGGTGAACTGGCAAAGATTGTAGCAATAATCCATTTGCGCTAAGCGTCAAAGTACTTTGGTCGTTATACAAATTAAAGTTAAAAACGGCTGAATAAGTAAATACATTTAATTGTAGTTTTCAACCTTGACCATGCGCCTTGCTCAGCTGTTTGTTATAATAAAGTAAATATTTAGAGAAAAGTAATGCTAGTGCCTGTAACGTCCCGTTAGAGTTCATTACCATTAAAATTCAATTTTACATTCGTTTATTTTTGCAACTAATATTGCACGTAAATTTATTCAGTTTGGCAACGTCGCGTGGTATTTCGGAAGCGTCTGCGTAGTCGATTGAGTAAGAGCTTAAGCTTGCACTTCCGTTTGAACAATCTTGCGTAATTCACGTGAGTGAAGAAAGGAAGACAAATTTTCTTGATTATGGCGTAAAAACCCATGCAATTTAATTTTTATTCATTCCATCTAATTATTGTGATTTCACAATGTTACGCAATATATTTAGACAAAGGAATTTATTTTGAAGGCAGTTGTTCAATGCAGCGGTCTTTTATTTTTTATTCTGGATCTTTTCTTTTACTGGATCATTTATTTTGGTTTTGTCTTTTAATTACTGGATTTTCCGTCATTGGATTTATACATTGGTTTTATGCTTGCTGAGGTGGTTGGAAATCTACATTGCTGTTGAAGAATTTTATCACTACAACAAAGTATGTGCTAAGATAGAAGCTATACGATAACGTCATATCATATGGTGAGTCAACTGGAATTAAGTTACTACATTTTACATTCAAATAATTAAATTCAGGTATTAAAACTTTTCACTCATAACAAATTAACCGTTTACTATTTTTGCATTTAATATCAATTAATAATTAGATGTAAGATTTTACGCTTTTTATTCATCACCAATTTAAAGGTGGTTGGCGCCCTATTATTTTAGTTTAAATCCTGTTTTATTTCTAATATGTTTAATTCAAATATTGTTCATTGTTCTCTAATGTAAATAGTATATTAAGTTATAGTTAATAAATTAACGGAGTTCACGTCTTTGTATTTATTTTCATTCAAACTCACACCCAGAGGTCTGTGCTTCCGATTGCTACCGTGGTTAAATTATTATTTTTACTTTTTATTATACGTTCTTTATTCGGAATAACTTTTTATTTACATGCCTTCTACGATAGCGTCTGTGCTAGATTTTCTAATACAAACGTGAACTAAATGTCTAACAGATGCCTACATTTGCCTTTAAAACGGATACGCTTTTATCCAATTTTGGCGCGAGCTTAGTCCACAGATGAGACGTACCGTATCCCAACGTGGTAGTAGTCGTGATAAAAATCTTTTGATGAGCTCCTTTCTATGGCGGTAAAACAAATGTTGATTGTAGACTAATTGTGTACAATGCAAACGGGCGGGAACGGTTTGCCATGAGCTGTTGGCTTTAGAACAATACAATTTCTGTCCAATTCTCGAATTCGGTTTTGGACAGGAACTAAAGACACAGTTTCTCTTAGAGTTTCCCGGTAAATGCGAAACCAGTTCTGACTCCAAAACCCGATTCGAACTTCATACAGAAACTTGAGGTACAGCCTGAGCCCGACGGTTCTACTAAGGTTAGTAAATCAAGACATAGTTTTGGAGGAATAGAAAAGGCTGAGTTCTATTGCAAAGAAGCATAGTAGAAAAAACTTGTCCTACTGACAGCGTTAACGTCTTGTGGTAGCTGTACGCCGTCCAATGCCCACACGGTCTGTTTAAATTGCCTTGCACCTTAGAACCAAAAAACATACTGCAGTTTGTTACGTGCATAAATTTAAAAATGCACTGCCCTGTATATTGCTTAAATTAAAGTTACTTTTCCATTTCTCGACGTCATCTATCGAGCATCGTCGGTCCCTTTCGACTGAGAAAACGAAAGGCCGTCATTTTTACTTTGACATCGTTTGCTACATAACCTAATGCATGCGAAAATTAAAATTAATTTCTTAAAACATCCACGTGTTGTGATACCATGTATAATAAAAATATCCATAACTAATTAATTTATTCAACGCAGGGTAAGTATTTTCTATTCGGTTTTTGGATTAAAGGTAATTTCCATGTCTTTTCATCAGCGCCGTGTGCTACCTCCCAAGTCTGGGTTTCCTTGTCGGTACAAATTTAAAATCTACGTTGGAAAAGTTCTAATAGGAAGCATTTGACCTATAAACTCTGCGATACAAGGACAGATACAATTAAATTTCTATTCGGAGGCAATTTACGATTAAATAATACCACCTTGTACGAAAGTGCATATGTACCAAGTACGATTGATATTTCCATTCGGAAGCAATTGATAACTAATACCACCTTGGACGAAACGGCATGTGTAACAGCATACGATACGTTTCGGTTCTCTTACCTTTTATATATATTTCTTTTTACCTGTTGTAGAGTTTGTGAGTCACCATGTAGACACGATTATTTTCAAGTAGTTTGATTACAGAAAGCCCGTAGGAAAACGTTTTCTGAAAGTATACCTGAATCTTGGTACGTCAATTTTTGATATTAACTATTCGTTGTCGTTACGGAGCTGCTCTTAAATCATATTTATTAATCGTTTCGAAACTTTTAAAATGAGTTAAAGTTAAATTGTTATCGCAGGCTAATTACGTCAACTGTCAATTATTATTATTATTAATGTAATTTACTTACAAAGATTTTTGTATGTCCTGGTTGTTACACTCTTGATTTAAGTGTATTGTAAGTTGCCGATACTTCTGGTGTTTTAGTACCTACGTATATTTGTACTCGAACTAAATTTATTTACTGTGATGCTATCAAATTATCTCTACTTGTTATTGATTCAAATTTTAATCTAAGTTATCCTTCTAATATTAATTAAAGTACAATTGTTGTTAACGATTTGGTTTCTTTCTTCGTTTCCTCCAGCTTTACGAACCTTAAAAATTTTATACAAACTTCGAGCTTTCTGTGCTGATCTAGCAGGAGCTATATCTGTAAAAAGAAATCTGGCGCCCATTAAAATAAAATCACTTAAACCTTCTCTCTCTCCGACAGGTATTGTTTCAATCCTACAGTAAGTTGGCTGTGCAGGGTTCGTAAATTACTAGAAGCTTGTAGCAAGTTTACTCAATTCTAGTATTCGCCCAGAAACCTTCATGTAAAAATTACGAGGTCTGTAAGAACATTAAAAGAACAAAAGAATCCATTTTGTAAGATGGAGCAGACTGAGACAGTAATTCTTCAAACCTGTACCAATTCTATTTATCATTACTACAGAACGCACCGACTATTTTGCATTCACTTGACATCTCGCGGATCAGTGTAAACACCAGAAATACTTTTTTATGTAAAAGCTTTGATTTTATCATTACCTATAATTATCTCTTATAATTTTTTTAAGTTTTCAAGTTCAGAAAAATATCACTTAACCTAACTAATTCACCTAGAATATTTATAATTTTGATTTAAAAACACAAACGGTTTGTCTTTAAGATTAAATAGTTGTGTTAGGACCCTTAAGAACCAACGTATCTTTGTATGTATGTTATGTTAAAAGTGTTTTGGTGTAATTTTCGTACCGTATAAGTTTTGTCCACTTTCAGAGCGATGCGCTGTCAAGTGATTTTTGACAGATAGCATTTTTCAAAAGAGAAAAATTGTTTTTCCCATGATTGTGGTACGCTTCGCATATATGATTTAACGTAAATGCCCATCGATATAAATAAAAATTATAAATGGGTGTAGTATTTTTGCTGCTTTTGTAAAAGCCTTCCTGGGCGATTTGGGATACCGCCACTTTAGAGCGATTCATGTTAATCTTATTACCTTCTACTAGAAACTATAACTAGAAACACGTACTAATTACTATTGGTTAAGTAATCCATTTCCAAAACATAATCTGAGGATAAGTCGTTATGATATTTCATGTGATGTTGGAAACGCACCTGCTATAGAAATAGTGAAAACCACTGGGATGCTTAATGCATTTGATTACTACGATTCATTGTTTGTCGACAAGCTACTTACTTGTGTTACGATCCTATATGTAATTATTACTGTATTTTTTTTCACAATCTTAGTAGATGATTGCAGATGCATGCTATTCGCATGTCTTGAATAATCGTGAGTACTTTTTATATATATATTTAAGCACGCAGATTTTTGCTTGTACGGTTTCGATTAACGCTAAATGCAATTTGATTCAGGTTGCGAATTCACTAGTTTCGCATTATGTTGACATTGGACTCTGAGAGTACATATTGCCTGATTTTGCTGTTCTACAATAATTGTATGTGTGGGGTGTTGCCTACCCTCCAGGACTTGCATCAACGTTATAACTGTGATATTTATAAAACTATCCATTGTTACTACATATACAGTGTGTCCGAAAAGTATGGAATATATTATACAGGTCGATAAATATGCACTTTACACGAAAAAGTTGTAAATAAAAGTTGTTTATCACTTAGTTATCTACCACCTGGGAGATATCAATTTAAATTTTTGCTGTAAACAAAATCGCAACGAATAACACTTACATTTTTTTAAATGGCAAGGCACGTCTTTATTATACTCATTTGATAGAGTCTTTTTTTCTCTTTTCAACCATATGAAACTTGAATACCTTTACATCAAAAAAATTTCAAGAAAAACAAGGACATGTCTAACAAATTTATTTTACTGAGTATTAATTATGTACGTAATATGTAGTATTGAAACAATTGAATGCACTGTCACAATAGCAAATATTAAACTTTAAATATCTTTACATAAAATTGTTATAACAAAAAAATGTATTTAAACTAAACTTACAATAAATGTTCAAAATGTAAACCATTCATAATTTGACAGTGGTAAATTCGATTTTTAAAACCATCGATTGCTTTTGAAATCATATCTCGAGTTATAGCTCTTATCTCAACTCTAATGCGATTTTTCAAATCTTCAACATTATCAGGTCTATTTACATAAATTTTGCTTTTAATATAGCCCCAAAGAAAAAAATCTAGTGGACTTAAATCCGGCGAGCGAGCAGGCCATTCTATCGTACCTCTCTTGCCTATCCATGTATTTTGAAAAGTATTATTAAGAAAGTGGCGGACATTAATTCCAAAATGTGGAGGTGCCCCGTCTTGTTGAAGCCATATTCTGAGGTATATCTGGATCTACTTCATGTGGAAATAACTCGGCCAAAGCAGGAACTAACTCAAATCTTAAGAAGTCGAGATAAATATTCGCCGTTAAACTACCTTCAAAAAAATATGGCCCCAAAATTTGACTTCCAATCATTCCTACCCAGACGTTGACTTTCTGCTGGTATTGGGTGTGTCCTTCTAGATACCAGTGAGAATTTTGTGAAGACCAGTAACGTGTGTTTGGTTTGTTAATTGTGCCGTTTAAACAAAACGTGGCCTCATCAGTAAAGAGGATATTTTTATGAAAATGTGCATCTCGTTCAAGTTAGTTTGTTATTGTTTCACAAAACTCCAGCCTTCTGTCTAAATCGTCTTCAAATAATTCTTGAACTACATAAGCTTTATAAGGATGAAATTTTTCTTTTTTTAAAACGTCGTGTACAGCCGATTTATTCAAATTATGGTTTCTAGCAATTTGCCGAACAGAAATTTGTGGATTTTCCTCAACAGACAAGAACACATTTTCTCGTTCCACATTACTTAATGACAAAGGTCTACCAGTTCTACTCGCATCTTTCACCGAACCTGTCTCTTGAAATTTCCGTCAAATTTTGCTTACCGTGGACTGCGAAATGTTTAATTCTGGATGCAAGTTATTAAATAAATTACATACTTCGTCTTGGGTTCTTCTTCTATATCCATATCCCAGAATCATTAAAATTTCAATTCTATGTTTCTCAGATAATTGAGCCATATTTCAAGCACTAACAAATAGCAAAGTGTGACAGTGTTCTAAAGTGCATTCAATTGTTTCAATGCTACATATTACGTACCTGATTAATACTGCTCAGTAAAATAAATTTGTTAGACATGTCCTTGTTTTTCTTGAAAATTTTTTGATGTAAAGGTATTCAAGTTTCATATGGTTGAAAAGAGAAAAAAAGACTATATCAAATGAGTAAGTGTTATTCGTTGCGATTTTGTTTACAGCAAAAATTTAAATTGATATCTCCCAGGTGGTAGATAACTAAGTGATAAACAACTTTTATTTACAACTTTTTCGTGTAAAGTGCATATTTATCGACCTGTATAATATATTCCATACTTTTCGGACACACTGTATATGTAATTCTGCCTTGCTTATATTTTTTTAACCTATTTTTTTTCTCGTTAAAAATAAATATACTTGTCTTTATAACCAGTGTTTTGTCATGTGTTTTATTTCAGTGTTGGATAGATTTAAACGGTGTCTTCCATTCTAGTTTCTAACCTTTTTGGCGTTTTTTATTCTTACGTTATAATTAGCACATCGAGACCTGAAATACGCTTGCCAATTCAACTGAGTTAGTCGCCAGCAATTAAATTAAGAAAAAATCCTCGTAACAACTGCTTATGTTCATTGAACAGTTTTCGGTATATTTTCGAAGAAGTTCTTTACTTCAAAACACGAGAAATCAATACAAAAGTTTCTCTATAAATGATAAGTAAACGTATGTTATTTCTTTAATTCTGTGTTACAAACGTATCTTTCTTAGAAGCGTCAACTCATGGAGGAAACTTTGACTACAAACTTTACCTGAACTCTTCAGGTCTCATTATAGATCTCGTGACATAACCTAACTAATTGAAAAATGTTTTGTAATCGAAAAGCTTTTTTAAACTGATTCGCACAGATAAATATGTTAGCTTCTAAAATTCCATTAAAAAAAAATTTTGAATAGCGTAAATATTTGCTTAAAAATTAAAAGTTTTCTAACAAACATGAAAATTAGATAAATCAGCTTTGGATCAACGCTAAAATGCGTACCAAATAAAAAATCTTGTAAATCGAGCACGCATGAATTCATAGACAAAATAGAAATTTCTTAATATCTTGCAACAAAAAAATTGCACTTGAACATAAAGAAAAAAGTCAAATAGTTATAGAACATTCGACGTTTAACTGTTGAGCATAAACATTATTAGACCAAAAAAAGCTTCTTTGTTTTGCAAAATTTTATTAATAATTTTTGCTATTTGACTTACTTTATTTCTAAACAGCAAACCAAAAGTAGTTTCAACCTAATAACAATTTTTGTGTAAATAATACAATAAAATCGCAAAAAATGTATAAATCTTGCAATAAGAACATTTCTCCATGTTAAATTTTTTATTCCAAAACTTTATAAGCAACCATTGTAATGATGAGATAAATCGAATAATACAATTGTTTTCAAAGTAAATAATTTCAGCTCGAATTGCATAAATCAAATTAACATTTAATTTACCATCTACCTGTAACTTTTTCCAAAATAAATATCCGTGGCAATATTTAAATTTAAATTTATTAGCAACATAAAACCAATTAATGAGTAAATTGACTGAACCATTAATTTCTAATTTTTTTTTAATTTTGAGACGGAAGTTAATTGACGTACTTTTAGTGTTTTTTTGCAACAATAAAGAATGTCTTTATAATTTCCGTTTCGTTTTTCTCCGTCAAAACAACCCCAATAAATAAAAACCACCAGTAATTTAAAATTCGATTTGTTAAATTACGAGAGTGTTTTTATAGGCCATAGACTAATACGAAAAATTCAAAACATTAAAAAAACACTCATTTAAAATGTATGTATTGGATATTTAATCAAAATAAATTTTTTTGTATGTTTTGAGTAAATTAGAATAAACGAATTTTATTTGCAAATATTAACTTTTACAAACAAAAAGGTCACTTTTTTTGGTTAATTGAACTGGGTGCATAACCCAAGTGCATTACAACTGTTACTTTTTTGTGTGTCTAAGAGATGACGTCAGTTAACATGCGGTGTCTAAATTAAGAAAATGCATTTGTAACCTACTCTGAAAAATTGTGACAGTCAAAAAACAGCTTTTCGTGATTTTTCACAATTTTGCATAATTAAAACAGAAAAAAAAATATTTATGGGAGCGAAACACGATGAAAGGTAAATCCTCGTAAATTTGCATTTTGCAAGAAAAAAAATGTAACTCGGCCGCATATACAAACTTAAGAATTAATTTGAATTAATTATAAAATTCATTAATTATTTTCTTTGAAAACTGGAAAAATTCTGTGCCAGAAACTTCACAAAAAAAATTTAAAGATAATTTACCTTGTATTGTTAAAAGCAATAAAATTCCAATTTTAACTCCTTTGCCCATTGTGTTCTTTTTTACAGTTAGGAACTGAAAAAAAATTTTTACATAACACGCACGCAAAACTTTAAAAAACTTTTTCGTCTTCACAAAAAAATTACATTTCCAGGTATAAATCAAAACGAAAACTTCGAAAATAAGAAAAACACAAGCACATAAAAAGTCAACTTTCTTCGAAAATAATAAAATTGGTCTTATAAAGTTTAAATGTTTTGTTTTGCGAAAAATTTTATTTACAACGACGAGCACTAACGTAACGTCACGACGCTTGCGACTTATAGTAGAACGTAACTTTCGAAACGACGACGCGTTTTCTACTGAAACGTTGATAAGCCGGCGCTTCTGTTCCATTTCGATGAACTCGAGCTCTTTCGGTGTATATCGGTGGATTTTTACAATTTTTTAAGATTTATTGAACCAAAAGGTCTTACTGATCTATTTCATTTATTTGAAAAAAAATTTTTTTGGTGCATCCACGTTTTTTTTTTCGTTTAATAAATGAAAAACGAAAGGAAACCGATTAAATTTCGTTCTGTCACGACCAATTAAAATTAAAGAGTTGAAATTAGGCCAGGTCGCTTACACCAAAGTAAACTGCTTCGATAAATAATTTCAAATTAAAAGACTTTGCTGAAAATTTTAATAAGTTTGAGAAAATGTTTAATAAAAATGTCTGTATCCTTTTATGTACTAAGACAGAATAATGTCAAACTCAACTTGTTTTTTTGTAGTTTTTAGTTTTATCTTGAGATATCACTTTATTGCAAACGTTGTCACAATAACTATTTGGCTTTATATAAAAATCACTACAACCAATTTAGTAAAAAAAAATTTTTTTATTGCCAAAAAAACTGAACTCGTAGCTTAATATGAAAAAGGTACGATCAATATTAACAAAAAAAATATATGTCAAGATCAGTTAAGCAAAATAAACATAAAAATATAAACACGTTTCAAAGCAAAAAAAAAATATTTAAATTTCAATTATTTAATACTAAAGCCAAGCTTCAAATTTTGAATATATGTAAAAGCAGTCACTTGAGAATAATAAATATTTATGTATTTTTTTATTATACAAAAACACAAAACAAAAGCTGACAAATTAAATAAAAAAAAATTTATAAAGCATGGATTGAAGCCACATTTTTACTAAATAAGAAAGAAGTAAATAGAACAACAACAAATTAGAAAAAAGCAATCTTAATCCGGCGCAATATGCATAACTAAATCGATTTACACAAATAAAATTTAATAAACCAACGTAAGTCTGTATTTGGATAGAAAAATTGTTATGTTAAACAACTGGTATGTAAAATTTTTTTTAGTATAAAATTTGCCCTCGACACGCCCACTTTTCGTGGTTCTGGTTCACTAGATCATTTTGTGGGTCACTAGGTCTTATGCCGTGCGCGTTGAGTCTCTAAGTTTATTGTTTATATATTTTGGTGATTTTAAATTTACGAATATAAAGCCATTCCTTCTTTGAATGTAAAAGTTAGACCGACTAGGTCATTTTACTGTACGACGTGTTGCCCAGTATAAGGCGTAACTTATACATTATGTCCGACCCATGTATTAGTATTTGGAAAATTTATATAATTATACTTATGTACTGAAACGTTATCAAATTCAAGTTGTTATTCATGTTCTAGAACGTATACCGAAAGATATGGAACATTCGAGAAAATGTGTATAAATACGGTACAAACAAATCGTAGGTCAGTTATTTCCGCAATTCGAAGACGGCAGTGTTAAGAAGATTATTCAAGTTGAAATAAATTAGTGATTAACGCGTGTGCGATAAAGATACGAAGTACGTAAGTTTAATATAAACAAGTTTCGGTGTTTAGATAAATAGAAGTTATCCGCGGACTTTATCTTCGTGTGAGTGAAAGTGCGATATAAATTATAGTGTAAGTGTTTTTATTGAATATCTTTAGATTTAATTAGTTGGTTAGTTAAAACGTGTACATATTTATAAGCAAAATTCAATTAGTAAATAATAAATAAACGTTACAATTGGTGACAGGTGTCGAGTTCGCGATTTTTTTAGTATAAATACCATTAAGTAAATTAATATCGCTCCCGTAAATAAAGCATTGATTGCGTAAATAAGTAAAACTTTAGTACGCGTTTAATCGTAGCTGTTCCAGTTTGTTAAAATAGTGTATTTAAAGTTTTTATTAGTGTTATATATCATTTATGCCGGTGACGCGTTTGCAAGCAGTTAAAATAGATACAAAAATATTTGACATTTTCGAATCGATGAATAAAAATATCCAAGAATACCTGTCCAAAAATATTCAGAAAATGGAAGAGAATTCTAAAAAAATGGAAGAAAAGTTTTACGAAAATTCGCAGAAAATTGAAGAAAATTCTAAAAGTTTAAAAGAAGAAATACGAGCGAGCATGGAAAATCTAATAAAGACTATTGAGGAACAAATACAAGTTAGTGTAAGAAATCGAATCAAAATTGTGCAAGAGGAAGCAGATATGTTAATTTTAAAAGAAGAAATTTGCGAATCTATGAATGAGAAAATGGAAGCAATAGAGAACAAACTAGAAGACAGAATGAAACTGCTTGAAGAAAGAATAAATCGAATGAATAAATGAATGAAACGTGAAGTGAAGATTTAATAATGAACCATAAGGAAGAAACTACTCACAAGTTTAAAGTTGTACCTCCGAATTTTGATGGTAAAGTTTCATGGTCAACCTACTACAAACAGTTTGAAACCGCAGCTACAGTTAATGGTTGGAGCAACAAGCAGAAAGCGTCTTTAATAGTGTCCTTACGTGGAGAAGCGCTTGGAATTTTACAGACTGATCCTGACCACCTGCAAGAAAATTACGAACTCCTAATTTTGCGTTTAGAAATGAGATATGGAGATGCTCATCTTCAACAAGTGTATCAAGCTCAAATTAAAAGTCGGGTTCAGAAAGCTGCCGAAAGTCTTCAAGAGTGTGAGAGTGCTATCGCCAGATTAACACGGATTGCGTATCCTACAGCACCAGATACCTTCTTAGAGCAGTTGACTATTCAAACCTTTGTAGACGGCATCCGAGACAGCGAAACGCAGCAGACTCTCCGGTTAGCTCGACCAAAGACGTTGGATGACGCTTTAACTCATACTTTAGAGTTCAAAGCAGCAAAACAGGCTTTGCACCGAGGCAACCATAAACTCCGTTGTGCAGCAGAAATACTCTCGCACACAGAAGAAAGCATTGATGAAATAGTGCGACGTGTATTTCGGGAACAAGTAGCTCGAGGAAGAGAATTGACGTGCTGGAACTGCGGAGAAGTGGCCCATATATGACGACGCTATACTAAGCCCAAAAAAAGTCCAGAAGAGCGTCCGGAAAACTAGAACAGGTCGACCGAATAGGGAGAAAGTCGACCTCAACGAGCCATACCCCGGAGATTACCATTCAAATGGCATCGCCGATGGAGCAATTGCATAGTATTTATCTCGATGGTAACATCAATAAAAGAAATGTTCAGCTACTGGTTGACGCGGGAGGAACGAAGACCATCATTCGTCCTGACATGTTATGGGAAAACGAGAAGACATCACCAGTAACAGTACGACTTCGAACGGCGACGGGGGAGGAAATACCTACTCACGGACAAGTCAAAGTAACTATTGGTTTAAGAAATTAAGTAATTGACCATCAAGTACTGGTAGCCGACATCACGGATTAAGTTATCCTGGAAATGGACGTGATAAAAAAGTATGGGTTCCATTTGGATATGAAGAACGATGTCCTGAAGATCGACAATAAAGAAATTCCTTTTCATTCGTCATAGAAGGCAGCCGTGTGGTGATGGCACACCTGGATGGAAATCTCCGGGAAGGCTACATACTCGCGGCTTAGTTGAAAAGGGAGTGCTCGTTGGCAGAACTTTAGTACGAGTAAAAAACACGATGAGTAAGGATGTTAAACATCAACTCAGATCCTGTAACGTTGAAAGAGAAGACCGTGGTAGCCCAATGCAGGCCAGTATCTCAAATTGTGAGATGCGTGAAGTCTAACGAAGATACGTCGCCAAAGAAGTGTCCACGACATCTATTGGACATTCTTACCACCAAATCCCAAAATCTCAGTCAAGACCAGCTGGCTAAAATTAAAGCGATGATTCAAGAGTATCAAGATGTGTTCGCGCTGGAAAGTGATTCCAAAAAAAGAACTAACCGGAACCGGAGACGCTCGGCCGATACGACAAAATGCACGCAGACTTCTTTAGGCGAAAAGTGGGGGAGCCGAACAAATAATTACATATATGGAAAGAGAAAACGTGATTGAACCTTCAAGTAGTCCATGGGCATCCCCAATAGTACTCGTAAAGAAGAATGGATCAACGGAGTTTTGCGTAGACTACAGACAGCTAAACGACGTGACCAAAAAGGACATCTACCCTTTACCCAGTGGTTTTCCACGTAAGATTTAAAGAGTGGTTACTGGCAGGTAGAATTAGAACCCAAGACTCGTGAAAAAACAGCTTTTACGATCGGAACTGGTTTATGGCAGTTCACTGTGATGCCTTTCGGCCTTTGTAATGCTCCTACAACATTCCAGCGTTTGATGGAGACCATCTTGCGCGGATTTTCTTGGGAGACGTGCTTGGTTTACCTGGACAACGTGATTGTGCTTGGAAGGTCGTTTGAAGAACAGTTGAAGAACTTGAAGGAAGTATTCCAGCGACTACGTTGGGCTAACCTTAAACTAATCCCAAAGAAGTGCCACGTATTTAAGAAGGAAGTGCAATACCTTAACCAAGTTGTATCTAGAGATGGAGTAAAGGGTGATCCAGACAAAATTCGAGCAGTGCAAGCATGACCAAGACCAATCCACAAACATCAGGTCCGAAGTTTTCTCAGGTTGTGCACCTATTATAGACAATTTGTACCCGGATTTGCCAATATTGCCAAACCTTTGACAAAATTGACGGAAGAAAGAGGAGAATTTAGATGAAACAAAGACTGCGAAAATTCTTTTCATCAACTAAAACCGGCCCTAGCCACTTCACCGATTTTGAGTTATCCAAGAGAAGACGGAAAATTTGTTTTGGATACTGACGCAAATAATCTAGCCATAGGCGCGGTCCTTTCGCAGATTCAAGATGGACAAGAAAAAGTTATCGCGTATTTTAGCTAGGGGTTTGTCCAGCAAGCTGACAAAGAGGCTAGACGAAGTACATGTGAAGGTCCGTAAAAACACACAAATTGCCAGCGACAGGTTGAAGACTAGATATGACGTCAAGGCACAAAATGATGAAGCTGCAAAGGCAATGGGAGGGCCCCGATAAAGTCGTGCAGTGTATTCATAACGTCATATATCGCATCCAAAAGCGCCAAAAGTGGTCTACGTCGCTAGCCCCGTTTGATGGCGATAACCACAATACGCAAGTTCAGGTCCGAACCAGAGTAATAAGCAGCAGAACCAGGAATCAAATCGAAGGAATTGAGTTCGAAAAGTTTATGAACTACGGAGGTTCTGAAAAAGCTAGGTTCAGAGTTACCACCGAAGAACAAGACCTGTTCCAAACACGAAAAGATTACGCCATCGCACATTGCGTGAACAAGGATTTGAACATGTACAAAGGGGTTGCAGTCGTGTTTAAAAAAAAGTTTAGGCAGCTAGATGAATTACGAAGACAGCGACCGGCAGTCGGAAAAGTTTTAGGACTACGTAGTGACAGACGCTTCGTTTTCTATTTGGTCACCAAGAAATACTCACGTACCAAGCCGTTATACAAAAATCTGTGGCGAACATTACAGAATCTCAAAAGAGAAATGGAGTTCCACCATGTTTAGAAATTTGCAGTACCCAAGCTTGGTTGTGGCTTAGATCAACTAAATTGGAAGACAGTTCGAAACATGTTGGAGGTCGTCTTCCGAGGAACAAGCGTTGAAGTGTTGGTCTGTAGTTACCAACCAAAAGTAATATCGGGTCAGTAAAAGTCCATTGACTGTTACTTTTATAGTCAAAAAAGTTGCCAAAATGAAGAAAGCTACGATCCTTTCTACTAGTGTCGCATCTAGTTTCCTGTTCTGGGACAGAACCGTCCTAAGGAGGGGGCAGTGAAACGTTCTCAAATTCAAGAGCCTTCTCGAAGTTGTTAACATTCGAGAAGGATAAATAAACGTTACAGTACCTTCTTCGTCCTCTTTGAACTACTGTCTGTAATAAAATAAATATATATTATGTGTTATCACTTCTGTCGTGTTATTTGTTTTTTTTTCAACTGCGGGTAAATTTAAACGATAACTCCCTAATTTAGTCTTTCATCGTTTTGGCGTCTTTTTAGATTTAGATTATAATCTAGCATCACGAAGCCTGCGACTCAATCTCCGGGAACAACTAAGTTAGCCGTTGCCTTCTGTTTTTATTACGAGAAAACCAGCGTAACAAAACGTTAAACAAACACGGAATAAAAAAGGTGTTTTTAATGATCACATACATCAAGAGGTATGAGTCATAAGAATAGTCATAAGTGCCAAAACAACACTTATTCCTTTTTAAGTTTGCAATATTATCTCTGTTTCCCGTCTACTGACAATTTTTTCCCAACAAAGAAACTAAAAGAAACGATATGATATATCAAAAGGATTTGGAATCATAACAAACAAAATCAGAGATCAAAGAGGTATAAAAATCTTCCAAAGACAAAAGAACCAAAAAAATCGAGAAAAGTAAAAATCACAAAAGAAAATCTGATCAAAAATTGACAACAAACCTGACAACGGTGTTACCACATTTGAGTTAGGTCCATTACATGAAGAAAAAACTACTTAGTGCGCGTGGACAATTTTATTCGATTAGGAAGCAATTAAAAAAAACCGAACTTAAGTTGACGTTTTCTTGAAAACTGTGTTTGTGAGTATACCCAAATTGCAATATTAAGAAAATGATCTTGTCGAACTCTCTTCGCTTTTGCGATGTGATATAACAAAAAGATCTGGGATCATAACAAACAAAATCAAAGACAGAAGTGTATCGTAAAGAAGAAGCTACTCAATGCATGTCGACAATTTTATTGGGTCAGGAAGCAAGTAAAAAAACCGAACTTCAGTTGATGTTTTCCTGAAAACTGTGTTTGTGAGATGTGCCCCTGTATACCCAAATTGCAATGCGTATATGCATTTACCTGTTAATAAACTCCGAGCGAGTGTTGCTTCAAAACTCCTCTGGTTGAAGGAAGAATGGCCATGTGTGGTTCGTTGTCGCTCTCAAACACACCGAGTTACGATGTTTGTTTAGATTGCCTTAATGTGCAGGCGCTTGATAAAGACCCAGAAAAAGCTTCCCGCCAACCTGTATAATATTTTCAGGTGATGTTAAGGGGTCTGTAAAATGTTTCTGAGATGTCATGGATAAGACCCGGGTTTGCTGTGAAGAACTAAGCTGTTCCCACTGTGCGCTTTTCATGTATCGTCGAGGTGGTGTCGCATCAAAAAAAAACTATGAAGAAGGAATATGATCTTGGGGAGTAAAATCTGTTAAAATTTTCCCACCAAAAACAATTTTAGCTCTACTTTTCCACGACCTGGTTTCATAAAGTACATGTTGATAGATGGTGAAGACAATCCATGTAGGAAGTTTATCAAATCCACATCCTCCTCAACTATTGCTACAGTTAAATATACACCAGCTTTATCCAACCCGCACCTCACAATAGTGCCATCAGTATCACATGTAGCAACAATTGATTCAATCCCTGCTGCTGTTATTTTCTGGTTCTGGGTCAGTTTTGTTTTTTCCTTTCAGTAGCAAAAAAATGATGTCGAACCCGCTTCGCTTTTGCGCTATGATACATCAAAAGAATCTAGGATCACAACAAACAAAATCAGAGACAGAAGTGTTAAAAAGTGAACTATAAAGGTATGAGACTCTTCCAAAGAAAAAAAAACCAAAAAAGTAAACATCAAAAGATTTTACCCAAAGAAATCTGATCCAAAATTGACAACAACTCTGACTACGGAGTCGCCACATTTGAGTTAGGACCATTACATAGTTGGAAGTTACGCGTTAAGAAGAAACTACTCAGTGCGTGTGGAAAATTTTATTCTGCTAGGAAGCAATTAAAATCAACGGAACTTCAGTTGACGTTTTCCTAAATACTGTGTTTGTGAGATGTGCCTTTGTATACCCAAATTGCAATATGTACATATATGCATTTACCAATAAATAAACTCTGAGCGAGTGTTGCTTCGAAACTCCTCTGGTTGAAGGAAGAATGGCCATGTGTGGTTTGGGGTTGTTGTCGCTCTCAAACATGCCAAGTTACGATGTTCGTTTAGATTGCATTGATGTGCAGGCGCTTGGTAAATAACTAAAAAAAGCTTCTCGCCAGCCTGCATAATATTTTCAGGTGATGTTAAAGGGTCTGTATGGTGTCGCATCCGAAAGAACTATGGAGAAGGAATATCATCTTGGCGAGTAAAATCTGTTGAAATTGTCGCACCAAAAACAATTTTGTCTCCACCTTTCCAGAACCTGGTTTCATGAAGTACATGTTGATATATAGTAGTGCCAATCCATGTAGAAGACTTATCAAATCCACATCCTCCCTAACTATTGCTGCAGTTGAATGTACCTCAGCTTAATCCAACCCGCACCTCACAATAGTGCCAACAGCATCACCTGTAGAAACAATGGTTTCAATCCTTGCTGCTGTCATTTTCTGGTTCTGGATCAGTCTTGTTTGATTCCTCTCATTAGCAAAAAAAATGATTCTGTCGAACCCTCTTCGCTTCTGTTTTTGTGCTGTTAATATCGTCGTAACTATCAAAACCAACTTACAATTTTCATCATAATGTTTTTAAACGAAGGCAATGTACTGATGGCAAACTAAAGAAATGAGCCTTGGCGATGTAGAAAAAAACCACTGTTTACCACGTTGGTTCTTTATGTAAGATCAAGAATTGCGTTGCCCTCTACAGACAAAACATCGTAGAAGGATTTCGCATTCCACTCCGACTAAACAAAGCTAAGGGAAATAAAGTTAATTCATATGTCATTAGCTCTTTTTTGCTATGGAAAATTGTGAAAGGATTAATAGTTACTGTCTCACCATTGATTTTCACGGTACTGCTCATACTGGCTAATGACAAAATCAGACTCTTCTTAGACTGCTTCTAGTCACCAAATTTGCTGCCAATGAAACTTTGCACGATTTTGGTTCTAGTATCCAAGACTATGAGGTTCTCAGAATGCCCGTTGACAAAAATATAAACCAGTTCAGCTTTGGAAAAGAAGGATGGTCATTGAATCATTTGTAAATCTTAACTCTATCTTGTGAATCTATCATTTGTCGTGATACCCACGAGTTCTGCTTGCAAAAAAAACTCCAGCAAACTCTTCCAATGACGTGCAGATAACAGTGTGAACCACAAACCCACTTGGCAAGTACATAATTAGTAATTCCTCTTCCTTGCACCATGCCACCTGAACTTTTCAGGTAGCGCATAAGAATTTGTTCTATTACCGTATCCAACCAAAAGTTCCCCTTTTCTGAAAACTCTCAGTTGTATTATGTCATTTTGCGTACTGGAAGTGCCTACTTGCATGGAAGAATGAGATCATCTGCTGTACAACCACCAAGTGATCATCCCAATTACCACCACGTTGAAAATCAACAAACTTCTTCATTAAAATAACCCAAAAAACATCGGTAAGTCCATTCTCCTTCAGGAATTCCAGATGATTCTGCAATTTGGTCAATGCCAAGGTAACATTCTCATTGTCTAAAGTAAATTCCTCTATCTTAGCAAACATAGTTAAAATCACTCTGTTCTATTCCTTTAAGACATAGGATCCTTCCAGAACAATCAATATCTAAGACAAGCTCGGCTGCAGGCGTGGCCTATTAACATCTTGTCAACTGAACTACAAGCAAACATTTAGCATAATACATCTTTCAGTCCAGATCCCGCCACAATGTGTCACCAATACACACCATGAAGTGTAAAACACACTAAGTTTCACAACAATGTGAACAAATTTTCTCTAGCTCTTAGGTACATAGACTGGTCGAATGTTGCCAAACAAATTGTGGTCGCTATCTCCTAATAATTTTTGAAAGCATACTACAACGCTCATGTATACAGTGCTGAATTGATAAAAGGACACACCGAAGTTGTTTCTTTGTTAATGACTTTACTTGTCAATTTCATGAAGCCCTTCTATTCAAGAATAGTTGGCATTTCTGAAATGGATTTCGCCTCCTAGAGCCGCTTGCCACTCATCCACAGGATGTCTTAAAGAGTGAGTGTAAATATGCCAAAGGAAACAAGTTTTAGCATACTTAAGTCTTCAACTGTAATATGCTTTGCTTTCAAAAGCTTTCAGTTTCAAAACTCCCAGCTGGTTCATTTCTTCGTGAGAGAGAGCAGATTTCAGCCTTTTGACTCTCATGAATGGTTGAAGATCATAGGTATGCGTAACATATTTGATACCTCCCATACTGGAAGAGGTATTCCAGCTATTGGGAGTAAATATACTAAAATCAGGAGGATCAAAAATGTACTGACGAAACATATCACTTGGAATATGCTCTTGCAGATGGTGGATGGCAAAGAGTTAGAGCTGCTAAGCGTAAAAGTAAGAGGCACTTAATCCCAACTTCAAAAAGAGGACACAGAGTTTTTTGATCCAAATTTGCTGTATACGAACAGACCGATACTGGTTAGAGTTGGCAACATCAAGGGCAAACAGCAGCAATAAGAACATTAGCTATATCTACCCTCTTTTGACCTTTTTCTGTCAATAAAGTCCATGAAACATTGAGATATTAATTTTTCAGCTTTATTGCAGAAGCTAGATGTAGGAAAATAAGCACTGTTAACAACCTGTTAACCCACAATTCCCATTCCCACAGTACCAAACAATACCACAGGTTCAATATCGCCCTATGCAGCAGCCTGACTTCCCTACTTCAATTACCGCAGCACCAGTTGGAAACAAAAAACCAAGAAGATCAAACTGCTAATCTAACCTGCGAAATTAGAAACACCAACAAAAAATTTAACTGACTAGTATAGTACTAAAACACGTCCACAATTCAACCCAGACTTAAGAAGCCCTCGATGAATTAGGCCACAAAGTACGGAACATCATAACCATAAAAACCAAATGTACGATCCTCTTCCAATAATCTTAATCAAAACTTAAACCGTTACCGTTGCCACTTCCCCAAGACGATTTCACCACTACCTACACCTACTTCAGCCAATCAAAACAGTCAAACTACTACCACTACCACCTCTATAACACCAGAGGGTAATTAGAGAGTTTAAAAGTCACCTCGCGGAGTAATCGAAGAGACGTGAGTCAAAACAGTCTATACAGCTTAATGGACACCTGAGACTGGGTGTCCAGCTCACACTTCCCTCGCCTCCTCCGCCTCCGCTTCACTACGTCGCCCGCGTGACCGTAACCGCCTACAGCCGTGTTCACACCTAACGCCGCCGTCGCAGCACAGGCTGTAACCGGCGACCATCGCCCTTCTTCGCCACAGTTACGAGCCTACGAGCACCCGCGCCACATCGCCCGTCCTGTTACGACGTCATTGCCACCTGCCGTGGTTCAACACCAGGTGTAGTGACAGTCACCACTTTAGACGTGACAGTTATATTGTACAGTAAGTTTTAGTTTAGTTATTGTAAATATTTCATTGTAATATATATTGTAATTCCCCCATTAATCATCAACCTACGGTCCACCACCGGATCGTCGCCAACTGCCGCTTATCGAAGCCACTTTCTGTCCCCCGGTAACAAAACCACCCCAAAAAAATGTTCCTTAAAAACGTAATCGTCAACAACGTACCCACAACATAGTTTGTCCGCAACGAATCCTTGCAAACCTACCTTCAATCAATAACGGGACGTGACAACTTCCTACAAAGAAAATCCACCTATCCGTGATCAAAGTAATTTATGACTGAGATCGGACAAAGCAGAAGCAATCGCAGACCACCTGGCAGATGTGTTCCAATCAAACTCTAACGAAGTAAACAAGAATGTAAAAGAAAATCTACAATCACCCCTACAGAGAAATTAAAGACGAAATTAAATGGCTAAAAAACAAATAAAACAGGTCTAGATATAATAACCACATTAATTCTCAAAAGATTACCTTAGCGCGGAATCAAATTCTTACAAATTCTATTTAACGCAATCCTAAGACTTACGTACTAACCGTTACAAGTCAAATTTGCACAAATACTTCTTATCCACACACCTGGAAAACCCCCCCAACCAAATTACTTCTTACCGATTAATCAGCTAATTCCCGAAAGTGACCAAATTCCTGGAAAAACTGGCGCGTTTGATTTTATGCAGCAACACTCGATACTTGACAATGCCACCGCCTGACAAACGCAATCCAAACTGCTTTACAAAACAAAGTCTACTGCGTCACAGTCTTCCTAGACGTAAGTCAACCTTTTGACCGAGTGCGACTACTATATAAAATCAAGAAATTACTTCCCATGAATACTACCGGCTACTGCAATCATACTTTAGATGTAGTAACTTTCAAACCAAAATTGGTATTGGAAGTATCTCAAATCAAAGAAATAAAAGCAGAGGTTTTCCAGAGAAATGTCCTGGGACCTATGCTATACGTGTTATTTACTTCAGACGTACCCACAAAAAATCATACAGAAATAGATGCATTGGCCGATGATACGATTCTGTAATCCCACAGTGATCCACGACCGCTTCAGAAGTGCTATGAACTCATCTAAGCCAAATCAAACAACGGCTATCTAAATAGGAGATTAAGATAAACAAAAACAAATAGACGCACGTTACGTTCAGGACAAAACACCAAGAATACCTACCAGACACTCTCACAAACAAGCATATTTCACACTCAAACAAAGCCAGATACTTTGAACTTCACATTGACAGAAGATTGGCTTCGAGAACCCATGTCACCAAGAACCAAAAGAAAATGAAAATCAGACTAAAAAAAATGTATTGACTCATAGAGTAAAACAGACTCCTATTGTACAAGACATTTAACCAATCTGGACCTATAGCTGTCAACTGTGGGGCTGCACAAGTAAATCAAACGTCCTAACTACTCAATGTTTTCATCAAACGGTAGGCCATTAATCAAGATTAGACAGACTCAAACAAAACCGTCGCACCACAAAACAAATATGCTCCCCTTAGACGCCTTAAAAACAAATAACCAAAAAAAGTTAACTAAATAACAATGGAATGACTCCACTAGGAGTCACTTACCTCCACCTGGTTAATTGATACCATTAGCTCATAGAATCTACTAATATTCTAATTGCTAATCAAATATTTTTTTTAGATCCGCCCCATAAAACAAAAAAAATCGAACGGTAAGGTTTTTTCCATAAACATCCACTACATGCAAATCTTTTTAGGAAAAATATCTCTGGATGCAGAAAGCATAAATCTCTGCAAAACCTGCTCGATGTAAATTTTGTTGTTGTAATTCAATCAAAGGTCTATTTAAGGTTTTTTATAATTTTTGATCTACGCGTAACGGCAAGTTACACGTTTTTACATTTTCAGCTCCCTGCTTATTATCCTCATGCTTAATTGCTACTAAAGATACGTAAAAGGTCGCGGACTGTCTTACTGATGCTACCAAATTGGCATTGTAATTTATTTTAATCGAAGAAAAAAAGAAAACAAAACAAAATTAGCAGTGTCCAATAAAATAGACGCAAAAACAAAAAGAACGCCTTTTTCATCAAAAAAAATCTTAAAATCTTTGTACACGTATACAAAGACAAGATGTGACCGAGCAAAATTGCTCCCTTTTAAGTTCAGGAAAAAAAACAGTAACGTACGAATTCCACAACATTAGCTGTCATATACAGCTACTAGAAGTGACCGCAAGAATTTCCAACACTAAAATAATCACAAATCACCTTAACAAAAATATCGTCAATATTTGCGTAAAAATCGCAAATACAGAGAAAGCACAAACAAGTTTTAATAAAAAACACACTAACGTGAGAAGCGACAATTAGAAGCAGAGATATCAAATGTAAACAAACTAATCAAAACTCGATAAGATTAATAGAACAGAAGCAGAAGCATATTACAAGAAATTGTCACAAGCTAGTGCGACGCAGATAGAAGAATCCACATGTGTTTAAACAAATGATAGATTATGGAGACATATATAGCACAGCTATTTCCATCGTGCAAACTTAAATTTTAGCTCGCATTTGTGAATTATAATTATGTCCTAATATTTCTAATTTTAATAACAAAAAAACGACTAAGTACTTCAAAAAGTAAAACCTTAAAAACAATATTCCAGCTAGAAAAAAAAATTTCTTAATACACTAGACAAAAAAATTATGTTTTGCTTTTAAAGAATAAATATCTGATACAATAGGAAATTCACTAGAGATTTAAACAAAAAACCAATCAAGGAAATTATACAAAAAATTGCAGTTACTAAAAAAAATAATTGTAAAGAAAAAAGCAGTATACATAAAAACAATGCACCCAACCTAAAATAAAACACCCTCACGCCATTGATAATAATACACGACATAAAAAACAAAATAAGAACAAAAACACTGCTAAAAAACATAGAGCCCCACGTTGGGCGCCAAAATATTACTTGCTACTATTAGTTAGACGCGTTCACTGCTAACTTGTATAGCTACCGCAAACTAGTCATGTGTAAAAAACCAAGTAATAAGGGCGACAGTCTGCTACGTCTAGTAAATCTTATCTGTTTGCACTGTTCAGATACAGAAACCGTACTATTTTTAAATAATAAAAAAACGTTTCATCTAAAAATATTAAACATAATAATATTAATAAAATGTATACATCATAGTAAGGTGCCCATAAAAACTCAAGTTAATACATTAACAACAAAATTGATAACAAATGACAGTGTAATACAAAACAAGAAGTCTACGACCAATAAAACCATAATGTTAAAATATTCTGTATTTTAAAGTAAAAAAATATTTATCTTGTAATAAAAATATAGAAAATTGCAAAAAAAATGTTTCGAGTCTAAAACGGTGTTTTAATTTTAAAATTGTCAAGTGTAACAAGATTTATTAACAAGTTATGCCTTACATTAAAAGCGACGGCAAGTAGAAACTCCAAAAGTATCAAACTCTTTAAGAAATTTACTAAATAATAACTGGAATAATAAAATAATAAATTTAAACTTTTATTTCGTTCGTAATGAGTGTAATTTACAATTTGCATTTATGCCAGATACGTTTTATTACGAAAAAAGACAGAAAGAAATGATAACAATAAAGATTCTTTAATTTTTTATTTCTTTGCATTTGCGTAAATAAATACAATTTATACTTTTTTTTTATTAACAATTATTTATAAATAATTAGGAGTTGCGGTACCATTTTAGTAGTATTGCTAACATAAAGTAATTCTAATAAGTAGTTTTCTACATGATCTTTTATAATTCATTCGTTTCTACACTTTTCTCTGTTCTCTATTTTCTTTTTTGTAACAAATTTTATGTCAGCAAAAACATTAAAGCGTAAAACGTGTATAAAAATTTCTACTTTTTTGTCTGCATTTTAAGCTTCTGCTATGTTTGTATAATTTTTCTTATGCGTCACTCGGTATAGTTCGCATCTTTCACTTTAAATTCAGTTGGCAGACTTGGAGTGACGTAGAAACTTTCTTTTCTTCCGGATTCACGCTTTTCACGCTTTACACGCAAACTGCAAAATAAACACATGTAATTTATTGCTCAGCCGATCTTTATTAATGAATGGTCATCTAGACGATCTATATTAAAATTCGAATGTGAAATTAACCGATGCTTGTGGAAAGAATAGCTGACGTATGATTCACCTATACGTTATGCGGTTAAAATTGATTTTCGTTCTTAGTTTGTGGCATTAATAATACAACGTTAATGGTAACACTCATTTTACCTAGTGTAATAAACACGTTACTAGTACATGTGGTGTTTATTTCTAATTTTGGCTATTACGTTCGTGTAGGATTGATTTACCCAGAACAGAATTTCTGTTGGACGCATTAATTTACTTGATTTCAAGAATACGTTTGTCTTAAAATTATTTTATTTGTAATACCTGTCCAATTACATTCTGTTTCAGCTTTTAGGGATGTGACTTTCTTGCTTTCCTAGATCTAGCAAAGACGTGGACTGATTGTAAGTACTCCTATTTGTTGTTACTTGATTACGTTTTTGTTCACTTGTTTATGACCAGTTGATACTAAACGTTATCACAAATAACGAATTTATTGTGTAATTATTATTGGACAATGAGCTATGCGTCGTACTTAAAAACATTATGCTAGCAGCTAAATGTTACCTCGTGATGCAGTGTGTTGCCTACACTGTCCATTTAAACTTAATTAAACGTTAGTTGTAACCCGTCGTTGGTGTCGGACGCAGTTATTTGCGGTGCTGTTAGTTACCTTTGGTAGCTTAGTAGAGACTGTGAAAACAGTTAAGAAAAGAAAACAAACACAGGTATAAATTTACGTAATTACAAAAGAAAGCTTAAATAAAAATGATTAAATTATACAGTTCAACAAAATAAAAATAAAGAAACTAATCATATCGTTGTATTTGGTTAAATTATGTGCGGTTGCACCTGTATATTACTTTTAATAAAAGTAATAAATAGTACCATCTAGCGGCGGTTGCGGCAAGTATCGTATTTTTACTACCGTTTAGTTTCTGCTTTCTAAGTGTTAATCCCAGGCCAAATAATGATATTGTTACATGTCGTTATTTTGCATTTCTCAAAATTTTGCTAAATTAAAATTAACGTAGCTACTGATTGTCATTTCACGTTATTCCAGGTTTATTACGCGACGTAGCAAGTAGTAAAACAATTCCCAAAGATAGCGTCGTCACGTTATCTTTTTACCTTTTTTAGCGAGTTTCGAAAAATTGCCATGTTGTCTTTGTACCCGGATATTTTCAGGATATGTAACCTGTAGAGCCCACCTCGTTTTATGTAATCAGAAGAGACGGGAGAAGATTCACACTTGTATCAGTATCGTATTACTATGTTAAAACACTTTTTGCACATTACATTAGTTAGTATAGCGTATACCTTTTTGCATTTATATTTACGTTTACCTGACATTCGTCGAGTTTCTTCGATCATTTGAACGCAGTCATAGCCAAAGGCAAAATTACATTAATCGTCCTACATAAGCTTATATACCACGCATATTTTTGTTCTTAGATCAGATAAATGGGGATAGTACAAGTCACTACTGATGACAAAGAATTGTCGGTTTGGTAAGTTTTGTACTCGTATTTTTTTTTGCAATTCACTTTTATCATTATGAATTCTCGACTTATTTCGCGACTCATAGTAGACGAGGTAGTGAACGAACAAAAGCACCTACATCGATATTATAGCTGTAATATTACTAGATTATTCGACAAATTTATAATTGTTATTCGTCTACCTCTTTTTCTGTTGGTTGTAACGACTATTCACTTTTCTTGTGTTTTGTCAGTTTGTTCCTTTTAGTAATTGACAGATTTAAACAAGATCTGTATTGGGTGATATTTATTTGTTTTGGCGCATTTTTAATTTAGTGTAGGAATAACACGCCGAGATTTGCGATCCGCTTGTCGATACAACTAAGTTAGTCGATTGCGATAAAATTCTCGTAACAACGTGCTGTAGATATAAATTTATTAGTGGGAACGGGTACTAACGGGAAGCTAGAAAACAAACAAGTGAGTACAAGCAAATACTAAAACCCGACGTCAGACTTTGACTTCCAATGTTTCTTAATTAAATAATCTTCTATTTGTTAAACACTTCACGAATAATTACGAAACTTGACAGGTAGGTGCGGAGTGTTGTAGTGAACAACTTTTAATTAAACGGACGTCGATCGGGCCGCTAAAGAAATTAGAAGCGCCGTTTATGTAAACAATCGAAGTCTCTAACGTTAAATTAAATTATATGAAAATGAATAAATGAACGAATTATGATGAAAATTTAAACAGGTAATTTTAACGAGCGCTTGATATCATACTGGTGAATATGTCGCCACGCGGTTGTAAATTAAAGCTTTACGGTAACTGTTTGTTTTACAGCTTGTCCAGTTACCTAAAGTTCTAGTTTGGCATACAAAAAGAAAATTAAATAACTACACAAATTCTTTGGCCGGGGTTACCCAACCACACAAAGGTTTGTAATTCTAGGCAAGGTCTTTAGAAAGTCGGAATAACCGTCGTAACCACTTGAACCAGGACTTTGTTTAGTTACATAAGAGCGGTGAAAAGTTCTACTAAGACTGATCTCGGCAGACAGTTGTTCTCCAAGCTCGTATAATCGCTTTTATACTCTTCTTGGTTTCCGCTTAGTTAACCTCGTAGTGCGTCGTTTCAAACTTGGTGGGGACCTTCGATGTAAGTAAAAATCCACACCGAATTTAAAAAATATATATAAATTTCCGAAAAATTGTTTTACAGGGTTTCGCATCGTTACATTCTGTTGTTTTTGTTGTTTATTAATTTTATATTGTTTATTTATAAATTTGTATTATCTCAAACCTTGTTGGAATCTACTAAAGTTCCAAAATCCAAAACAATAGCTGACTCAATTGGAAAAATCTATTCTATGTTATTAGACAGAACGTACGCCCCTTTAATCCAAATTTACCAAATCTTCTAATTTATTCCTAAAACCAAACCCCCTCTAATTGTAAGCCACCTCGTTTATATGTACTCGGAACGACCGGTTTCACCATTGTAGACTAAACCACATAAACAAAGAATCTGGTATACACCTTGAAATGAAAGTGTAGGAAGAAGAAGGAAGAATCTGAGAGATTTTGTCTGTCGAGTTTAATATGGGTTTAATACCATTCTTACAAAGAAGTTTCCCTATTTTATCTGTAACCTTGTAAATGTAGGGTAAAAATTCCAATTTCGGATTAGATTCTGAAGTAAAAATGTACTTAGATAATTGAGCACGCGGATGTAGACAATCATTAATAACTGATTGAATATCTCGCTTCATATAACCATTGTTCACCATGGTTAGTAAGATGACGGAGTTCCGAGTCTAGATTATCAGATTGGCAAATAGTAAAAGCGCGCTGAACCAAAGATTCAATAACAGAACATTTCTGTGCAAGATGATGATGAGACAAAACATGAAGGTATCTGTTGGTATAGGTTTTGTTTCGATTTCCATAGTAAATTTGATATCTAGATGTTGATTGTTTAGGTAATTAGACAAACAATTTGAAATGAGCATGAGACCACACAATAAACGTGTCGTCAACATACCTAAACCAAACTTTAGGTTGTAATACAATAATTACAAAACAACCGTTTCAAAAACTCCCATAAAATGTTAGCTACAAAACGTAATAGAGCAGAACCCATAGCAGCACCAGAAATGTGTTCGTAAAACTTGTTATTAGAGAGATTCTTAGTTAGATTTCAATTGCTTATTTGAGTTCTTCAATGTTTCTCATGTCCTGATAAAGCCCTCACAAAAGTGGGCAATATGTTGGCAACTTCGGTTACAATAATGACACACTCCAAACCCTGAAGACGTTCTCATCAAATATAGAGTCCAACCGTGGAAACCTTTGGTATTACAATTATTGTCTTTTGTCAAGTGATAAATGATTATATTACTAAAAGATTCACTATACTGTACATGACAATAATGAACCCGCATTTCTCTAATTTTTCTAAACTTATAGTCGAAGAGTCCGTTATAACTACCATTGTCCGTATTTTTTTCCAAAATTTTTTACCAAGCGTTAAAATTGTTTGCTTTTATTAAATACATTCATACTCTATCGGACTGTTAGAAACCACAACTTTTCATCTGCCTCTAGAAAAACGGAAGTGTCTATATTGTGTCCACCAAAAAAAATAATTACATATTACTATCAAAAGCTGCCTATTACCAAAAAGGACTATGTTAAAAAAACTAGAAATCAATTTTAAGTTTTACATTAATTAACATGAATTCGGTTCTAGAATCTAAAGTAACATTTCAATAAAATATATTTATTCAACGCAAAGAAAAAGATAAAACATTTTCTTGGCAATACGAAACTATGAAATCTAGAATGACGTAGGTTTAAAAATTAGATTAAAAATTTTAATAAGTTTTTATCGGCCCATATAACGAAATCGGTAAAAACCATTAAATTTTTATATTCTTTACCATTTGCATAGATTTAAGTGTTTAATAACCACTTATATTTCGACAGCAAATCAAACAAATTATTTTTTATTACTCATAATAAGACACTCGTGGTGTTCCGCAACGATTATTTCTTTTTATAGCCGAAGTATCCGTATCGTGCATAACTTTCCTTTAAATATAAACTGTTTGTATTAGGTTAGGATTAATAGCTAAATAATAGGATTGAGAATACCTCACGCCTTCCGCTTGGTTAAACAGTTTCTGTTATACTACGTACACAAAATTCAATGAATAGGCAGTTTCTGTTAGATTTTACACCCATTGAACTGTATTTGTTGTATTTCGTATAAAATGATTCTGTAGATTAACTTGTGATTTACAAAAGGACGTTGACGATCGATTTTATACAGGAAAATAAAATTTTACCGGTTATTTTTAGAAGAAAAAAATTGTTCAGCCACTGTAAATGTCATACACGCACGATCTGGTGTTGTCAGATTATTGACACAAAGACAACGTAAAATCACAACAAAATTTGTAGTTGTGCGTGAGTTTGAAGTTAAAAAAAAAGACAAAGTACATGTTTTTAATACATTATTTACGTTTGAAAACACCACAAAGACATCAAATCCTTAAACTTTTTAACTTAAAGTGCTTAGAATATTGATGTAAAATACAACGTTTAAACTTGCACCTAAAACGTGAAGTATTTTAAGAGAAAACTTTTATTTAAGTACGCGTTAGTATAATGACGCAATAAATCCTTACGGGTATGTTATGTCCCTAAAACCGTTTTTTATTATGCAGTTTGGTTAATACGTATATGATTGGACGCAAAAGTTTAACAATAACAAATTACCATTAATCTCGTCGAGATTAATTACCAAGATAACGAGAATATATTCTAACCGCATCAAGTGTAATATATATGGAGTAAGTTGTCCAGTTTGAGAGAAACATTTAGAAAGTTCTCCAAACAATATGTCACTGGCAGTGCAGTGTTGTGCACAGACGACCTCTTTCTGCTAAATACCACCTTAATAACATACTAAACAGGCCTTATCTATGAACAATTTGTTGTGCATACGTAAATTTAATGCAAACTTGGGAAAATTTGCACAATTCGTACAGAAATTACATAGTCAAATCTAACAGTTCAAGTTAATTAAATCAAACGATGCTTCGTTAAACCTGTGTGCAGCATAATTTAATGTAGCCTCGTTAAGTTGATAGGGATTTGAATCAGTGAAAACTTCTGTTTATATTATTCACCTGCCCTGCTAGTAGCCTCACCTAAGCTAACATTTGGTAGTTTCTCAACGATAGAGTATTTTAAAGAGTTAAATTTGCATCAGCGAACGCTATTATGGTATTGTGAATTCAAAAACAAACACTTCAATTTGTGGGGTTATTAAGAGAGCGCCGCTAATGACGACAGCACACGCAAATAATTCTACAAAAAAATATAAAAATTCTAAAGAAAGCGTGTTGTATTAAAAAGCCATAAATCATTAGATTTATTATTAGTGTTTGGTAAAAATTAAGTAGTTTCTGTATTATTGGTAGAAAAAATTAGTTGACAAAATAAACGTGCACGAAAATAAATTTTATAAAATTAGACACGTAGATGTTAACCTTTTACGTACTTCAACTGTTAAGTGATATCGTTGTAAAAAAAAATAAAAACGACGATTATTATAACAGCACAAAAACAAATTTAAAAAATTGCAGTGCAATATAAAAGCTTCTACAAAGCGCACTGGTCATTCTTTTTTAGAAACCCAATTAATCAACCGTTTAAGTACTCTTGTTGTTGCCTTGAACTTAGTTTTACAAAAATATATTTACATTTAATTACAATAAAGTTACTAAATACCAACGTTTGCGATAATTGACCTAAAACATTTAATTTACAAACCAAATCTTTTTTACTCTATACGTACCGATCATACTAGTGCAACAGTTCTTTGCGTTTCAGAATAAACTGCCACAAAAAATTGTCATTGTATTCAACAACTAAAAGTGATAGTGGAAGACAAAAGTTATATTTAAAAAAAAGCACCGTGATTGAAAACGTCAAATCGCATTCTTTTAAATTTTTTGTGCTTGATTCAATATTAAACAATTTACTCTATTTAAATTTATTTTGATTGTCAATGAGCAGATATAACAAAAAAACTCAATACATAAACGATTTATTAACCGTGAGAAAAAATGCTAAAATCGGTAAGCAACTCAGTGGTTGCAGAAACGACAGCGTTAAATTAACGAATAACTTCTATAAATTGAAAAAAAGTGATGCAAAAACAAAATCCAAAAAAACATATCTTATCCATGCATACCTACGTAAAAAGACTCAAATTTGTACACATACAGAACAGATGATGTGTAATAACATATCAAAAATTAAAAATCAAATTATTTTTGTAATAGCGAAGGCTTCCACAGCCGGAGTCTATACTAAGATAAGAACGTCTTCCGGGTTTGGACCGTGTCAATGTTGTAACCGAAGTTGCCAACGTTTCGCCCACTTTCGTAAGGGGCTTCATCGGGGCGTGAGATAAATCGTAGAACTCAAACATACTTTTGCAACTGCTTTTGCTTGCAGGGATCCTCAGTCTCGATTCTAAATTTTCAGATCGTGTCAAATCATTGAGGCGTAGATCAACAGTAGCTATAGCACCCAGGGCTTTCTTTGATATCAGCACGGAACCAGTGGAGGAAGGCGACGACTCTGCGGAAGAAGTTAGTTCCTCATCAGAGTCATCCGAGCCAGACGCAGTTGCCACTAACCTATCACCGAAGGTTAACAACGTTAGTACCACCGTTGGAGCTGGTTATAGTAGTAAATACGTGCCAGTCTACAAGTGGGGGATTAAGTTTGCAGGACAGCGAAAAGAGTCCGTTGGAGCGTTTCTCGAGCGCGTAGAGGAGCTTAGAGTAGCAAGGGGGTTGTCCACACAAGATTTGTTTCAATCAGCGCTAGATCTGTTTTCTGATGAAGCTTTAATCTGGTATAGGGCAAACCGATCATCTTGTTCATCTTGGAGAGAGCTGTGCAGAGCTTTGAAGGAAGAGTTCCAACCACCGAATTACTGCGAGACACTGTACGACGAGATCCGCCATCGTACGCAAGGACGACACGAATCAATTGGTGTTTATTTCGCCAAAATGGAAACCATGTTCAACAGATTAGACAGTCCAGTACCAGAACACCTAAAGGTTGGCATTCTTACGCGCAACGTGTTGCCATATTATCAGTCACACCTAGCACTAAAAGAAATTCAGACGATTTCAGACTTAAAAGCGTGTTGTAAACGTTTAGAATTTTCAAAAACATCGGTTGATAACTTTATTCCACCTTCTAACAAACTACATTCGATTGAACCGGACTTAGCCTATTTAGAGACACAGATTGCGTCAACTTCCCTAAATTCTGAAAGAAAGACGGGTAGAGCATTTTGTTTCCGTTGTAGGAGAAGAGGTCATAGCACTCGAGACTGTCCATCGAAGACAAAACCTGGAGAGGAACATTCAGCAGGAACGCCTAAGACGTCGGAAAACCGTTAAGCGTCTCGGCACCGCAACGGCATGCTGAAACGCTTGATCAAGGACCGTCAGTTAAAAACAAAATAATTTTAGACTACGTTTTGGCACAAGCAACAGGCGACGAGAGACCTTATTTAAGTATAGAAGTATTGGGTAAATCGATTTCCGGACTTCTGGACTCAGGAGCTTCTAATACCATTCTAGGAACTCCCGGCTATGAATTCATGTGTCATTTAGGACTTAAATTGGAAAAAACGCGTTCAGACGGAGTAAAATTAGCAAACGGAGAATTCTGTCGTATTCTAGGCATAATGTTAGTACCAGTTAAGTTATTGGATAAATGTGCAGTTGTAAAAATGCTCGTAGTACCCAGCTTACCTCACAGCTTGAAACTCGGAGTCGACTTCTGGAAGGAGTTCTCAGTAGTTCCGGACTTGAGAAGAAACGTTTGGGAATTCTCCAGTGTCGAACCCATACCTGAAGTTCTCTCGCTCGTAAGAACTTGTACGAACGCACAGCGCATACACCTAGACCAACTAATTGAACACCATTTCAGTCAAGTGAACGATCAACTGTCTCACACTAACCTAGTAGAACACACCATTGTAACCGATTCTGCTCCAATTAAACAGCGTTACTACGCCGTCTCTCCCAAAGTACAACAACATATCGACGCCGAAGTGGATAGGATGGTGGCAGAAGGTATAATAGAAAAGTCGTACTCTGGATGGTCGTCACCGATACTATTGGTCCGTAAAAAGGAAGGTACGTATAGATTCTGCGTCGACTTCCGGAAATTAAATTGCTGTAAGCGAAGAGACCATCTGGCTAATCGGCCTTGCGGGTCCTGTAAATTGTTCAGCCACAGTAAAGAGTGTTGATCTGTCACTACTGTAAATTCCGAACCCTCCAGGTATACTCGCAATTTCTTAATGCACCAGATAATCGCTAGGCATTCCCTTTCCGTGGTGCTATATTTACGTTCTGCGCTGGTAAGCGACCTACTTAAATAGCAAATAATCACCTCATTTTGGTCTTCATCTAGTTGGGTTAATACTCTTCTTATGCCTATCGTCGTTGGCTAAATAACACCCCAGGTATGAATGTCTGCTTAACTTTAATTAGCTTATAGGATTGTCGATGAACAAATTTTTAAAATATACGCCAACGATACTACTAGAAAACTGAATTCAAAGTAAGCAAGTTACTACGTAATTGTAGAAACAAAAAGAATGTTTGTATGTATGTCTATCGATTTGTACGATACTAAATCTAAATAACTAAACTACTAAAATTAATTTCTCTTATCTGCTAGATGTTTTCGAAGATAAATTGTCCGGAACTGGGAGGTAACCTTGGCACTTGGGGTTGATTGACCTTTCTTGTATTCCGGTGTCAACGGTTGGTGAATCCAAACTTCCCATTCACAGAAAGGTGAATGAAAACACGACAGTAGAAAACAAATAATCGATTAAAAGATTAAAACGTGTAAAATGGTTAAACAAGTGAAACGATGAAACCTTAGGGACAAGTAAGAATTTTACTACCTTGTATTTAAAATAATTAGTCTCACCCTTAGTTGTTGGTCGGGGTTCTTAGAAGTAACGGCAACTCAAGTCGTAGATCCGACGATTGTCGTAGAGGAAGTTAAGATTGATTAATCTCAGAATGGTAATTACTGGAAATCTAATCTCTCCCCTGTTGCTCCCAAAATTAGTTAAATCCGTTAAAAAAAACGAAAGTGATAATCACTAAGCACTAATTAGGAAAACTTGAGCTCTGTTAAACAGTACTTGCAAAAGTGAAGTGAAATTCGAACAAAAATCCCCTCTAAGATGGGAAATGTTTCGTGTTATCAGGGTCCAATGTAGAAAAATTTGGCCTCTAGGGTCAAAGATAAAGATATAAATGTACAAAGCGTTGTTGGTTGCCTATTTTAGGCGGGAAACATTTTGAAATGAATTAAAATTGTTACAAATAAATTCAAATTATTTATAAGGATTGTTACAAGCAACCGAAATCTAACTAAACACTTTTCAAAAGTTAGGTAATCAACTTGTGAACCAAGCCAGATTCTAAACTCAGAAAAGGTAAGAAAGAAAACGATAAACTTGAAAAGCAAACGAAAATCTAACAAAGAACCACTACAGAGTTATGTAATCAACTTGTGAACCAAGCCAGATTCTAAACTCCATAGAAGTGACTTTAAAAGAAATAGTCTCCGTATATAAAGAAGAAGTATCGTCACGGCTGGTTAAGCTCGACTCTGATTGGGTTACGGTTGAACGAGGGCGTGTTTTCGATAAAGGACTAATGACCAGAAACCAAAGAGGGGATAACTCGAAACCATGATCACGATTGAAGTTATTGGGGTGTTTGATGATTTCTATGCTCTCTCGAAATTTCCTGTTAAAAAAGAATGGAGATTTGGCAATCACCGAAACGTTGTCAAAATCTATCTTGTGACCTGTAGTGAAATGATGTTCAGCAACCGCAGACTTGGAAGTATACCTTTTCCTTATACAACGATCATGTTCTGAAATGCGAGTAATGACGGAACGACCGGTTTCATCAATGTAGACTAAACCACATGAACAAAGAATTTGGTATACACCTTGAGATGAAAGTGTAGGAAATTTGTCCTTGGGAGAAGGAAGCATCTGAGATATTTTGCCTGTCGAGTTGAAAATAGGTTTGATACCATTTGATAAAACTTGAACCCCACGATCTTCTTGTGAGTTTTGATGTCACTTCACTTTTTACTAAAGTTCCTATTAAGGATTCGCTGATTATCATCGAACAGATTCTGTCTCAACATGGCATGTCTATCCTCTACTTACTTCCAATTTGATAACAAGTTTTACGAACAGGTTTCTGGTGCTGCTATGGGTTCTCCTCTATCACCTGTTGTAGCACACATTTTTATGAAAAACGGTTGCTTTGGACTCATCAATATTAAAACCCAAGGTTTGGTTTAGGTATGTTGACGATACGTTTATTGTTTGGCCTCATGGTAATCTCGAATTGTCTAAGTTTCTTAATCATCTTAACAATCAACACTTAGATATCAAATTCACTATGGAAATCGAAAGTAATGGTTCTCTCCCATTTCTTGACGTCTTTGTGACTCGTAAGCCCGACGGACTTCTGGGCCATTCCGTTTATCGCAAACCTACCCATACTTATAGATACCTTCATGCTTCGTCCCATCATCATCTTGTACAGAAACGTTCTGTTATTGAATCTTTGGTTCGGTAACTCTGTAGTGGTTCTTTGTTAGATTTTCGTTTGCTTTTCAAGTTTATCGTTTTCTTTCTTACCTTTTCTGAGTTTAGAATCTGGCTTGGTTCACAAGTTGATTACCTAACTTTTGAGAAGTGTTTAGTTAGATTTCGGTTGCTTGTTTGAGTTCTTCGATTTCTCTCACGCCCTGATGAAGCCCCTTACGAAAGTAGGCGAAACGTTGGCAACTTCGGTTACAACATTGACACGGTCCAAACACGGAAGACGTTCTTATCTTAGTAAAAATTATTTTTGCATAAAAAATTGACTGATAGGCGATGTCCAAATCTCTAATTATCAAAGTTAACTTTGAACTGGACTTAAACTATGATTTATGCAAATTTGTATCGATACCAAGATTACTGTCACATGCGTGCAATAATAGCTTAAATATTGCAGAAATAGCACATGTATTGCAGACATTGCATATATTGCAGACGTATTGCAGACATATTATATTACATATATTTCTCAAACATTACGCATATTGCATAAACATTGTACAAATTTGTATCGCTCCCAAGATTACCGTTCCACGCGTGCAATAATGGCTTAAATATTGCAGAGATAGTACATATACTGCAGACATATTGCATATATTGCAGAAATATTGCCTTTGTTCCAGGAATATTGCATATATTGCAAACTTATTGTACTTATTGAAGACACATTGCATATATTACAGACATATTGCATATACTGCAGACATATTGCGTATGTTGCAGGAATATTGCATATATTGCAAAGGTATTATATATATTGAAAACACATTGAATATAATACAAATATATTACTTGCATATCGTATATATTGCAGACATGTTGCAAGCGTATTGCAAACGTATTATATTGCATATATTTCTCAAAGATTACGCACATTGCATAAACATTGCACAAATTTGTATCGCTCCCCAGATTACTGTACCACGCGTGCAATAATGGCTTAAATATTGCAGAGATAGTACACATATTGCAGACATATTGCATATATTGCAGACATATTGCATATATTGCAGACATATTGCGTACATTGCAGGAATATTGCATATATTGCAAACTTATTGTATATATTGAAGACACATTGCATATATTACAGACATATTGCATATACTGCAGACATATTACGTATGATGCAGGAATATTGCATATATTGCAAACGTATTGTATATATTGAAACACATTGCATATAATTCAAATATATTGGGGCATATCGTATATATTGCAGGCGTATTGCAAACCTATTATATTGCATATATTTCTCAAAGATTACGCACATTGCATAAACATTGCACAAATTTGTATCTCTCCCAAGATTACAGTCCCACGCGTGCAGTAATGGCTTAGATATTGCAGAGATAGTACATATACTGCAGACATATTGCATATATTGCAGACATATTGCGTATGTTGCAGGAATATTGCATATATTGCAAACGGATTGTATATATTGAAAACACATTGCATATAATGCAAATATATTGCGGGTATATCGTATATATTGCAAACATGTTGCAGGCGTATTGCAAACGTATTATATTGCATATATTTCTCAAAGATTACGCACATTGCATAAACATTGCACAAATTTGTATCGCTCCTAAGGTCACCGTTCCACGCGTGCAATAATGGCGTAAATATTGCAGAGATAGTACATATATTGCAGAAATATTGCATTTATTGCAGACAGATTGCATATATTGCAGGAATATTGCATGTATTGCAAATTTATTGTATATATTGAAGACACATTGCATATATTACAAACATATTGCATATACTGCAGACATATTGCATATATTGCAAAGGTATATATATTGAAAACACATTGCATATAAAACAAATATATTGGGGCATATCGTATATATTGCAAACGTATTGCAGACTTATTATATTGCATATATTTCTCAAAGATTACGCACACTGCATAAACATTGCACAAATTTGTATCGCTCCCAAGAGTACAGTCCCACGCGTGCAATAATGACCTAAATAGTGCAGAGATAGTACATATACTGCAGACATATTGCATATGTTGCAGGAATATTGCATACATTGCAAACGTATTGTATATGCGAAGTAATAACATTCTGCTGAACTTTCATTGTTTATTATTTTAAAACGAATATACACAACGTTTCGATTGCTGTGGTATCTGCAATCGTCATCAGGTGAATACTAACAAACTTAAAAACTACTGAAGCTTATATACTAAAGACATGTTCGATGAAGCGTTGAAGCGTACATAAGCAACTTAGCGTACAGATTAATTACTTAGTGAAGTTTAAGTTGTTTTAGAGATTCGATTAGTGCTTTCCATATGTTGCTTATCTCGACACTTGGCTGGCTAAAAATTTCTTTGTTGTTGTTGATTAAAATCTGACAAGAAAACATGACAAATCAAAAAGAAGAACATTAATTTAAAAAAAAAACTAGAATCAAAACACATACCGTAAACTGGGATGAATATTGACGCAAAGATGAATACATACAAAATATAGGAAAACGTAATTAAATGACACCTCTGAGTTAGGTTTTTGTCTAAAGTGTTGGTACCAGTGCAGTTAAGATGGCCAGTCTGTTGTCTACAAGATGTTTTAACTGTTGTTTAATGCTAACTTGAGACTACATTGATGTGTTATTGCTTCATAAAGTATCACTTAGACAGAGAGGACATAAGCACATCTAAAGTTTAAGTACAATATGCCTGCGTATGAGTGGGCACTTGGCTACCTAACTAGGCACAAGACTACTCTCTCAACGCAAGTGTCAAAATATTAACAGAAGTCAAGCAGAAGCATCACCAGCAATTATAAACGCTTTCTTTGATAAGCTGACAGAATCAATTGAAAGTACTGGAGTCAATGTACCACCACATCTGATAATTAACTATAACAAAACTGCAGGCTTTGACTCAAGCCGACGGAAATTTGTTTTCAAAAGAAGGTGCAAATATCCTGACAGAATGAAAAATCAAAGTAAATCCAGTGTATTTGTCACGCTTACAGCATCTGGTTCTAAGATGCTGCTACCCTCTTATTTAATCTACAAATCTGGATATATGTTTGACTGTGGTCTGAAGATGAGCGTCCAGGTGACTTCTACAATCGTAGTAAGTCTGATTAGATGGATAAAAATTGCTTATTGTGAAAGAAGCTTGTGGTGACTATTTGAGTTCTCCCTAATCTCCAACAGCTTTAAACCTATGTGAGGAACATAACATCTCGTTTATATTCCTTCCAGCAAATTCGACCCATCTGACACAACCGTTAGTTGTTGCTCTATTCCGATCACTCTAGACAAGCTGGAGAAAAATTTTTGAAAATAGTAAATTCAAAGCAAAGAATAATAATTTTAATGAAGAAAGCATTGAAAGATAATATTTAATCTAGTTTTCAAAAAGCGTGTATATTTACTTTTAACCGAAAGAACAGCTAGACGCAGCGTTACTCTAACAGACTTTCAACAAACCAATATACATGATGCAAAACCATTATCTGATGATAAAGAAGAACCTATTCCAAATGACCCAGACTCTTCTGTAGAAGATGCTCACAATAGTGAACTGGAGACTGCAGATGAAGCATTTAAAGGAATGATACTGGATAAAGATCAAACCCGACTCTGTTTGGATAGAGAAGACATTGTAAATAAATACCTGTCTCTTTTCACCCCCCTTAAGGGAATACAGACTATACATATATATGTTGAAAAAAAAGGGAGGAGTTTTTTCACTATTTGGTATGGTTAGCATGAGATAATCTTAGCGACTTAGGCTACCGCCACGTGTTATATCGCTTTGGAATGGTGCTTGTCTATTAAATACATCTCAAATCGTCGAAGTACTTTGTGTGATAGAATATTAAACTTGGAGACATGCCTGCGACATGAATGGTGAAAGTCATTTGAAAGTTTGACGCATTTGGTTCACAACGTTCATTGATTGACTAAAAAGCAACTGATATCTAATTATTCCTTTACTTAAACTACTTATACCTACGAAGTCTTGGTTACACTCAGTGACCTGCATCAACATTATTGTCTGTGATATTTATCGACGAACTCTTTATCCTATTTCTTTCTTTGTTAAAATAAATGTATTCGTTGTTACATCCTGTGTTTTGCCATTTGTTCCCTTTTAGCGTTCGACAGATTTAAACGGGATCTGTAGTTAATAGTTTTCCTACCGTTTTGGCGCCTTCTCTTAACTAATTTATGATTAGCACACCGATCCCCTCACCGAAGTGTTCAGATCTGTTGAGCGCATTAAGCTACGGGTAAATTTACTTAACAATAGCCAGACCAAAATGAAACAAAAACGAAAGTGCCAATACAAGGAAGAAGAAAGGAACCGAACCGAAGTCACCGAAATCAAAGTCTAGGAATGGTTTTCAGTGTTGAATACTATGTGACGGGTTATAATTAGCATATTCACAATGTTAGGTCTATTCCAAACCTTAGCCAATGTTCATTGTAAAGCAGTGTATCATAACACTTGTGTAACAGTTGACTGTGGTAGTTCAAAAAGTGAGATTAGAACTGAAGGTGATAAACAAAAAATCGTAGTTTTCAAAACAGAAATTAACTACTAAGTAAACACATTAAAGGAATGGATTAAAATATCTAGTGTTGACTACATACAGGAAGCTCTGAATGACAAAAACACTAAGATTCCCAGCTATCTATAGGTCGCGGAATAGTAGACGAGCTAAGAAGCCAAACAAGCCTAAGAAAAATAGACCTAGTAAAACCATAGCACAAGCCAAATTAGATACAGAGAAAGAGATACTCACAAATATCAAGATTGCTTACAAAGGAACGCGAGTCAACAGCGTTTGTAGCAAGCAAGACAAATAAAACGTTTGTAAAGAAAGGAAGAAATGAAAAGACAAATCTGAAGTGTTTCAGGTGCCTTGAAATTAGTCATTTCTTAAGCAAATGCCCAAAGAACTTGAAGAATCAGCAGAACAAAGAAGATCGTTTGAACAGGTAAACCATTTATGTGCAGTGAATTTAAAGACGATAAACTAGTTTGTGGAATATGCCTAATTTATTAAACCAAGACCCATAAGTGTAGGCAACAACAGCGTCATGCATGTTTACGAGAAACGCTCAAAACAGCATCAAAAACCATTTGATATTCGTCAGGATAAAACAATTCGACAGCCTTCTTCTAAAGTTTTTTTGTTATTCGCCGTATTACTTCTTATAATTAATTGAAGTGTAGATCATATTAATTTATTTTACTTTCAGTCCTAATTTTTAAATCATTTTGACCTTATGTAACGCAGTTTGTCGTACGTAAGTTTACATACTACTGTGATATTTGTCTTGTTTTACATATATATTCTTGTTGTAAACTGAGTTTTGCAACTTGTTTCCTATCACTGTTCGACAGATTTAAACGGGATCTGTAATTAATAGTTTTCTCCCGCTTTGGCGCCTTTTCAATGACTTAATGATTAGCACACCGATTATCACCTGCGATCCTCTCTCCGGAATATGAAGCTAACCGTCTGCGGGTAAATCGACATCTTATCACAAAAACTTAAACATCAGCTAAAAAGGTGTTCCGCACGCTCACATTATTCCCCTACATAGAGTGCAAAACAAGGCCCTAAGCAAGTGTTAAAACTACCACCGTACACTCCATCGGCCAAACTGTTTCCTAACGGAAAAGTCCTCAATTTAATTATGTTACATAAATATGAACGATGTATTATGTTAAAAATCTTTTAGTATGTTCGTCCCCTGTATAAAATTTATTCTCGAAACGCCCACTTTTCGTCGTGAGGGCGAAGATAAATGTCAAATTGAAACTATTTTTCCGTTGACTGTGGTACACTTCACATGTATGTTCTAATGTAAGCGCCCAGCGGAGTTTTCAATTCTAAAATTTCACTAGCATCTGTGTTATAAACAGGTGTATTATTATCGCTGCTTTTGTGAAAGTCTTCCTGGGGTAAGCATTGATTCATAATTTTGCGATGTACGTTGATTTTGCCGTAATTGTCATAGCTTTACTATACCGTTACTTATAACACCTTCTTCTCTTAATATTGAAAAATAAATATATTTGTAGTTATAACCAGTGTTTCGTTATTTTCTATTTTAGTGTTGGATAGATTTAAACGGTGTCAGCGTAAGCTTCTAACCGTTTTGGCGCTTTTTTAATTTGTTTAATAATTTAGCACCACAAAGCTTACGACACAAATCTTCGAATTCAACTGAATTAGTCGCTAGCAATTTTAGTTGCGAGAAAGCCTCGTAACAAATTTGACGCCTAACTGTCAATGACCTTGATTTCGTGTGTGCAGTTATAATTCATTCTATTTTTATTGATTTTATTGCCTCTTCATTGTTATTAGTGGGTTCGACTTACCCATAGTGTTAGTTCGTTTCTTTTGGTGTTGTTGCAAGACCTCGTTTTGTAGTTCGCTTACTTTTTACTACTTATTAGTACGTTGGCTTGATTTCGTTCTATTTATCGATTTAGTATTGTTTTAATTGGATTTCTAGTCAGACACGTGGTGGATTTCTGCTTTGGTTTACTGCTTTATTAGTTTCTTGTCTTAGGTTTTGTTGTTTTAGCTATGTATTCTTCAGACAAAGAATTACCACTTCTTACTTCTTCGAACTCTGATTCAGAAACGAACGTAGGACACTGGAATGTTGCGTTTTCTGGTGAACATTCTTTACTTATAGAGTTTCTTATTCGTATTGACGAGTTGTGTTTATCTCATGGTGTTTAAAATCAGGGTTTCTGCATTTAGATTATGACGATATCGGTTGATGGAGACCATTCGCAAGAGTGCGATAAAACCTACCGAATCAATTAGGCAAATGTTAGAACCGGTCTCGGAGCAGGCACAGCTTAAAATCATTCGGCGTAATTTGATTCCGTTGTATCAACCTTGTTTCGCGCTGATAGATATTACATACTTTTCTCAATTGGTCTCTTTAGACAAACGTTTGGGGTCGAACATTATTTTTCATCTGATATGAGTGACATACTTCTGAAATCATCTTTGACTTCTACCAGTAAAAATGCTACTTCGGCCGCTTTTGTTAATGCCGTTAATGGTTCTCGTGATACTTCTTCACTCCCTTCTTCTGTAATTACCCCTGAGTCTAATACTCGTGGGCACTGTCGTTCGAAAACTAAGAAACTTGTACATCATGTTCCTTTTTTAGGTTTTTTTTGGTTGAATTTTTCTTCGGTTTCTAAGATTATTCGGCCTACTACCGATTCGTGATATTTTGGTCTGATTTCCAAAGTTTCTGCTTTTCCTCGTCGTTTCTCTCGTTGGTGGGTTAAAAAGGTATTTGTGTAAACGTGTACGTGTTTCCTCTTCTGATCCTTAAGTGTGGAAATTAGTTGTTTCTTCGGTTCAACGCAAACAATTATTCCATGATGACCACCTTCCATCTGAACGTGAGTACCGCAGTGTACGTTAGAAGCTCTTCGCTGTCACTTCTACTTACTTCATATGAGATTTAACGATCTGAGTTCATACGCTACTATTCTTCGTTTTGGAACTTAGAACGAAGCCATCTTTCTAGGTCGTGTTGTCGCGCATTGTCAGGTACGACAAACCGTTCTAACATTCGCGTTACTACAAATCCTTCCACACGTCTACATAAAGATCGTGTTATTTCTTCTGATGTAAAAGCTACTCTTGCTTTTGCATCTACTTTGTCAATCACTTCTAATTATTCTTTGCCGTCTCCTTCTAAACTTTTGCTATTCCTCCGGTTCATGTCTTTTGGTTTCTTATTGATTGTTATTCGGATGCTGTCTATTTGCTTTCTCCCATTTTGCTGTCACCTTTATTCTTTTCTTTGGTTAAACCTGTGATAAATTTCATTTGGTTTCTGTCTTCTCTATATTACTTCAGGATAGACTATCTTTCCGTCTGTATATATTTATATCCGCTTAGTTGGCCTTTTTGGATTGGTACGTCACATATATATATTCTGTCTTTTGCTTCTGGATTCGGTTTTTTTTTCTTGAGTTTCCTATTCCGCTTATCGGCATTAAAGTCTTGTGAACAGCAATTAGTACGCATTTGTTCTATGGCTAACTGTGATAGAATTTGATCTTTCTATTTTTTTTTTTAAATATACATTTAGAGCGGTTGGTTGAGCATTGAAGGATTGCCCACTCCGTTTCCTTTCTTCTACGGAGAGAAAAACGAAACAGATATCTACATCTTGAGTTACCTTTCTCAGTCTGTCTATTTTCTTTCTTTCTTTATTTGTTTTTTTCCATCTTCTTGATTGGTTAATCACCTACATGCCACATCTTTTTTCTTTTTCCTGTTCCTCCTGAAGGTTTACTTTTAGAGTGGTTAGATAGGCACCGTAGGGTGGTCCTTCTTTTCGTTCTTTTACGGGGTAAAGAACGAATCAGACAATAATATCAAGCCCTTTCTGGTTTTGACGCCCTCTGCCGACCTTATTGGTGACTGCGAAGCCATTTTGAAGCTGTCAACTACGTGAGCCGATCGGTGTCGAGAATCTTGAACTGATTCCTAAATTTTTAAGGGCATCCCTTGTAATGAATACAAATTTAAAAATCAATTACGAATTTATTACAATTCGTTCGGCACAGGGTAAGATACTTTGTCTCCAATCTATTAAGATTCCTTCGTAATTTCTGTATTAATGTGATAGCCGGTTCGACCACGTTGCAATCACCTGTTCGCTTCAATAAGGAATAATGGTGCATAAGTACGATTGATAAATATCGCTACCGAACGTATAAGCTTTTGGGAGGGCCTGCTACTTAAACAACAACGAGGTCTTGTCGATCAATGCGTCGGAGATGCTAATTTGTGGACAATAATCGATTGCGTTATCAATCACCTGTTCGTAATTACAACCTACACCATTCGATACAACGGGTTCTTATATTGCATTTAATGAATTATTAATACTGATTTTGTAGTTTCCTTTTTCGTGAGTTATTGTGTGACACGAATTGCTATCAATAATTATTTTAGGCTGCCGGTGGGAAAACGTTTTCTTCACGCAAGCAAGCATTGGATTGGGTAAGTCAATTTGTTTATATTTTATTCGTTGTCATAAAAGTCACTCACGGAACTTTGATTACTGTCGGTGTCTATAAGTACCTTATTGTTTACATACCAATAAGGTAATTTTTTTAAGTGTCATTTGTAGTGTATCGCATGCTGAAAGTAGACAATATTTATTACAAAATTTACTTCGCTATCTCGACGTAATTTAAGTATATGCTTTGTGTGTTGCCGAAATGTCTGGCATTTATAAGCCGAGAAATTAGACAATACTCCGGCTAATCTTTTACGTTATTAATTCAAAGTTTCTACACCCATTAATCATAGTTGTTACTTTGTCTAATGTTTATGAATTGAGAAATTCAACATACTTCTATTAATTTGCTACGCTGCTAAATTAAAGTTTTTATACTTGTTAATTATACTTATTAATATTTCGAGCATTGATGAGTGGAGAAATTACATATATTCTTGTTAATCTTTTACGTTAATACATTAAAGTTGTTATACTTGTTAATCTTTCTTCTATGATAACATACCTTTCTCTTTTAATTGTCGCTAACCGTTAATTATTGGTCGCTACCCGAACATCAGAGTAACAAGGATTACGAACCTCAAATTAGTTACAAGTTTGGACCGTCTGTCGTGATCGAGGCAGAAGTGTTAGTTAGGATAGATCTGGCGCCCTTAAGTATAATTTCCTTGAACCTCCCCTATCTCCGACTGTGTGAGTTGGCCGTGCAAGGTTCGTAAGACCTAAAGCTATCTTTCCTACTTTTCATTTGTTTTTTCATGGGCTTAGGGGCTTTCTATGTGCCAATCATTCTTTCTTCTTTTTGATTTTCTTTAAGGTTTACCTCTTGGGTGGCTAGTTGGACATTATCCGTCTGTCTCTTTTCTTCCTTTCTTGTCTTTCTTACTTTTCATTTTTTTTTCTCTTTTGTTTATGAACTCATACAGCACCCAATATCCTGAGGATGTCAGTTTCTTGGCCAATTCATAGATGTATGTCCCGGCTATTTAAACAATAACCATTGGATATAAAAATGATAGATTTAGAAGATCATTAAAATTATATCCGTGGGATATCTTTTACTGGCTATTCAGCTGTTTAAACTAATGCTTCACGCTTTTGTTTCGTTTTGTGCTGTGATCTTGATTGTTGCGTACGTAAAAAAAGAATGAGAAAATATTGTTTGGAGTAAATAAGTAATTATGTTTGTTTTCGAGTACTTTATGAACTAATTAAAAAATAACTTTTATGTTTTATATATAAGCGAAAGTGAGGTTAGTGTTATTCTAACAAAAATGTTATCGTTTAGCCAAACAATATGCGAGTGTTTCTATTACTGAGCTAAAGCTTCCTGTAAGCTCTCAAGAACTACTTGCCGCTTTCAAAAAGTATCTTCAATCAGAAGAAAATACCCAGTAAACACACGACGTCTCAGGGACGTTCGTTTTATGTCCAAATGATGTCTTTACATCCCGGACTTTAAAACGGATTTCTTTAGGATGTCTTTAATAGGACGTCCTCAGGATGTCAATGAAGAACGTACGATGGGATGTCCTATGCGGGAAAACAAAGTATAGATGTACTTTAACTGGTTCTTTTCTTGATAAAAATATATTATACATATATAGTTGTAATTACGAGAGCTCGAGTAAATCATTGCTTAAAAACCTATGGATTAAACAGAAAACGTATCTCGCCCAACACACGTTGCATTGAAAGTATTGATCGACATATTAGTTGCTATTTCTTTTCTCAATTCTTGTTTTTTAATTAACTGAGTCACACTCGAGCCACCGAGTACAATCTGTGCTCGAGCTCTCGTAATTACTATATACCTATGCTATATACTATATATAAATATGTTTACAATTCAATATGTAGAAAACGGGAGGGATGACTTCCTCTTACATATCCTACAGTCATCTAAAAGGGCTCTCCCGGTGCGGATGAGCAAGGATGTCCTATAAAGACATCGTAGGGATGCACACAGTTGTGACAAAAGAACGTCCCATGAATGTCCCTAAGACGTACACAGAACCAAAACGAGATGATTGGGACATTCAGTGATCCGCAACATCATGTCCCCGGGACGTCCTTGGGACATCTTTGTGTTTGCTGGGTATGAACAATTCCGTAAGTATTGTACTGGTTTTTTAACTATTCAGTTTACATTTAATGGATGTGTAATTTTAGATAACAAAAATTTCAAAAATATGGAGGACAACGCGGAGGAGTTCATAAAGAGCTAGTTCTTCCAAAATTGATTAATGGTGCTGTTTCACACGGCTACAAACTGCTTGGCCAAAAAGGTAAGAAAACCTTTACATATTTATTAAATTAAATGTTATGTTAATTTTTATTTTAGTATAATAACTGTTCTAGAAGTTTTAGAAAAAAATCATCTAACAGCAGTAAACTAATAAACAGGAGACAATGGCCATCGTTGGTTTTTTGAAAAAGTCTAAAGAACGGACAGAAAGGCAATTCAGAAAATTAATCTAAAATAAATCGTCTCTATCCTTAGATATTAATACCTATTGTTAAACAAAATGGATTATTTTTAAATGGGGATTTTTAAGGTTCTGTAATATTTTTGTGTAATAAAAGTATGTAAAATATATTATATCTCGAAGTCGTCTTATTTCGGATATCCCTAGGTCATCTTATTTCTGATAGCTTAAAGATGTCTGACTTAGTTGTCAGTCGGATATTCAGTTCCATGTCATTCTGCTTTCCCCAAGATGTCCATAGAATATTAGTCGGCGATGAAATTGATATCCCTCGTATATACACATATCTAGTATAGGATATCAGTAAGACATCATTAGGATACAAATGTGCTGTGTGGGAAGGTTTGCCTTTAAAGCAATTGTCTCCTTTGCGTTTTTCTTGAGTTTTTAAGTTAGTCGCTATCAATTTCAGTTGCGAGGAAAGCCTCGTAACAAATGCCTGTTAACTTTCGATATGTATTATACCTGTATTATAAACACAAACACGACCGTCAATATAAACAGAGATGTGTATGGCACAATACGCGTAGCAGTGACAATAATCAGTAAGCAACAGAGAGAACAAATGAAGACTGATATCAACGACTTACCCAATCATGTGAAGTGTGTTAATAAACTGGGCATATTTAAACACTTTTTGCTCAACATTTGAAACTCAGACCAAGAGAGTTCTTTACTAAATCTATGCTGTTTTTTATACAATTCACGAACACGTCTATTATATTTATTTCGTGGTGAAAATATTTACCTAAAACTAGGCAACCATTTTTGCTAGCGTGTATGTAGACACTTCCATCTACTCAATATCGACCACAACAAAATTTCTAGGTTATGTTTAATTTGATGCATTATTAATAAAATGTTGAATATCAATCTTTTAAGGTAAATTATAAAACAATTTTATCAAAATCTAAATCACCACTTTTAGGGCGTTGCGCCTTAAACCCACGAAGTTAATTAAAGCTGCACCTCTATGCACGAAGAAAGGTAAAACATCTTCGGAAAGTAGCAGCAGTAGCAGCAGCGACGACGAACGTGCCCTAAACAAGACTAATTTAAAAAAACGCAGCGAAGAAGCACGAGAGAAACTAAACCTGTTGTTAACGAAAATGGTTCAGGAGGATTCGAGTAAGGAAAAATCATCGTTGAAATTTGCTAAAGCGAAGGATCATAGAAAGCGAGATGTAAGGAAGGAAGCTGGTACAGAGTCTGTGAAAAGCGAACCTATTGGTATATTGCAACAATTAACGAGGCACTTTATAATCGTATTGTTACAGATAAAGGTGTCGTAAAAGCAGTGCAAGATGTGGCCGAATCCCTAGGCGGTGATGTTAAACAAACTGAATCGGAGTTATTGCAGAAGTTACTGAACCCAGTCAAGGAAGAAGCATCCTCGACACTTTCATTAAAGTAACAATTTGTTAAAGTCGTTACGTTATTAAGCAGTATATTTTAGTGATCTCTTCAAAGGCATGCAGATAGATCGCGAAGTAAAAAAAGTCGATACTTCAAGGGCCGAGCAGGTGAGACAGGCATTACAAAACGTACAACCAAAAGCGGCACAATCACACCGAGTGACTAAAAAGCGAAAACCTCATCAGCTTGAATCGGTGCCTATCGACGAGCAAGTTAATTTACATATAGAGCAACGCCTGGAAATTTTTAACCCGGAGGAAGTGTGCACGTGGCCTGATTCTTCCATGAACAGTACATGGCACGCTTTGCATCAACGCGAATTGCAATTAAGTGTAACACACCCTCCTAGTAATTATTTCCAACAGATGATTCTGTGGACTAACCAAGGAAAAATTTGGAAATTCCCTATAGATAACGAACAAGGTTCGGGTATATGTGTGTACGTATCCAGGAATAAACGTCTTTTTTAGATTTAGACGAAGAGAAAAAGGTTTATTTCACGGAGCATATTTTTTTGGATAAACATTTGGAAGGTTGGTGTCCGAGCAAAGGTCCTCTACGACATTTTATGGAGTTGGTGTGTGTGGGTTTGTCGAAGAACCCATACCTCACCGTGCAGATGAAGAAGGAGCACATAGAGTGGTTTAGGGACTACTTCAAGGAGAAGAAGCAATTGTTATCGGAAGTTGGTGCTTTTCCGGCTGGTTTTGACATAGATCAGGGTGTGCAAAAAGTTGTAGAAAGTAATGAAAAGTCTAATTAATTCATTAAAAGTAAATAGTAGTAATTTGCATTTGAGTCCTGTTACCATTTTGAATTAAAATTAAGTAATTGTGATTCTTTTATAAACAATTTTACAGTATAAGTCACTATCTTTAGAGGATGAGCCAATATCACTTTAGAGTAAATTGTACTTACACGCTGCGAAAATTCAATTTTCCGAACGCACTTTTTGAAAAAATACACTTTTGGAACTACACGTCCGTGGCTACTGTACCTACACAGTCGTACATTGCAGTACGCATTCATAGGTCACTAGATCTTAATACGATTTTAAAACGATTCATTTATAATAAATAACACAAGTCCTAATAATTACGTAAATAATGTATACAAGCAGTTAAAAAAATTAGGAAAAAGTTTATATTAAAATACAACAAACAAATATACAAAGTGAATAAAAATATGTAGTTTCAAACTAAATTATTGAAGTCGCGCAATCACAAGAAAGCATTTATTAAAAAATTTAAAGAAGCTTTGATGCTATTTATATACATATTTTATCACAGTTAAGGCTAACACTGTCTTTGGGCACTGTTAACTACGATGATTTTGTTATTGTGATTAAAATATAACTTAGACAGTATATACATGTATATAATAAAACGTGACTATACCGAAAATAGCGTCTACACGTAAGGTGTGTTGCCTATAAGAGAATCAAAGTAATCTTGAACCAATGTACAGTGGCGTAGCCATGATAGGAGTCCAGACTACTCTGGAAATATTTATTAAAAACCTTTGAATAAAGTGATGCTTCCAAAAACGAGTTTCAAAACTTTTTAGTCTATTAATAAGGTAAAATATATTCTTATAGATAACTAATACGATTAGAGTAGAAACTTTTTAGTTATAGTTATTTTTAACCACTCTGACAGTTCATTGTCGAAAAATCAAAAGTTTCTAAATGCTTTTTTTCTCTTTGACAGTTTTGCATCTAATTTAACTTATGCAAAGTAATAACATTCAGCTGAACTTTCATTGTTTATTATTTTGAAACGAATTTACACAACGTTTCGATTGCCGTGGTATCTGCAATCGTCATCAGGTGAATACTAACAAACTTAGAAACTACTGGAGCTTATATACTAAAGACATGTTCGATGAAGCGTTCAAGCGTACAAAATCAACTTAGCGTAACAGATTAGTTAATAAAATTACTTAGTGAAGTTTAAGTTGTTTTAGAGGTTCGATTAGTGGTTTCCATATGTTGCTTATCTCGACACTTGGCTGGCTGAAAATTTCTTTGTTGATGTTGATGAATGTCGCTTCTTTAAATTTCCGTTTGTACCAATGTTCCTCTCTGTGTAAGATTTTTGCTTCCGACCATTTCATTAGATGTTGGTTATCCCACGAATGTTGCGCGATGCCGGACTTAGAAGTCTCTCCTTTCTGTGTGTGCGTCTGATGTTTTTTCAGTATGATGTCAAGTGGTCTTTTGGTTTCCCCCACGTATGATTTGCCACATTCACATGGAACTTGGTAAATACAGTTTTGGGAATCTCGACTTGTTTGTGGCTTTGTGTTGGAAATTACCCACACAGCACAAGCATATCCAATGGATATGAAATGTACACACCAACCATGGATACCGGAGGTGCATCGAACATCCATATTTAATATTATGGAGCAAGGATGGAGGTCCATTGGATATATCATTCCGTCACGGAAAGATCTTCATAGTATGTCCATAGGACCTCCAGGTGGATAAACATTTTACATCCATATGGAGATATATTGAACAGTCATATGAACGTACAAAATACATACATATGGAGGTTCAATGAACATTTAATTAAAGTATAATAAACATTCATTTTTTTATAGAACCTTCATATGTAGGTAAAATATATGTGCATATCTATATATTAACAAAAATATGGCCACACGTCAAATAAAGTCAATACAAAATGCCAATAGTGATATTTTCCAGATGCAACAACTCCGGTTGGTCCACAGAAAATATGACCACTTGTTCATTTTCACTCAAACACAATCGAACTTTTTTATTTACACATTCTCTCATTTTTCTAGAGCTTTTATCCATTATTTATATTATAGGAATCCAAATACTTACTAGATTAATGTACAGCAAAAGTAAATTCAAATATGCAAAAATACCTTATCTTTACCCAATAAACACATCTGTAGTGGCAATGTACTCCTTAGCCGGCACTCAGAATGCTGGCAATGTACTAAAATGAAGTACACTGCCGGTAACCAGGTGACACACCGGCCGATATATTGCCGAATGAATCTTGCCAATGCAGAAATTGCATCGAACCAATATCGGCAAGTTATGTATATTAATACAAGTTAAATGCAGAATGCCAGTGAAATCTGTGCAATATAATGTGTACTTTGCCATCACATAAATAGTGCGCAATTTTAAAAGCATTGGCAAAGTTAGCAACTTAACACAAATTAAATGCATACAATGGTATTATCATTTTTAATTTAATTAATAAAACAATTTGGAAACTTAACATACAATGTCCATATATGTACTGAAAAAAATTAAAAAATATAAAAACCTATTTACATTCATTCTGTGCTTATGTTTATTGGCGTCTTTCGTACCCACTACTCCTGGTGTTTATTGCGTGTTGTAAAGCTGCACCACAATTTGAATTTTTTCTTATGGATACTGTAAAATAAAAATTACATTGTAATGCTACTCAAATAACTTATGCACTTTTTTAGCAATTTCTAAACTAAATTTTGAAGTTTTTGAAGTAATTATAAAGAATTGCTTTGTAAATAGTCGTGAAATAAAATACAACACTAAAGTCAAGTTTGGCAGTAATGCACTTGAAATCACATTACGTTAATATACATATAAAGTTAATGTTTTAAGTTTTAACCTATAAACTATAAAATACTCTGAAGCCTCTTACCATAAATTAAATTTAAAATATTTTTACAAATTTGTTTTGCTTGATCCAGACCAATTACTTGGTTAAAACATGTCTCGTTTGCTGTATCTTTTCATCCAACAAAGTAGATTGAATCGATCTAAAAAAAAATTTCAATTATATACAACTCAGCAATAAGAATAATGAATTGGGAAATTGTAGATAAACTCACAAACTGGCTCTTAGATTACAAATTCCAAAGTCATTATATATTTTCTCGAAAACGTGTTAGTTTTTAGGTTATATATTTATTATTAAGAAATAATTTATATTTGAATTTAATACTTACTTATTTTGTTTACCCATCCATCCTAAATGATGAAAAACAAACACATTTTTTCGAAATTTTAAAGCACAAAATGGTTTGCATACGATAAATACAAGCTAAACAAAAAGTGACAAAAAGCCAAAAAGTTTGCGTGCGCGAAAACCTTGGCGAAAACAAACGAACAACGAAGAAAGTTTAAATTAAACCGCGCCAAGTATTTTTTTTTACTTTTTCAATTTTTCATTAAATTTGTTGCATGTTAAATATTTACTACAAATGTTAAATTTTAGAGAATATAATTATTTCTAAATAATTTTGATAAAAAATAGCAACTCACAAAATTATGTAACATGATACATAAAAAAAAATGTTTCCGAACATAACACTTTATAACACTTAATATAATCCTATTTCACAGATATCCATGAATGTATATAAGATGCATATACAATGGATATTAAACTACGGATGTACATCAATGGATATTATATGGATAAACATGTATATCCATTGCATCTCGCGTGCTGTGTGGGTATACTCCTAATGGTGGTCGACGATTTGAACACTGTATTTAAGTTGTAGCTTTTCCCTATACGTTTTATTGATTCTTATAAACCTTTGACATATGGGATGCTCAGCAGTGAATTGGGCAGTTCTTCTGTTTTAGGATGTTTTTGGTGTTCAATTGCTTTTTTCGTAAAAGCTTTCCTGTAATCTTTTCTGGATAACCATTCTGCCTTAGATCGTTTCTAATGTTTTTGATTTCTTCTCGTAGCCCTTTCTCTGTGTTGCACAACCTGTACGCTCTGTCGATTAGAAATTTTACTACTCCCCTCTTCGTAGATGTGGAATGGTTGGATTCAAAGTTAAGATATCGACCGATATGTGTCGGTTTCCTGTAGACAGTCGTTTCCATAATTCCTTTGTTCTTTGTTACGTGAACGTCTTAAAAAGGAAGTGAGTTCTCCTTTTCCTTTTCCATAGTGAATTTGATGGATGGTTTGATGTTGTTCAGATGTTGTACAAAAAGGGCTAGTTGCCGATTACTGTGGTTCCAAATTATGAAGGTATCGTCAATTTATCTAAGCCATGTTTTGGGTTTGAATTTTGATTTTTCTATGGCCTGGGATTCAAACCAGTTTATGTAGATGTTGGCGACTACTGGTGATAGAGATGAACCCATTGGTAGTCCTTTGTCTTGAGTGAAGAATCTGTCTTTCTCCTGAAAGTACGAGTTCTTGAGGCAACATTCTAGGAGCTTCATTATTCTTTCTACTGGCAGCGTGGTTCTTTTCTGGAGTTGTTCATCTTCTCGGAGCTTCGTTTGGATGATTTTCAATGCTTCTTCAACTGGCACATTAGTATACAGACTTTCTACGTCAAAGCTGACTAATTGATCCCGTGGTTGTAGATCTATTGTTTTCAGAATCTCAACGAAATGTTTGGAGTATTTGACAAAAGATGAGCTGTTCTTCTGTAGTGGTTGCACAATTGGTAGTAGAAATCTGGATAGCTGGTATGTGGGTCCATTACGAGAGCTGGTTATGGGTCGAAGCGACATGTTGTTTTTATGTATCTTCGGTAGTCCATATATATGCGGCGGTTTGCTGTAGTGTGGTGTTAGCATCGTTCTCATCCTTGGTGTTAGATGTCTTTCGTAGAGTTTTAGGACTTGATAGATCTTCCTCTCCAAGCTTGCTGTCGGATCTTTCTGCGGTAATTCCCTTGATTTAAGACGTCTTCAATTTTTTGGTCGTAGGTGGTAGCATCCATGATAACAGTTGCGGCCCTTTTGTCGGCTGGAAATATTTTAATGCATTTGTTCTTCCGTAAATTTGTGAGAGCTTTTTCCTCATGTTTAGTGATGTTAGTGTGTTGTTTTCTTTTCTTCTCTAGAGCACTTCTGATTTTCCACTTAAATTCTTCTGCTTGTGTTGTATTCAAACGTGTTGTCTCGACGGCACCAATGATGTCTAGTACAGGCACGTGTTTTGGTGTTATCGAAAAATTGAGCCCTTTCTCTAATAGAGTCGTTTCTGTAGCAGACAGTGGATGTGTTGATATGTTGACTATGATTTGGTTGTCGGCTGCTTTCTGTTGGTTTCGTGTAAGTTTAGCTCATTTTTTGTCGTGTGTTTCTTGGTGTAGTTGTCGTACCTTCTCGCAAGTAGCGTCTATATTGCGGAATATTGGTGTGTAATCTTCTTCCAATGTGAACTCTTTTATCTCCTCAAATTTTTGTGTGGCGTCTTGGGGTAATAAACTTTTCTTCCATCGATGGTGGTTTATTTGTGCCCGGATAAGCACAAAACTTGCTTGTTCCAGTATTTTGAGGGCTCTTGTTCCTGGTATCGGAGATTTCACTCGGAAGCCATCTGGTATAACTTAGTTGTCTCTTGCCCTCCGTAACAATTTAATGTGTGTCTCTTCCTTCGTAATCTTGATCGTTGTCTTCTCGTAGTCTCGAAATTTGTTGCTGATTCCGGGTCCATACCGGTCTTCCAACGTTTGTTTGAATGTATTAAACAATGTTGCTTGATGAGAAGTGATAACATTCTGCTGAACTTTCATTGTTTATTATTTTGAAACCAATATACACAACGTTTGTTTGTTTATATTTGTTTCAAAATAATAAACAATGAAAGTTCAGCAGAATGTTATTACTTCGCATCAAGCAACATTGTTTAATACATTCATAATTTAACTTATATTGTTTATTATTGTTTTGTACGCTCATTTACTAAAATTAATAGTAAAAAGTTTCCAATTACTATCTTGAAACTACCATATTACATAGCTACGATACTGGTAAAACACCTGGAAAAATAAAAGTTTCAGTCAGGGAAAACCGGGAAAAGTCAGGGAATTTGATTTTATTAACTTGTTGGAAACTCTGTAAGACTCGGTTAAATGGTTAACTTTATTTATCTTGTACGACTCATTCGTAATTTGAAAAAAACTGATAATTCCGAATTTTGAAAATCGGCCATACTTCCTTTATTTGCTATTGTTTTGAAAATTTATTGCAACATTTGCAAAGCAACTTTCACAGGTGCAATTGATAGTAGGTGGCATTTCTTTTTAAGTTACTTCGATTTTGTTTTACAAACATAAAGTTTATTTTTTGTTATGGGCAACCGTTAATGTAGGACACATTGACATGTCAAATAATTTTCAGTAAAGAAGTTTTTATTCGTGAAACAAAAGCTACAATCAAACGCCAAAGGGTTTTTCTATGTTTCTATGTGCCAACCATGTTTTATCTTTCTTCGTCTTTCTTGTATTTATTACTCTTTCTTTTTTTCTTTCTTTTTTCTTTTTTGCTCTTTAAGGTTCAGTAATTGTTTTTCTTTTTTCTAAATCTTGGTCAGTTGCTTGAACACTTTTTTTAGTAACTTTTTCTTTGGTGGTTTTGTTTAGTTGTGTTTTTGCTTAGTCAGCATTTTTGATGTTATCAGTTACTGTTAGGGTCTCTTTTCTTACGGTTTCGTTTGTACTTGAGATATTCTAATCCGTTTTTTGGCTTTTAGGTTCAATTCTGACAATCCAACATGACAAGCAACGACTTATTCGCGTTTTGAAGTCGATTGAGTGAGGACGTGTGTTACGGTCAAAATTTTCATTAGGTACGCCTATGTGTTTTCGGCGTAAAATTAGATTCGGGTGTTGACGCCATCTATCGGATTCGTTGGTTACTTTGTGTTGAGCAGACGACATCCGGTGAGATTTCCGGCATTTTGACTTTACCATCGTACCTGTTGTTGTCTATGTCTGCGTGAGTGAAGGTTCGTTCTTTAAAATCATCCACGTGTTGGGACACGATGGAAATTAGTAGTTTCTCTTAAATAATTGATTTCATCCACGCAGAACGCCATGTGCTACCTTCATGAATAGGGGTATTCTTATCGTTACCTAAAATCCTCAAGGGAAAACTATAATCGGAAGCGGAAGCTCCTAATTACTGGATACGATTGAATTCTATTCGAAGGCCATAACTTAACCTTGATGAATCTCACCTTGTTCGGAAGATCCTAATTACTGGATACGATTGAATTCTATTCGAAGGCCATAACTTAACCTTGATGACTATCACCTTGTTCGGAAGATCATAATTATTGGATACGATTGAATTCTATTCGGAGGCAATTACTTAATACCACCATAAGCGTAGAATTAATGTAACAGCATACGATAAGTGTCGGTTCGATTACTGTCCCTTAAATGTGTCTTTTATTTGTAGTTTGTGAGTCGCCAGGTAGACACGATTATTTTTCAGGAAGTTTAATTGCAGGAGCCAGTAGGAAAAACGTTTTTCTGAAAGTACCCTGGAATTTGGTAAGTCAATTTTGCTTATTTATGCGTTGTCGCTACGGTGTAAACTCACGACTTATTATATTTGCTAATCGTACGTTCGAATTGATTTGTTACTTGTGATTGTTATCCAATTAATTTAGGTAAATTACTTATCGCTTGCTGCTTATATCCACAATCAATTATCATTATTAATGTTACTTACTGATAAAGTTTTATACATGTTATGGTAATTACACTCTTGTTTGACGTGTAGTGTAAGTTGCCGATCCTGTTGCTATTCTCTTTTCTATTTTCTCTACAGTACCGGCTTATATTTGACTAGTTAATTGTTAATAGATTTATCTTTATAGAGGAATTAAAGTGAAATTGTTATTAACGATTGAATTTCTTTTTTTATTCGTTCCTTTCAGCAGTTACGAACCTAACATCTAGTTACAAGTTTATTACCATTCTGTTGTGAGCAGACAGAAGTTTCTTTGGGATAAGCTCTGGCGCCCTTAAATATCTTTTCATTATTATCTAGGAACCCTACCCTCTCACCGACGTTTGTGAGTTGGCCGTGCAGGTTCGTAAAATACCTAAACCTTGTAACACGTGTTTAATATTATTGCAGAGTTTTTGGTACTTTAATCTGATTCAGTTGTAAACATTAGAGTGATTAATTGACATTCGCGTGTTGAGGATTGTAAGGTTGAAGAAATAATTAGAAGTACAGTTTTAATGTAAGTAGTAAATAAGTACATTAATATTATGGATAAGAAGGTATATGCGAGTTCAGATAACGTGTGCGCATGTGAGAATCCGTTTCGTCAGGATCGGACAAGAAAAGCAAAGGACAAGAAATTGTGCAAAGAGTAAGAGAACAAAAAGAAGCCAGAGAAAGGAGGAGAGTGATAAGGAGGAGCAGGGGGTAATGGAGATGTGTAGGGAGATAATTAGAAAAATAAAGCAGATGAGGGAAGAGAACACTAAATTATTAGTTAATCTGGAAAAGATCACGGAGGAGGTAGGAAAAGAAAGAAAAGAGCTATAGGAGATATGCGATATGTGGGAGCAAAAAAGTAAGAGCATAGAAGAGAAGATAGAAAATTTGGAAAGAAGAGTGTAAGTACTGGAAAGGAAAAAGAGAAGGAAGAACATGGTTATAAAAGGGATGGAAGGTCAAGAGGGAAGAGAAGAGCATAAAAAGCAAGTGGATAACGTGCTTAAAAATGAATTGGAAGTTGAAAAAGGTATAAGAGACTGGATTAATACTGGTAAAATTGGATTCCGTAAAAGATAGGTTAACAATATTAAAGAAAAAAGGAAAACTAAGAGAAACAAGGATATTTATAGATGAAGATATGACCTCAGGTGAAAGAGAGGTACAAAAATATAAAGATGGATGGAAGAAAACTAAAGGAAGATAGAAAAAGAACAAAAATAGGTTTTATGAAATTATGGGTTGAGGAAGAGGAGATGCACTGGAACGTAAAAGAAAATAAATTAGAGAGAAGGATGACAAAAATTAGAAATAAGAGAGGTAAAGGATAAAAAATGAGGAGGACCAAGCCAAAATCAAGATAAACGGTAAGAAAATAACGAAGGAAATAGGTTTAGTATTTTAGAACGTTGCAGGGGTTAAAAATAAAGGAGCTGAGTTTTGGAAAGCAAAATTGCTAAAAAAAGGGGAGATACAATTTGATATAAAAAAATGGAGAGAACAATGCGTAGAGGTCTTGAGAGAAGAAGAGAGGAAGGGTAAATTTAAAATAAAAAGGATAACAAGAGGAAGGACCAGTGCGGCTGTACAGAAAGAACAATTAGAAGAAGCATTCAGAAAAATAAAAAAAGGAAAGGCAGAAGGGACGGATGGGACGCAAATGGAACAATGGAACTTTTTCAGGAAAGAAAAAATAAGACAAATTTAAATTTGAATTTGATTAGAAAGAAACAATAACATGCCCAGTTTACAAAGAAGGAGACAGAAGAGAGATATAAGTGAAGCAAACGTGGGATATAAGATTTATATGTTATTTTGCATGAAAGAATGGAAAGAGAAATGGAGAAAAAAAGATCTAAGCAGAATAGCAGACAAGATTTAGCAGAGAAGAGCATTAGATAATGTATACATATTGAAATAGATAGTAAACAAAGAATTAGAAGTGAAGAGAGGGAAAGTTTTTGCGTTATTTCTGGATATAAAAGCAGCGTTTGATAATGTAAATAGGAGTAATAAGAAAGAAACAGATGAAGAACTGATTAGGAATATAAAGAAAATATATGAGACAAAGTTCAACGTTATAATAGATGGAAAGTTAAATGCAGGATTTTGGACAAATAAAGGATTAAGGCAGGGGTGCTCATTTAATCCAAGTTTATTTGCAGTGTATTTAGAGGATTTAGAGAAAGAGTTGATGGGACAACAGAGTGGAAGAATAGTAATGACATAGTGATTATAGCGAAGAAAGAAAGAGAAACGAAGGACACGATAAAGAAAATAAAAAATATCTGGAAAAAAGTGTTTTTTTGTAAATGTGGGAAAAACAAAGATAGTAGTGTTTCAAAAAGGGAGGGGAGGGTAAAAAAAGAGTGAAGAGTGGAAGTTGGAGGACGAGGTAATAGAAAGTGTAAATGAAGTGACTTATTTGGACTATCGAATCAGATACAACACTAAAGATGAGGCTTATATAAGGTGGTTGGCAAAGAAATGTAATAGAATCCTAGGTCAAGTGTAGGAGAGAGAGGTTTTGGGAAGCAAATAGAAGCAAGAAGATGGTTGTTTAACAAATTAGTAAAGAGTGTGATGATGTACGGGGCGGAACTATGGGAGTGGAAGGAATGAGAGAAATTGGAAAAGTACAAGAAACATACTGGAAATGAACGTTAGGATTAGAAAGGAAGACACCAGGGTATATAGTTGAGGAGGGAATGAGTTAGAAAAGATGAGAATACAGGCGGGAAAGAGAGCAATGTGTTACGAAGAACAATTGAAAGAAAGAGAAAAATGTAAATTGTTTCAAATGTGCTAGAGAGACGTAAAGAATGAAAAAATTAAACATAGACAAGAAGAAAGAAGAAGGTATTATAAAAGTTTTGGATATGCGAGAGAAGAGGTAGAGAAAACAAGGGAGACAGGAAGGGAAATAAAAAGATGAAACAATAAGAAGCGATAAGGATATACAGAGACAAGAAACAAAAGCAAGAATAATATATTCTTAGTTATTTTTCTCTCCCTTTCTTTCAATTTTGTTCTGTGTTATGCGGGTTGGATTTTGCTTTGATTGATACACTCAGTAGTAGTTTAAACTTTTTGGGACATTGTAGTTGTAACTTTTAGGTTGCAGATTTTTTTCTCTGTAGGTAGTTCGACTTGTGTTGCCTTTTTAATCAAAATTTTTTGCTTATATCATGAGATTTTAGGGGGTGGTTCTTGACCGTGGTTTTTCTTTCCTATATCTCTTTTTTTTCTCTTGATTTGCTTTGGATTTTCATTTGGTAAGGTCTATGGAATTGCGTTGATTACCTTGCTGTTCTAGCGTTTTGACTTCTGTCGACTTTACAACGAGTTCCTTTTTTTATATATTCTGTTCTGTTGCTTGAAGTCTTTTTGCTTTGTAGAAGTATCATTCCGTTTCATGCGAATTTTGTACTAAGAAAACTGTAGAAACCAAGGAAGCCTTTACGTTTCTTTTTGGGTTCGCTGTTATTGTATTTGGGCTGGTCTTGAATTTTAGGGTTTGATCCTTGGCGTATACCTATACTTTTGTTTTGTTTTTAGCTTTCTCTCAATTGTATTTGATTTTCTAATTATCAGTCAGCTTTCAGCATGTGTTTATTTGGAATTCATTTTACTTTTAGTCGTAACTTTTAAATTGTCTTTAATTTTATGTAACGCAGTTGAATTTCTTTGATCATTTTAAAGCCAAAATTAAGCGCATAACCTCGTACGTAAGCTTACACACTTTGCATTCTTTCGTCCATAAACATATAAGGAGTGAACGATGCTACTTGTGACAACAAAATTCTGTGAGGTAAGTTTAGTACTCATATTTTTTCTTTGTTATTTATTATAACTGTTGATTATTAATGTAGTTTCGTCTGATGAACTTTTAATGTATCTGATAAAGGTGAAACATTATCTGTCGTAGAACCATTCGATATACAGTTGCCCAAGCAGCCCGTTTCAGTTTACGAACCTAAGTTTTGTAAAGTTGCAAGACCATACGACATGCATTCACCTAATACAACTCCTCAGGCTTTGACTACCCATAAAGCTTTCTTTCTAAAATATAATCGCTTTCTACATAAAACTAAGAGAAAGAAACAAAAAGCATCTATCGAGATGTAGAAACTAAGAAAAAACGAGCTTTCTAAATAGTTGAAGACATTGTTAGATGAGAGAGACACTCGTTAGAGATATATAGTACCAGGAACCTCAAATTTTGGTGGGTTATGGGAAGCGGTAAATAAACCTGTTAAGTATTACCTAAAGAGATTTTTAGGACAAAGAGACTTTTACTATTAAAAAGTAGAAACTTGCTTGAGCTTGCGCCTGTTGACTGCCTTAAACGACGAACTTGTATATTTAACTCTTGTTCATTTCCCGGTAGGTGAAGCCACAACTTTAGCATTGGGATTTTCGTATGTGTGTACAACAACTTTGCACAAAATCGTTTACGAAAAGTTTCGCAAATTGTGCGCACGTTGGGTTACCGGACTGCTTACTGAGGAACACAAACTGAAAAGAATGGCTCGTGCTCTTGCTTTCATAAAGAAGGTGATCAATTTTTAGAGAAGATTGCCACAAGAGACAAGACGTGGGTTTTCACAGAACCCCAGAGTCTAAACGTTAGTCAATGGAATGGCGTCACACAACATCACCAGTCAGAGTCAATGCCAAGCATACAATCTTAACACGCAAGGTTATAGCAACCGTGTTTTAGAATAGACATGGGGTCTTCTCTTCTGACGTCTGGAGTTTTGTTGCTGCATAACAATGCCAGACTCCATTCTGTCATTCTCATCTAAAATCTAATCAGATCTTTTGGATGGGAACAGATTAACCACGCACCGTATAGTCTAGACTTGGTGCCGAGTGATTTTCACTTATTCCGCTGACAAGGTAAAAAAATCAGTTTAAGACTGGTTATACAGGCGGCAGACGTCTACGACTTAGGCATACAGCAGCTTGTATAACGTTATGACAAATGTTTAAACAAATATAGAAACTATGTGTGTGTCTGCGTAAACAAGAATAAATCATTCTCGCATAAATGTGCAATAACTATGTAAATAACTTTTATTTTTAAATATTAACTATAAGTCTCATTGTCTCATAAGTTGGATGTCAAATCGATTGGAGATCCATCACAAAAGTTTTACTACTAGGCTTGTTTTTCTTCTCGCGTTCTTTTTATGTCTGTGTTTGAGTAACTTTGTAGTCGAAGCAGTCTCTAATTTATTTCTTTGTTACCAACAAAAATTTGAATCTAATTATTATGACTCTTGCCAAACATGTAAAACGTAAGATCTGCACTCGGCTGAAGTGCGATCAATTACCTGTAACTAAATTTATAACAGCGAAATCAACGCCTTATGCAAGTTTCCGCTTTTGAAATGTTAAATTAGTGTGAAAATTGCAAAAACTTGTTTAAAAAATACATAAATAAATGTTATGCATTTTTAAACGTGTTTAAAAAAATTGGTAATTATTATTTGTTGACAGTTTTTATTCTAAGCGAGCAGTTCGTCACATCGTCATTATCTTACATGTTTTATCCTCTTGCGTTTTTCCACAATTAAAATGTTTTTGAATTTTTTGTTTTATCTAGGAATTAGTCTTAACTTTATGATACTGCCTAAAGCATATTTTTTCTTACGAATAGTAAAAACCACAATAGTAGATTTACTTTCCGTTTCCGCTTTATAAAAGTTTTTGCATTAACATGATTGAGTGTATATACAAGTACATATATTTGCTCGGATTTTTATTTTGCAAACGGTCCGTTATAGCAGGTTTTAGCGTATATGCAAATTTAAAAAACCAAGCGCATAGTCACGCTTCACGGTTGAATAATTTGACAAATAATTTAAAAAAAAGCGTAAGTTACTTGTGACAGCAAGCGTATAACTAGGTCTTAGGCCTAAAATTAACATAAACATTTATTATATACAGTAAAAAGGTACTTATGCCTTTAATAATGCTGCTAGCGCTAGTGGCATAAAATTATCAATTTAAAAAACTGGATAGTAAACCAATAAATATACTCCCGTAGTATCACAAATTGACTGCAATGCTTACATTCAATATTATAACACAAAGTGCACTAAGTTTCCAAATTTATTTAATATTTTACTTAGATCTGTTGTCGGATAGGTGTGCTGCAAAGTCTTCGCAATGATTTCATAAAAAAAATTGCAGCTGTAATTTAAGAAATTTTTTGGTTAACACATGACGGTACTAAAATGCTATTAGAACAAAAGAAAATTAAATTTTGCCGCAAAATACAAATGCACTTTTACTTCAGCGATTCTTTCACTTTTATTCAATTTACATTATCAATATTGCGAAATATGTTCGAAAGTTTTTAAGCTAAAGTATTTGCTAACACGTGTTGTTTTCTTAACGTTAATGAAAACGGAAATAGCAAGCAAATCCAATATCGTCGACAGAGCAAAATTTATACAGCGCGAGAAAGCATAACAACGTTTTTTAACAACATTTGCTTAAGCTCAAACGAAAATTGACGTAATCATTTTTGTGAAATACGGTTGCTGTGCTGTTTTCGTTACTGTTAAATTTATATTGTGCTATTAATAAGCGTAGCTTTAGTACTTTTTGTATAAAATATATTTGTGTACCAAATAAATTTATGTTTTTTTTCTTGTATCTGTTAATCTAGTAATAGCTGAACTAAGAAATATAGAAATAAAGAAACACAACATTAAAAAGGCAGCAACAAGAACAAACCTGAAAGCTCTTTAATGCATAAAGACGAAGAAGATATTCTAAAAAACATATGCAAAAAATGCACAAAACACAACGGACGTAGAAAAGATATGGAGACAGACAAAGCAAAATATACAGAAAAAACAGAAGAAGTGAAGGAAAAAACCTAACTAAACAAAAAACGAGGGACTGGTATGATGAAGACTGCGAAAAGGCAAGAAAATAAATGGATTAACACGAGAAGAGAACAAGACAGAAGAGAATATAAAATTAAAAAATAAAACAAATATAATATATAAAATTTAAAATTTTGATGATTCGTGCGGTAACATTCGACGTAGAAGGTCGTATTTACATTTACAAACGTAAAAGAGAAATACAAGTGTAGAAGTTGGAGAAGATAGTTAGTGAATGTGCTGGTGTTAGTAATGGTAGTAAGAGGGAAGCAGGAGAGAAAAAGGGTGGGTAAAGGAGGAAGGGTGTAAAATAATAAATAAATTAACGAAAGAATAGAAACCGTGGTGGAAAATTATAAAACTGACGAACAAGTGAGATTAAGGTGAATAAGCAGGGTAATCGAAAAGGTCAGAGACAAAAAAATAACCTACTACATTAATAGAAATTATTACATTTAAAGCGAAATAGCTACAAGGGTGACGTTTTAAAACACGAAAAATAAGAAAAGAAGGTAAGGAGGAATTAAGAAAAAAATAATAATAAATAAAATTTAAAAATTCATAAAAAAATTAAATAAATAAATAAATAAAGAAAAAAATAACTAAATAAGAAATAAAAAAAGGGGAAAGGGATGAATAAAAGAGAGAGAGAGAGAGAGAGAAAGAGGAAAAAAAAGGTAACAAATATTTAAAAGAGGAAAGAAAACAATAAGATCACCAGACATTAAAAAGATATCGAAGGAGAGCGAAGGAAAAACCTCAAGAACAGAAGGAGGAAGGAAAGAAATGGAGGAGTTAAAAGAATTAATGAGAGAAATGATGATACAGATGCAAGAAAATATGCAAGGAATAAGACAAGAAATCAAAGAAATGGAAGAAAGAGAAAAGAGAAACTGGTGGAGAAAATAGAAAAACTGGAGAAAAAGCGGAAGACAAGAAAAGATGGAAGAGAAAGAATAATATTGTGATAAAGGGGTGGAGAAGTAAAGAACCACAAAAAGATTTAGCAGTGATGCTGGAAGAAAAATTAAATATAAAAGTAGAGGTGAAAAAAGTGACAGCAATAAACAAAGAGAAGAAAAATGAGATGGTGGTGGCGGAAATCGGAGGATGGGAGGAAAAACAGAAGGTAATGGCGGAGAAGAAGAAATTAAAGAATACAAGAATATATATAAATCACGATTTGACATAGGAGGAAAGAAGAATGCAAAGAGAAATAATGAACATAGCGGTGGAAAAAAGAGCGGAAGGTAAAAGAGTATGGGTAGGATACAGAAAAATGAAGATAGACGGAGACAGATACATATGGAACGACAAGGATAGGGGACTGAGCAGAGAAAGGGGAGAGAAATTGGAGAACCAAAAGGCAAAAAACTAAAGGGCAAAGGGGGGCGGTAAAGGAGAGAAAGTTGACGAAATGGCAAAGAAAAGGAATAATGAGAGATGAAAATGGAAAAAAAAGAAGGAGGAAAAAAGAAAGCAAGGAAGAAGCACAGGGGGAGGTAAGTGAGCTAAAAGTATTGTTTTGAAACGTAGCGGGAATAAAAAACAAGGAACAGGATTTCTGGAAGTACATCAAGGAACAGGATGTAGTAGGATTACAGGAAACATGGATGGAAGAAAAAAAATGGGAGTGGTGGGAAAAAGAGTTGCCGGAGGAATTTGAGTGGGTTGTGCAACATGCAGAAAGAGAGAAGAAAAAAGGGAGAGCAAAAGGGGGTATGTCAACGGGAATAAGAAAAAAATGGTTGAGCCAGGAAAAGAAAGAGAAAGTGCAACAGAAAAGAGGAGTTGTAGAAAGGAACATACAGTGGGGAAAAACAAAAATAAAAGTAGTAATGTTTTATAGCAGTAGAATGAAGGAGACAAGGAAAAACATAGAAGAGATGATAGAAGAGAGGGAAGAGGGATTGATAATAATAGGAGGGGATTTCAACGCAAGAATAGGGGAAGAGGGGGAAATACAAGAAAAAAAAGGGACGGGAAAGAGACAAACAAAGGACAAGGTAATAAATAAAGAGGGAGAAGAACTGCTGGAATTGTGCAACGAAAAAGGCTGGGAAATAATGAACAGGAACAGAGAAGAAGATGGAAAGGGGGAATTTACGTACATAGGAGGAAGGGGAGAATCAACAATACATTTTGTAATGAAAAATAAAGAAGCTGCAGAAAAGGTACATTTAAAGTGGGAGAAAGGGTAGAGTCAGACCATCAACCACTGGAATTGACAATGGAAAGAAGAGAAAAAGAAGAGAGAGAGGAAGAGGAGAAGTACATAACTAAAAAAAGTGGACAGAAGAGGGTATAAAAAGATATAAAGAGAGAATAGGGAAAACGGTATGGATAGGGAAGGAATTACTAGAAAGTGTAGAGGAAATGAGAGAGATATTAGAGAAAACAACAGAGAGAGTCAGATTTAGAAAGTGGAAGAGGGAGAAAACAGGATGGAAGAAATGGTAGGATAGGGAATGCAAGGAAGCAAAGAAAAATGTAAGAAGAGCATTAAGACAGTGGAAAAAAGGGAGGAAAGAAAAAGAAGAATACAAAGAAGCAGTAAAAATATACAAAAACATGCGACAGAAAGAAGGAAGAAAACAAAAATAAACAAGAGGAGCAGATCAAAGGAATAAAAACGGAAGAAGATGCATGGAAGTACCTAAAGAAACAGAGGAAAAAAACATGACGACAAAGAGAATACAAATTAAAGAATGGGAGATATATTTTCAAAACCTGTTGGGAGGGGAAGAACAAAAGCAGAAAAAAGAAAAAAGAAAAGACGCGGTAGTAAGACAGGAAGAAGGAGATAGAGATAGAATAAATAAAGAAGAAGTAATAGAGGCGATAAAGAATATAAAAAAAGGAAAGGCGGCAGGAGAAGATGGGATACAAGGAAAAGAGTGGGAGAGAAACTGTAGCAAAAAGGATGACGGAAATACTAAACAAAATATAAAAGGATTTCCGGAGAGATGGAGAGAAGGAATAGTATGCCCAATCCATACAAAAGGCGAAAAAAATAAAGTCAATAATTATAGAGGGGTAACATTATTGAGCACGGCATACAAATTGTATGCGACAATACTTCAAGGTAGACTACAGAAGAAAATAGAGGAAAGAAGTTTGGTACCAGACGGACAAGCGGGATTCAGAAAAGGAAGAAGCGCGATAGACAACATATATATACTAAAACACTTAGCAAATAAAGAACTAGAAAAAAAAGAGAGAAAATGGTGGCACTATTCGTAGATCTAAAAGCTGCTTTTGACAAAGTGAATAGAGAAAAGCTGTGGGAATACATGAAAAGAAAAAAAATCAATGAAATATTAATACAAAGAATAGTGGAAATCTACGAAGAAACGAGAAGCAGGGTTAAAGTGAATGGGGAAGAGAACGAGAAATTCATCACAAAGAGAGGGCTAAGACAGGGATGTCCACTGAGCCCAAGCCTGTTCTCAGTATATACGGGGGATCTGGAAGAGACAATGAGAGGACAACAGACAGGAAGGATAGTGGTAGGGGAAGCGAAGGTATGGTCGTTGGCGTATGCGGATGACATAGTGTTGGTGGCTAAGGAGGAAAAGGAAATGAAAGAGATGATGAAAACGCTAGAAAAATACATGAAAAAAAAAGAAATGGAAGTAAACACGGAGAAAACAAAGATAATAATATTTAGAAAAGGAGGGAGAACAGAAAAGGAGAGGAGTGTATATGGAGTGATGAGGTAGTGCAACAAGTAAATGAATTTACATACCTGGGCTACACGATGAAACAGGATAATAAAGAGGAAGAACACATAAAGGAAAGGGTGAAGAAAGGAAACAAGTTAATAGGACAAGTGTAGGATGTGGGGGAAAGAGTATTCGAGATGGATATAGAAAAAAGAAAGTTGTTGTTTGAAAAATTAATAAAGGGGGTGGTAATGTATAGAGCGGAAATATGGGGCTGGAAGGAGTGGAGGGAAGTAGAGGGGCTACAAACAAAATACTGGAGATGGGTTTTAGGACTGGACAGGGATACACCGGGGTATATTGTGAGAGAGGAGGTACAAATAGAAAAAATAAGGGTAGAGACAGGAAAAAGAGCTATAAAATACGAGGAAGAACTGAGGGAAAGAACAGATTGCAAAATACTGCAAGAATGTTGGAAACAGATAAAGGGAGGGAAAGTGAAGTACGGACAGGAGGGCAGAGAAGAGTATTGCAAAAGAAACGGGTACGCAAGAGAAGAAGTGGAGAGATTAAGAGAAGAAGGAGTAGGGGTAACGGAAGAAATAATAAGGAGAGATAAAGACATCGAAAAACAAGAAAGATGGGCAAAGATTAAAAAAGGGCAGATATAATAGGAATTATAAAAATATCAAGGGTGAAGGAGTGCCGGAATATTTAAAAGATAGAGAGAATAAAAGCAACAAAAAGAAAAAAATGGTAGCAAGGTTCAGATGTGGCAACGAGGGGTTAGGGAACAAATATTGGAAAGAAGAACCAGAAAAGATGTGCAGGCTATGTGGAGAAGAAACGGAGGACCTTAACCACATGAGACAGAAATGCAGGGAACTAAGAGAAGAGGTAGAAAATAGAAGAAATCTTAGATGAAAACGGAAAAGGAGCGGAGTGGATGGAAGAAGTATGGAGAAGGAGGAAAAAGTTAAAGCGAGAGAAGGGATAAGAAAATGTATTTAAAAAAAAAAGAGTAAATAGAATGTAACTGTAAATGTAAATGTAAATATAGAATGTAGGTTGTAAATGTAGTATAGCACGAACGAATTTGTAAGCCAAAGGCAACAAATAAAGTTAAACTTATATATAAAATTTTAAAAAATCACTGGATTAACAACAAAATAGAAGAAACGGAACAAGAAAACAACAACCACGACGTCAAACAAATTTAGGAAACACACCCAGAATTGGAACAAGGGAACTAAAACGAAGACCAAATAGAATACGATCCCCAATAAACTGGAGATTTCTAGAAAGAATATTACGAAGAAATTATTAACGTACAAACATCAGTTACAGAACAACTAAAAGAAGACGGGAACAAGAAAACGATTATTCAGCAGAAAATGAAGTTCCATAAGAGATAAAATAATTTTGGAATGGAACTAAACTAAAATAAAACTAAATATATAAAGGTAGAAAGAAGCATGAACCTAAAAACACATTTTTGAGCTGTCTCTTCCTTCAACTACCTAGGAAAAAACATACATCAATCTAAGAAGAGCGGATACAAGAAATAACTTAAGATTTATGAAGGCACAACGACTGAAATAGGCGGAAACACATCATGAGGAGACCTCCGTCGGAGATGTTTAAAAAGATAACAAAATAGACTCCACTAGACCCAAGGAAAAGATGAAGACAGATAAATAACAGAATGGAAACAAAAATGCCAAGAAAAGATGGAATGGAAAAGAATAAACAAAGAAAAGAAGAGTAGTTACTTTCCTCAAAAACTTTTAAGACGCTTTGCGTCAGCTGTAATCTATGAAATTAAACAGCTTGATGATGATGATGATAACATTACCTTATATCCGTTATCTTCGGGTATTTTTGGTGTACTTATAATGAATGTGCAGTTCTTAGAATAACAACTTAATTTAAACACGTCTTATGTGATAACATTACTTTGTATTTATTTTTATTTTTAGTGTCAGCAAATGACTAAGGTGAGGTGTTTAGTTATTAGAACAATGTTTTTGATTTCTATTTATTAATTGAGCCAACAAACTTTTTAATGCAACATGTTTGTAATTTTCGATTTATTTGGCTTAAAATTTTCATATTTTAATTTTTTTTTTATTTTTATTCTGTCATTTTTGCTTGTATTGATGCTATAATTTTATCTTCTAAATTAATAACGAGTTAATTAAATACACGCTATATAAATTTACTGCTTTCTAACCAATATACATTTATTTGTTTTTTTTATCGGATTTTGTTATTATTCAGTTATTGTTATCAAAAACCAATGCGATTCTATTGAGTAGCGTAGACTGTAATAAAAACTAACTTTTGTTTTTAAAACTTATGTTACGTCAACACATGTCGGGACAGCATCGACCAAATAATGAAATATTTAAAACAGTCGTGGAAATTGCCAATCAGGTGAAAATTTTTAGAATTTTTGCAAAAGAAATTATTTTGCAGTTCTAGTCTAAGTTGTACGTGTGTTTTTTGTATATTTTTGATCTTATTTAGAATGCTTAGAAAATGTTGTTTTAACAATTTTCAATTAAAACAGATCTTGGAAACACATATTTTCTTCGAAAATGATGTCTTCGCTAAAATAAAAAAATTTGATGCCCAGTTTTTTACTCTGCAAATACAAAAATTAGTCAAAAAGTTAATTTATACAGAATTAGAATAAAAACAATGTTTAGTCTTATAAAATTTGAATGTACGCGGTGTTATCTAAAAGTTATGGAATTTATTAAAATTTAAAAAATCTTTTTAAAATTAGAAAATACGTATTTTACTTTAGTACAAAAATATTTGAAATTTCTTATAAAATTTTCTTAACAGTTGATTTTACATAAAATTGTTTTGTTGTATAAATTTTAATCATAGATAAATTCTCACTAATTTGCATAAATTTCCAAATTTTTCCGTTTTATTATTTAGTTTTTCTAAAATTTCTAAAAATGTAAGATGATAGATTATTATGTAGTTAATTTTGTTTAAAAAAACCAATGTTTTAGATTATATTTGCGCACATTTACACAAAAAAAACTAAAAAAAATCCTTCTTTAACGATCGTTTTTTTGTTAGCTAATTAACTTCGAAAACATGAATTCCTTCACAACTTTTTAACTTGTTTAAATATTATTATAAATTACATAATCACATTAAATTTGCAAGTATAATATTCTACATTGTCCATGTAGCATTTTGGCGTACATGCCACAATAAAAAGAAAACGAAAAATTAGCAATTAACTTATGTTTAAATCGAATTTAGATTTGCAGATAACACAAATTTAATAACGCCAATAAAATAAAGCAGGTGTTGTACGTTTTAATTTATTACCCCTTTTATTTTCAGATCAAGAAAGAAATTTTTAAGATGGTAGGGCGATAAACTTTAAATAACTATCAATAAAAGAATAAATATTTTATTAGGTAGTCTTTGGCATTAACACTTTTTTCAATAAAATCTATTTACAGAACTAACTAGAATTTTATGTATATATTTTTATGAATGGACAAGTCGTATGCGTATTCAAAAAATATAAAGGAACGTTTAGGATTACATCCCAATCGGACTAGAATTCTTACTGATATAATTTAACTTATCTACTGGTACTATCACGATCCAAAAGCTCTCTAAGTGCCGATATGTAAGTCTGCGCCATTTGTAACGTTTCGAATTTGCTTAATTTATGGTCGGCGTCTAAGCTAGGTATGACTTTTCTTAACCTGTCGAAGGCTTCGTTTAATCCATTCATTCTTCTTCGTTCGCGAGCATTTGCCGCAAGTCTTCTTTTCTTTAAGATCGTAGGGGACGAAGGTCGATCGCGCACAATTTTTTTTCTACCACTGCGTCCACTTTTTCTAACGCCGTTTAAATCTTCATCTTTTGGCGTAAAGATGTTAAAGTTGTCATAAGTGGGTTCGCTGGTACTCGACAAAAAACTATCGTATGTGTTGACATCGTAAGTTTCGGGTTGCTCGCTTAACCGATCGTTAAAATCTTCTTTCGCAGTATGCGGAAATCGCGATACGGAAAAATGCATGTACTGTTCCGCAGGTGGATTAATTTGAGGCACTTCATATTGGTTTTGATTCTCCGAATACAAATTATAGTACGATTGCATTATTTCCATAACTTTCCACTCATAATCACTTTCACTTACACTGCAAACATTTCGTGTTAGCGCGAAGGGTTAAATGACCTATACGGAAGTCAGGAAGTATCTGATAGTTCGAGGGATGGGCCTGACCTGCACCAGTTTCTGTCGCGTGCAGCACCAACCACTAACATTGATGCAACACCCGATACCAGGGTTGGATTTTCTCTAAATTATTTTTTGGGTTGAAATTCTAAGCGGAAACGGAAACGTTTCGAAACTAATAATTGACTTAGATTAAAATTTATAGTCTTAGGTGCGTTTTTACTACCGTAGTTGTCTTTAAACTGAAGTCGAAGAAAAGTCAGTTCCGTCCCTGGTCAAAGCATCTGCAAACGATTGTATTCTTTTCGGCATTCTTTTACAAAAACACCTTATGTTGCGCACGTGCCACTGCAGTCAGGGGGTTATAAAAACAGAATATCCCTTTATCTGTGTACAGGTAACATAAAGCTCATTTTACGTATACAGGTAAGCTAATGAGAGTGACAGATGCCGCAATTAACTTAAGAGATGTTCAACGTGATTAGATTGTTAGTACGATACCATGAATATGTATATTTAATTCTTATTACTCAACTTGTTCTTATTCCTTATCTTGTGATTAATTTTTTCAAATTAATGCAGATACAAACGACCGTTGTATTTATAACAGAAAATAAATTTAATATCGGGTTTGTTTCTACCGCACGTTAAAGTCTCTCGCATACTTTATATTTAAATCCTATTCCTCAATTTTTTTCTAATTTAATGAGTCGCAAGTTAAATTGATTGACTATTAGGAAGTATTTGCTTCTTTTTTTTAATAACAATTACCTACGATTTACAGTTTGGTGAGTCAGCGATTTTTATTTAATTAATAACAAAATTTGTCTAAAATTAGATATAAGAGCAACTAAGTGCAGATATTAAAAATAAATATGTAATAGTTTAACCAAAAGTAAGTATCATGGTGCAACAAAAAGAGTAATAAACGCTGTAATTATTTTTAGAAAATTAATGCCGACGCGTTTAATACTTTGTGCATGTTAAAATTTTCATTGTGTAGGAAATTGGACGATCCGTTAAATAGAATACTAAAAAGTGCTTTAAGGCAAATTGTTTTCTACAATTATTTTACAAAATAAAACAAAACTTGACAATTTGTTTTGATGTAAATATAAATAAATACGTTAACTGTTAATTTAAAAAGTTCGTATTAAATCACTTCTAGTTTTCCAACGTTGGTTCAATTTCTTTTAACTCTTTTTCAGCTAATGCTCTTTTATAGGTTAAGTGTTATTATTATTGAAGTGGTTTTTACCAACTTTGATGCAAACGTGACTTTTGTAAATTCTAATCGTTTTGTTTTATTTATTATTAGGTGCGTCAAAAAACTGCTACATGTCTTTTTTGTTGTATTTTATACTGCTGTAAACTGATGTTTCTGATATATTAATATGTCGTCTTTAACAGTATCTATAACGATTTATCAAATAATTTATCAAACATAAATCTGAATCACTATCATAATGAGGATAATCAAGATTAATTAGTATCCGGTTTTTGCATATAAGATAATTTACTTCGATGAATGTTAAGTAATTTGAGGTACAAACGGTTTTTATTAACTTTTATGGGAAGTGTACTAAGCTAGCAGTTTGTCAGCGCTAGTAAATAAATTATTTAAATCATTTTTATAATTTTTCAACTTTTTGCTGCTAGTTGTAGCAGAAGACGCCTCTGGTTTATGCTATTTGACTGACCATTTTCTTCTAATCCACTTGATCTTTTGCCACTTTTTTTTTTGCTTCTCTATAGATAATATTTAGTGTTCTTAATTCCTTTGCTATTTTGTTCTTTCTACTTTTTTACTTTCCTATAAGGAAAGTATAGCGATCGCAATTTTTTTCAAAAATTTTTTTTTGAAGAATCTTACGACTCAAGGTCTCCTGAATCAGAAAAACGTATTTTTGACAAAAAAATTTTGGGTGTCTGTGTGTAACGTTGTACCCACGATAACTCTCAAACTAATTTTCTCGGTTCTATCAAAAGATGAGTCTGATAAAGAAACCGGAAGTAGATGTATCTGCCATTTTGAATAGTTTTTCTTATATAATTTTGTACGAATGTAAATTATTCGAATTATTTTTACAGTTTCTTATAGAGTTAATTCTTTTTAACAATTTATTCAAATAAAAATTTTTTCTAACAAGCAGTTTATTAGATATTTGATTTATAATTAAAATTGAATTCGATATATGATCCTAGGTTCGAATCCAGCCTACGACAATTTTTCTTTAGAAAAAATTTTATATCTTAAAAGAAAAGCAAGATACGTTTAAAACTAACAATTTTTCTCTAAATTCTTTTGACTTTATATACGGAGTGCTGCATCTTATTTAAATTATCTTTAGATGTACCCAAGATAACTCTCGAACCAAAAGTCCTAATTACTTGTAGTTTGGTATGAAGCTGGCTTTTCATATTCTTTCGGCTCTATCAAAAGATGTGTTTGATAAAGAAACCAAAATTGGATGTATCCGCCATTTGGAACAGTTTTTCTAATATAATTTTGTACGTATGTAAATTATTCGAATTATTTTTACAGTTTTTTATAGAGATAATTCTTCCTAAAACTTTATTTAAATAAAAAAAATTCTAACATTAACAGTTTATCAAATATTTAGTTTGTAATCCTGCCTGCCACGATTTTTTTTAACTGATTTACTAAAGGGGTAAGTAATATCGAGGCGCACAAATCTGCTAGAAAATCAATACAAACGTGTAAATATCACTTAAAAATGGTTTTATGACAGCATAACTTTAAAAAAACATGTAAATATTCTTTCATCATTCCTTATACGAAAGTCGTGTGGTGACCACACCAGTTTTTTTTTCAGTTGAAGTCTAGCGCATGTCGCGTTGTGTTCTTGTTTTCTTCTTGAGTGTTTGTTTTATCCAAGTCCATTTCTGTTTTTTATTATCACTTCTATTAGTTCTTCTCCGCCTGCAGTACCGCTGGGTCTGGCATGCCTATTGCATGCCTCGGAATCAGGATGATCATAAATTACGACGAACGCCAAGGAAACGGACTATATGATTGGCTACATGGAACATTCAAAGACTTAGGACTAATCAAGCAGAGGTTTTGAAAGAGCTAAAAGAAAAAAATATTGACATCTGTGTTTTAGCTGAAACAAAAAAGAAAGGTAAAGAAAATGAGAAAATAGGAGAGTATATTCATGTTTACAGTGGAGTGTGACAGAGTGCACTAGCAAAAAGAGGAGTTTCTATAGTCGTACATAAAAAATACAAAAACACTATCAGGAGTTCGGAAGAAATAGATGAACAAATAATAAATGCTAGAGATAGAAAAAAATAGAGAAGTCATAGTAGATAATATATAAAGATAAATAGCCTTTATTTGTCGTAAAAAAGATTTTTTTTTTTTTGACAAAGAATTCGTATTATAAACTAAACACTAAAATATCCTACTACATAGAACAAATAAAAACAAATTTTAAGTAAAAAGAAATAAATAATAAAAAAAAATAATAATAATCCTGAACCGTCCACCGATAATGAATTCTCTATATACATTTATTATAGTACTTTTAGTCTTTTTCTCCTTTTTATAACTTCTTCCATCCATCCGACTCCTTCTCCTCCTTCTCCCAATATCTCCAACCTTCCTCCCTGCTCTTCTCTTAGCTCTATACATTCCTTTAACATGTGCTCTATATTTTCCCACCCCTCCCCACATAGTCTACATCTTTATCTTCTTTCCAGTACTTATTCTCTTGCTCTTCATGCCCGCATCTAAACCTTGCTACCATTCTCTTTAATCTGTAACGTCCCGTTTGAATTCATTACATTAAAATTCAATTTTACATTCATTTATTTTCTGCAACTAATATTGCACGTAAATTTATTCAGTTTGACAACGTCGCGTTGTATTTCGGGAGCGTCTGCGTAGTATTAGCTTGAACTTCACTTCCGTTTGAACGATCTCGCGCAGTTCACGTGTGTGATGCGAGGAAGACAAAATTTTCTTGATTATGGCGTAAAAACCCATGTAATTTAATTTTTATTCATTCCATCTAATTATTGGTGAGTTTACCTTTATTTTGATATAATTTTTCTATTGAATTTAACATTTTTAGTGGTTTCGCAATGTTACGCAATCGTTAGACAAAGGACTTTATTTTGAAGGCCGTTGCATTCGAAATGCAGCGTGAGTACATCATGTCATTTAAAAACCATTCTAATTATTTATATTTAGGGTCTTTCTTTTTATTCTGGATCTTTCTTTTTATTGGATCTTTTCGTTTATTGGATTTTTATTCTGGATCCTTTCTTTTTGGTTTTGTCGTTTAATTACTGGATTTTTCGTTAATGAAGTTTATTATACATTGATAATTCATGCGTGCTGGTGTGTTTTGAAATCTACATTCCTTTAGAAGAATTTTATCACAAGAACAAAGAATGTGCTAAAAATAGAAGATATCCGATAACGTTATATTAAACATGGTGAGTCAACTAAAATTAAGATACTGCATTTTATCTTCAAATAATTAAATTGTGTTATTAAAACTTTTCACTCATAACAAATCAAACGTTCACCGACATTTGCATGTAATATCAATAATTAACAATTAGATGTAAGATTTTACGCTTTTTATTCATCACCGATTTAAAGGTGATTGGCGTCCAAATATTGTTTTAATCCATATTTTGTTTAATTCAAATATTGTTCTTTAATGTAAATAGTATATTAAGTTATAATTAATAAATTTAAGGAGTTCACATCTTTGTAATTATTTCCATTCAACCCATCACCCAGAGGTCTGTGCTTACGATTGCTTGCCGTGGTCAAATTATTATTTTGCATTCATTAAATGTATTTTTACTTTTAATTATACATTCTTTATTCCGTCACTGTATTTTTTATTACAAATCTTAAGCTATTTTAGCGGTCTTTTAATGTAAGTGGATGCTTACTACACTTGAAAACCATAATTAAGAAAACGTTTTATAACGTAACACCATTGAATTATAAAAACACATAAAAATGAACGATATCATGCGCCCTGTTCACAAGTGATGACCCTCGTCAAATTCCCCAAAACACCAACCTTCATTCTGAAAGAAACTAAAAAAACTAACTAAAATATATACAAAGTTGCGTTTCATTGAGCACTGCCAAAGTAAGTCACCTCTTCCTCACTCCTCTTCCAGAGAGAGTTGGTAATGCTCTTCCCTGATCTGTGTTTCTTGCGATAAAAATGCTAATTTCAAGAGATCTAGTGATCTTCTTTCTTCGTAACCCTTTATTTATAGAATGAAGTATTTTTCATATCTTCGGACAACTTCATATGGGCCGTCGTAGGGTGCAGTTAATGGTGGTCGAACTTTATTTATTTGAACGAACACATGTGTTGCAACGTTTAAGTCCGGGTGGACAAAAACCTTTTGTGTCGCATGGTTACTTGCGGGTACTGGTCTAATCTCCGACATTACTCTGCTAAACTGTTCGGCAAATTCAGTTTGGTGTGTTTCATTTGTTGATGCATGAATTAATTCTCCCGGTAATCGTAGAGCTGTTCCGTACGCCAGTTCTGCTGCTGTACATTTCAGATCTTCCTTATACAAATTCCTTTAACTTAGTAGCACTGTTGGTAGCACATCTGTCCATCGCACATTATTTACACACATTATTGCACAGCTCCATTCGCTTGGGAATGATACGCGGTTGTCTTTATGTGATGGATTCTTAATAATCTTGTTAGACTTCTAAATAGGTCGCTTTCAAATTGCCTATCGCGGTCTGTTGTGATCTTATGAAAGATTCCAAATCTTGATATCCAGTGCGTATACAGGTTTTCTGATTCGGTAGCTGCTGTTACTTCTTTAACGGGAATTGCCTCGGGCCATCTGGTGTAATGGTCGATGATGGTTAGCAAATATTTGTGATCCCAAGATGGTGGCAATGGCTCCACTAAATCAACATGTATGTGCGCAAACCTATGATCGGGAGTTCGTATTGCCTGCATTGCCGTCTTGGTATAGCGGTTGACTTTTGCTTTTTGGCATGCAATACACTCCTTCGTCCACTTTAAGATGTCTCCGTTAGCTCCTGGCCAAACAAACCTGTCCAATATTAACTTTCGGGTTACTTTAACTCCAGGGTGAGCTATTTTTAGAAAGGTGGCCTTTCGGAATTTCCTTGGAATGCAAGGCCGGATTACATTATTGTTTAAGTGGCAATAAATTAATAACTCACAGTTCGGTATTTTCACTTTTTGAATGTTAAGGCTGTGGTTAGGATTTTGTAACAGTTCCTGGAATTCTTCATCCATTTTTTGCTTTTCTGTGATTTGCATGTAGCTCATTTCGTTGCTGACAATGATAACATTAAATCTTGAAAGAGAGTCTGCTACAACGTTATCCTTTCCTTTTATGTGAACAAGGGTTGTTGAAAATTGGCTAATGAAACCCAACTGCCTTTATTGCCTTGGTAATAGTTTATCATGCTTTTGTTTGAAAATGTAAGTAAGAGGTTTGTGATCCGTAAATACTATGAATTCTTTTCCTTCTAAGAAATGTTGAAAGTGACGAAAACTTGAATAAACTGCTAGTAGTTCCCTATCGTAAGTCCTGTACTTACGTTCGGTTGAAGTTAACTTTCTTGAAAAGAAGGATATTGGTTGATCTCCTGCTACTGTGTGCTGTTAAAGTACTGCTCCAATTGCAGAATCATATGCATCTGTGTACAGACTAAGATTGGCATCTGCCTGTGGGTACACTAATTCTGTAGGAACGGCAAGTGCTTCTTTAACTTCGTCGAAAGCCGAATCGTTCCACTCGATGATTTGGTTTTTGCTGGTGCAATTGGCTAATAAGTTTGTCAGTGGCTCGTGTAATTTAGCTGCATTTGGTATCCATCTGCGGTAGAAGTTCACCATTCTCAGGAATTTTCTAAGTTGCTTAATATTGCGTGGTAAGGGGAACTTTCGGATTGCAGAGACTTTCTTTGCAATGTTTGTGCCGCATTTCGCAAACCGAATGGCATTTTGACATACTCGTATAGCCCAAAAGGTGTCGTTACAGCTGTTTTAGGTACATCTTCTAGATTGATAAGTATTTGATGGAACGCTTTTGTCAAGTCAATTTTGGTAAACACGCTCTTGCCCTTCAGGTTTTGTGAGAAATCCTGAATATGAGAAATAGGATACCTATCGGGCTTTGTGATCCCATTCAGTTTACGATAATCTCCACATGGACGCCAACTTTTGTCGTGTTTTTTTATCATGTGTAGAGCGCTCGACCAACATGATGAGGACGATCGAACAATCCCATTTTCGAGAAGGAAATTAAATTCTTTTTTTGCTGCGGCCAATTTCTCTGGAGAGAGTCTTCTCGGTCTCGCAAACACTGGCTGTCCTTCCGTCTCAATGTGGTGGTACATGTTGCATTGATTTTTCAACAACCGTGGTATTGGTCCTAACAGGTTTAGAAACATATTTACAATAGCTCGGTATGGGTTGGTATCTGAAGTGGTTCTAACTTCCATCACGCTGCATGCTCCACTCATGCACTTGCTCGATAAAGATGTTGCCGAATCTACGAGACTTTTATTTCCTACTGGTAGTAACTTTAAATTGTGCAGGAAATCTGCTCCAATAATAGCATGGGTTACATTTGCTATAACAAAGTTCTATGTAAAATTTCTTCGCAAGCCCAAGTTTAATGTTACAGTTTCTATGCCATATGTTGGAATCGGAGAACCATCGGCAGTTAGTTTATTGTTTATTCGGCCTTGAATGTATGGTGCGGTAGAAGACTTATGTCAGCTCCGGTATCGATTAAAAACTTAATTTTTAAATTATGGTCTAATAGAAACAAGCGACATGATTGCTTCAGGGGTCCGATTGTCACAACTGTCTTCTCTCTCATTAGTTTTCCTGCTTTGCTGGAAACTGCAGGGCTAGGTACATTTTGTTGACCTTTCGCCAAATCGGTTGTGATACCAGCAATAACTTGGGTTTCTAAACTTGAACCTTGCCCTCGACTGGCTTCTGTTGCGGTTTCTTACAGTCCTCTCTTGTTTGAGGTCTTGCACTTCCTTTGTGAGAGCTTCTATCTGCACACACAAGGCCTGTATTTTGTCTTCCATCTTTGGCTCACTTGTCGATACCACACTCACATGGTGGACGGTTTCATAAATTCTGTCGGCTATATTAGCCAAGATACCCAGGTCTTCCTTGCTCACGGTGTATTTGGTTGGTCATTCTACTGAGAAGTTTTTGAATTTTCTTTGACTCGGAGTCAGAAAATGATTGGATGAGGCTTTGATTCAAGACGTCAAATTTTCCGGTAGTTGGTGGATTTGAAATTAAGTCATAGACCTCTGCGATTGTGTCGCAGTTTAGCAAAGCTACTGTATGGTCAAATTTTATTGTATCTTGCGTGATACCAGCGCTTCTGAATTGGGCCTCTAACCAATAAAACCAAAACTGGGGTTGCTCTTTCCAGAATTCCGGCACTTTCAACGAAACTCTACCAAACTCTTCGTTGCGTTCCAGCGTTTGTTCTTCCGTCATGTTTGCTTGAGTTAATACCGGTGAACATACACTACAAATAAATTTTGAGTTTTTCAAACCAATTGCCTCACGAACTTTTAGTCTTTTTTTTCTACTTACATCACGTCGGGGTCACCAATTTTAGCGGTCTTTTTATGTAAGTGGGTGCTTACTACACTCGAAAACCATAATTAAAAAGACGTTTTATAAAGTAACACCATTTACTTATAAAAACACATAAAAATGAACAACGATATCATGCGGCCTGTTCACAAGTGATGACCCTCGTCGAATTCCCTAAAACACCAACCTTAATTCTGAAAGAAACTAAAAACTAAAATATATACAAAGTTGCGTTTCATTGAGCACTGCCAAAGTAAGTCACCACACTATATTTGCTCTTTATGTACCTTGGAATATTATACCTTCCCTTCCTGTCTCTTTTATTTTTTCCACCTCTTCTCTCGCGTATCCTACTCTTTCATAATACCTTTTTCTTTCATCTTGTCAATTTTTAATTTTTCCATTCATTACCTTTCTTCAGCACATTTGAAGCAATTGAGATTCTTCTCTTTCTTTCATTTCTTCTTCGTAACACATTGCTCTGTTACCCGCTTGTACTCTTATCTTTTCTAACTTCCTTTCCTCTTCTACTATGTACTCTGGCGTTTCTCTTTCACACTTGACTTACTATTCTATTACATTTCTTTGCCAACCACTTCATATGAGCCTCATCTTTATTGTCGTATCTGATTCGATAACCCAAATACGTCACTTCATTTACACTTTCTATTACCTGTCTCCCTACTTCCACTGCACTTCCCCCCCCCTCTTTTTGAAACACTACCATCTTTGCTTTTCCTACATTTACACTTAAATACTTTTTTCCAGATACTTTTTTACTGTCTTTATCATCTTCATTTCTTTCCATCTATTCTTACTTTGCACTTTGTCTCATTATATATTTCCTCTATATTCCTTACTAGTTCTTCCCCTATCTGTTTCTTTCTTAATATATTCCATGATTTACATCTATTTACATTACCAAACGTTGCTTTGATATCCAGAAATAACGCAAAAACTTTCTCTCTCTTCACTTATAATTCTTTGTTAACTATCTGTTTTAATATGTATACATTATCTAATGCTCTTCTTCCTCTGCTAAATCCTGCCTGCCAGTCGGGTAAGATCTTTTTTTCCTCCATTTCACTTTTTTTTGCAAAATTGTCAAATAAATTTTATATCCCACATTTGCCACACTTATACCTCTATAGTTTTTCACCTCCTCCTCCTCCTTTGTAAACTGGACATATTATTGCTTCTTTCCAATCATCCTGAAACCCATCACCTGACCATATCTAATTTAAAAGTTTCCCTATTCTTTCTTTCATTCTTTCTCCTACATATTTCTATTGTTCTCCTTGTATAGTAGTACTGCTCCCTTCTCTTGTTATCTTTTCTATTTCAAATTCACCCTTTCTTCTTCTTCTTCTCCCTCTAAGACCTCAACGCAATGTTCTCATATCAATTTGTATCCCCCCTTTTTTTCTAATTTTCCTTTCTTTATTCAAAAAGCTTCATATGTCTTCTTTATTTTCTAACATTTTTATATGTTTCTCCAACTCTTTTTTATATTCCTCTTTTCTATTACAACACTCTTTTCTATATTGGGACCTTAATCTTTTATATTCCTGAATATCAATTTTTTCCACGTTCTTTTACTTCTTCTTACCTCCTTCCTGGCTTCCCTGCATTTCTTATTCCACCACATCTTTTCTTTATACTCTTTTAGGTTTTTTTTCTAGTGTTTTTTTCTTTCTACTGCTTTATCTATTTTACTGATCAATTCTTTCACTCCTTCTTCTACTCTTTCTTCCACCCATTGTTCTTCCTCTATTTTTTTCTTATAAACCTCAATAATTTCATCTGTCCATACTCTTTTCTTCCTCCAAAGTGTGTCTGAATGTTTTCTTTCTCTCTTCCAACCTTTTAGCTTTGCTTCTAATAGCTGATGGTCAGAATCAATCTCTTCCACTATTTTAAAACTTTCTATTTCTTCCAAAACCTCCCCACTAACCATTACATAATCTATTATAGATTCGCCCTTCTCACATATATATGTATATTTTTCTCTATACCCTTCCTCCATATTTCCATTGAGTATAGTCCACCCTTTCTACGCACGTAACTCCAATAGCTTTTTACTTTGTTTGTTTAGTGTCTTATCCATCGTTATTCGTTTTATTTCGTCCCCATTTACTATCATATCCCCACGTTCACCGATTCTCGCGTTAAAATCTTCACCTATTATTAATTTTCCTTTCTCCTCTTCTATCAGTAGCTGTTTTGATTTTTTTATTGTTTGTTTCATTTCTTGACCGTATACTGTTATCTCTGTATATCTACCTCCTTCTTCCCTTAATATTTTATTTACTGCTATTCCTTGCTCTTGCATTTTATTTTCGCATTCTTCTACCATCCATTCTTCTCTTACTCCCGATATTATAGCCCCCTGGGCTCTTCCTTTTTATCTTTTCTTGTTGCGAACTGTACATTCCATCTATGTCCCTCTGGTAATTCCATTTTTCCCAATCTTTCTCCTTCAGCCACGTTTCTACTAAACCCATAATGTCAAACGCTTCTATATACTTCCAAAAATCAGTTTCTTTGTTTTTAACCCCTGCAACGTTTCAAAAAACTAAACCTTTTTTTTTGTTTTTTTTCTTATCGTTTTCCTTTGCGTGGTCGTCCCCTTTTTTTTATCCTGTACCCCCCTTATTTCTAGTTTTTTGGCCTGCTTCTTTCTAATTAATTTTTTTTACGTTACAGTGCATCTCCTCTCCCTCAACCCATAATTTCAGAAACTCTATGTTTGTTTTTTAATCCTTTTCCTTCCATCCTTATATATTTTTGTACCTATCTTTCTACTGGAGTCATATCCTCATCTATAAATATCCTTGTTCCTCTTAACCTTCTTTTTTTCTTTAATATTTCTAGTTTATCTTCTACTGAATCTAATTTTACCAGTATTAACCCACTCGCCATTTTCATTGGGTTTCTTATACCCTTTTTCAGTCCCAATTCATTTTTAAATAAGTTATCCACGTGCTTTTTACGCTCTTCTCTTCTTTCTTGATCGTCCATTCCTTTGATAACCAAGTTCTTCCTTCTCTTTTCCCTTTCTATTACTTCCACCTTTCTTTCCAAATTTTCTATTTTCTTTTCCATGCTCTTATTTTTTCCCACATATCGCATATCCCCTTCGTTCTTCTCTTTCTTCTTTTAACTCCTCCGCAATCTTTTCCAGATTAGATACTAATTTTTGTGCTCTTCACTGATCTGCTTTATTTTTAGTCTCATTATATGCTATCAATTCTTGTAGATAGTATTTTATAGATTCTTTTTTAAGTTTTTGTATTTATCTACTTAGCTGCTGAGTCTCGTTATTAGGTGTGGTTTTTCTTGTGGGATTCCTCGACTGCTCTCATCTTTTTTTAACTCTTCGTTTTTCTTTAATAAGTTCTCTAATCTTGACTAGAGAATTTACACCTTTGGTTGCGTGTGTTATCTCATAATAAATAAAAAGGCTTTTGATCCTCATGATTGCTTTCCAGAGCGAATAATCAATCTTTTCATATACTGTCAATTCTTGTAGATAAGATCATATATAATTTTTTTTAAGTTTTTGTATTTCTTTTCTCAGCCGCTGAGTCTTGTTATTAAGTATGGTTTTGTCTGTGGGATCCCTCGACTGCTGTCATCTTCTTTTAGCTATTCGTTTTTCTTTAACAAGTTCTCTAATCTTGGCTGGATAATTTACACTTTTGGTTACGTGTGTTATTTCTTTAGTGTTGTTATATGCTGCAGTTTAGATAAGACTGGTGAAGTTTTTAGGTATTTTTCTAATTGTTCACTTGTTCTTAAACTAATATTTAGGTTGATGTTGTTTTGAAGGTCAATATGAATGTTTTTCCAGTCAGTACTTTTGTTAATAAGAGTAGTCCTGGTTCTCTTTTTTTATTATCCTTTCACTTACTGTCAAGATGATTGCTGAGTGATCATAATCCGTATCAAAGTTTTCTTCTACTTTTAAATAAATCTTGTTTTGTCTGTCAAATAATGATTGCAGTTTAGTTCCTGTACTGCTTTTCTAAGTTTCCTACTTTTGGTCGTCGTTAACCTGGATTCAGAGTTTACATGTTTTGACTTGATGTCTCCTCCAACAATGAATATTTTGTCGATGTGTTTTAAAAGTGTTAGGTAATTTTTTTTAAGATTGTGTCTTGGTGGGCAATATACAACTCTCAGTTTCTGTTTTAGAAACATGATTCCAACCACTGTTAGTTGAATATCGTTTCTTTGCAGATGACATTCTTTATAGTAGTTGATCTTATCTGTTATTATGATTACACTACCACCCTTGGTTTGCGTGTTTAGGTGAATGATGTGATATGTTTTGTATCCTTTTATTTTAAGGTAGGGTTGGTTTGTCATATGTGTCTTATAAATGACGCAAACATTAATGTGTTGAGTGTTTAGAAATACTTCAAGGTTGTGTTTTTTGTGTAGTACACCACTGACATTCCAGATAACAACACGTAGGTCTTTTTGGTTTATAAACTTATTTTGCTTTAGGTATAGTACTAGTGATCCTGGCTTCTAGTTGGTTCAGTCTTGCATTGACCCGATCTAATGTTTTCACTATATTTTGCATAAGCTGTATTATAGATAATTTAGATGTCAATGGAACAGGTACTCTGTTACGCTGGTTTTTGTGTAACAAAAAAAAATTAAGCAACGGCTAGCACAGTTGTACCCGGAGAGTGAGTCGCAGGCTTTATGATGCTAGATTATAAAGTAAATCTAAAAATGCGCCAAAACGATGAAAGACGAAATTAGGGAGATATCGTTTAACTCCACCCGTAGCAAAGAACGAGTTCAGTGAAACCAGGAATGGAATAACATAGTTTTTAGCGATTCTGTTTAGTTATGCATGGTGGTCGGGCAAGGGCGAAAATGCAACGTAGTGAAAAACGTAATCTTTAATTTTTTTAGGAGGGGCTATTGGTTTCGGTAGTACATCACTTTTGGCATCATGAGAGCTCAATATTACACGCAGGAATTGGAGAAATCTACGAGTTCTACACTACATCAAGACTCTTTAAAATCCATTGTTCTAATAAGACAATGGCCGGCTATACTTAAGCAGAATTACATTAAACTATTTTACCATTGTATGTACGACCCAATCTTAATAAAGAAGTCGATAGTTCAGTGCTTAACAAGGAATGGCACTTTCCTTCTCTTTGTTTTGTGAACGATCTTTGCTTGCCAATTCAGCAACTCAAATACCAGCTCTCGCGCGCTCATGTAGATAGTAACAGTGTGTATTTGAAGCAAAAAAAAATTGTTTAAACCTCCCCCCCTATATATTAAGAAACTTTAGTGTTGCACCACAAAATAAGTCTACGTCCAATCTGTGTCTAAGCCAAATTCTAAGCCCTCAAGAGACCGACACCGTGTAGATAGAGCACCGGATAGCTAACGTTTCTGGTGGAACTTTCTATTTTTTTCAGATACTCGCGTTGCTGTCCTGTCACGTTTGGTAAATCACCGTCTCAGTCTTCTCCGTCCTGCTAAATGGGTTTTTCTGTTACCTCGCAGTGTTTGTGCATCTCTAGCATTTTTTACATAAATGCAATAGTACCAATACTAGAATTTGGTTAATTGCTGCCTGTTTCGAGAATCTAAAGTGCAAGACAATTCAGATAGACCCTGAGCGTATGGAACCGCGTACGGCTACCACAAGATGCTTTTGCTTCTTACCATGCTTTTCTGCAACAGAACGTGGCCTTTCCACTCCCTTTAAAACTAAGTACTGATTTACCGGCATGGACACTAATCGGACGATGATGTCCCGCAGTCGTGCCACCAGTTTTTGTTCAAACCCGACTCTCAAAGTTGGGTAGCTATTGCTTTAAAAGCAAGAGCTACATAATAAACCGTTTTAGCCCGATTGAATTGTACCAAATCAAGTCCACAACCCGCAGACGTTTTACCGCCATAAACGATGTTACAAGCTTTTTCGGTTTTACGAACCTTGCACGGCCAACTTACAATAGTCGGGATGAGGGGACGTTCAAAGAAACAGTAAATATGCTTAAGGGCGCCAGAGCTGATCCAAAGTAACTTTTCTATCTTGCTCAGGACAGACCGGTTCACACTTGCAACACGATGTTAGGTTCGTAACCCTATACTCGGCTGTTCGAGTAGTCGACGTTGGTTATTAACTAAAGACGAGTCACAGAGGAAGGTATGTTGTCATAAAAGAGCAAATAACCACAATAACAACTTTAATTTAGAATAGTAGGATTATCACAGGTATATCGAATTCTCATTACAGAGATGCCAGTCGTATTGGCAACACACAATAAATCAGTAAAGTACAGTGAAATAAATAGCGAAGAATAGTTCGTAGTAAATATGGTTTGTGTACAATATGCGAAATACACAAAATAATTAGTAATATGGCATTACAGACAATCACACAGTGATAATAAATTACTACAGTAATATTAACCTATCGTAACAAGTCGTGGTAATACATCGTAGGCAAAGTATACAAAGGAAGTACTAATATGACCTTATTGATAATAAAACATCGAGACTAATTACGAAATTAATATAGCATTAACGTTAAGTACTCGTTGGTAGTACACAGCATGCGCAACTCAAAATAAGTAAAAAAAAATTACTACCTAACTGGTAAAACAACAGTATTAATAATTACCGCACAAATATTAGCAAGAGTTTCGTGAGTGACCTTTCTGACAACGAATAAAATACATCAAATCACTTACCCCTAAACAGGAACTTTCACTCGTACAAAGAAAGCGCTTTCCTCGGCAAGCAATCCTGTAAACACTCTTAAATAGCAAGTCGTGTCAAACTAATTCCTCACGAAAGTGAAATCTACAAAATGATTATTTATATTTAACGCAAGTACATAAAGCCTAACCCGGTCGTCGTATGCTGTTATACCCCGACGAAAACGGTGGTTACGCAGGTATCTGCCGCCTGAGTAGAATCTCGACAATTGTAGTTAGCTTCGGTACATTAAATTTTAGCCATATGTCGTATGCCTCGGATTATATTTTTCCGACGAAATAATTATTCGAAATTGATTCTTCATCAATAGTTATCGACTAGGAACAGATGCCCGCACGTGGCGGAACGGCTATCAAATTACGAGAAATTACAACAGAGTTTTAATAAATGACAGCTATTAGCTTACCCGGTGACGACTCAAATGTATTATAAGCGTAATACCCTTATAAATTGGTCCCCATTACGGTGGATGGTCTTAGAAAATTTAATTGCAAGCCCCACCGGCCATTTTATGCAGTTGTCAAGTTAAAGAATTCGTCGTAAATGACAGTCACGCGTAAAGATCGGTAGGGGGCGTCCAAACCGGAATCTAATTTTAAGTCAATATACATAGGCGTACGTAATGAAAATTTCGTCCGTAACAACGAGAACTATTTAATTGACATAATTACCGTATTTTTAGGAGACAAAAAGGTTTAAGAGATCTTGTTTTTATTAGTGAGTTTTTTTGTATACTATATGTCATCAATTCTTTAAGTAGTTTGGGTGTCTTTACCGGTAATTATATTTTTACAAAAATTAGATTCAAAAAAATATTAACTATTATTTGCGGCAAGAGCGCTTAGTAAGGTCTATAAATAAATAAAATTTGACTTAATAGTTTCTAGAATTTCTCTACAATTGCATTTGCTCATTACTTATCAAGAAATTACAAAATTTGCTTTGTTAATATTAATTCTATCGGCTTATTTCAATTAACTTAAATTAAAACGGGCAAGCCGGACGTTTTTATAATGTTACCGGCAAAAAATCCTGATTTTAACACTACTGAAAACGTTTAGTCTGAACTCGTGCAGCTATTTTTAAACCAATAAGAACCAAATTTTATTCTTCAACACCGTGCACATCTTGTTGATGCAATTCAAGATGCGTGAGACGCCATAAATAAAGCTTTTATTGAGGCATTGCTAGTATTTGTATTATTTTTTAAAGCGTTACATGTTATTTTGTAGTTGTTAAAAATATTTATTCTAAATTAAAATTAACGGCTGCACTGACTTACACTGATTGTCAAATCACCTCACGGGTGGAGATAAACGCGATTCAGCAATTAATGGTCATTTTACTCGCTCTTTACCTTTTTGAAACCGCTGCGAACGGTTGTGTATCTGAGTGCTATTTTACGACACGTAAGTAGGTTTTCTTTATGCTGAATTTTTCCAGTGACTTGTATTACGCTTTTAGCGGATGTCCTAGGGAAAACGTATTCTAGGTATTGGTTGGATTTAGCGATATATAACTTATTTTATATATTTATAACGTAGATCATACTGACTTCAATTAACTTTCAGTCGCAAACTTTATATCTTTTACTATGAGAACGATACAACTCCTCCAAAAACTTAATACCTTGGTAGTGATTCTATGCGACCATAGATCCTTCGATGTGGAGGATAAGCACAACTCAGAAAGAAAACTCTGTAGTAATTGTGGCAATATTGACAATTACTACAAAGAGCACCACTTTGGTTCTCTGAATTATCGAAGTTTGTATTTTTGTGTTATAATTTACAAATGTAAATTGATTTGCTTTTGGAATGTAAAATTTAAACCGACAAGTTTAATTTTGTAATAGCGAAGGCTTTCACGGCCGGAATCTATACTAATATTAGAATGTCTTCCGGGTTTGGACCGTGTCATAGTTGCAACCGAAGCTGCCAACGTTTCGCCCACTTTCGTAAGGGGCTTCATCAGGGCGTGAAATAAATCGCAAAACTCAAACAAGCAATCGAAATCTCACTAAGAACTTCTCAAAAGTTAGGTTATCTACTTGTAAAACAAGCCATAACCTAAACTATGAAAAGGTAAGAAAGAAAACGATAACCTGAAAAAGCAAACGAAAATCTAACAAAGAACCACTACCGAGTTAGGTAATCAACTTGTGAACCAAGCCAGATTCTAAACTCCGTAGAAGTAACTTAAGAAGAAATAGTCTCTGTATTTAAAGGAAAAGGATCGTCACGGATGATTAAACTCGACCCTGATTGGGTTACGGTTGCTAGGGGGCGTGTTTTGATAAATGACTAATAACCGAGAACCAAAGAGGGGATAGTTCGAAACCATGATCACGATTGAAGTTATTGGGGTGTTTGATGATTTCTATGCTTTCTCGGAATTTCCTGTTGAAAAAGAATGGAGATTTGGCAATCAACGAAACATTATCAAAATCTATCTTGTGACCTGTAGTAAAATGATGTTCAGCGACCGCAGACTTGGAAGTATACCTTTTCCTTATACAACGATCATGTTCTGAAATGCGAGTAATGACGGAACGACCGGTTTCACCAATGTAGACTAAACCACAAGAACAGGGAATTTGGTATACACCTTGAGATGAAAGTGTAGGAAATTTGTCTTTGGGAGAAGGAAGAATCTGAGAGATTTTGCCTGTCGAGTTGAATATGGGTTTAATACCATTCTTACGAAGGAGTTTCCCTATTTGATCTGTAACCTTGTGAATGTAGGGTAAAAAGGTCAATTTCGGGTTGGATTCGGGTGTAGAAATGTCCTTAGGTAATCGAGTACGTGGATGTAAACGACGATTAATAACTCTATGAATATCTCGCTTTACATAACCATTGTTCACTAAGGTTCTAGTAAGATGACGGAGTTCTGAGTCTAGATTCTCAGGTTGACAAATAGAAAAGGCACGATGGACCAAAGATTCAATAACAGAACGTTTCTGTGCAGGATGATGATGAGACGAAGCATGAAGGTATCTGTCCGTATGGGTGGGTTTGCGATAAACAGAATGGCCTAGAAGTCCGTCGGGCTTACGAGTCACAAGAACGTCAAGAAGTGGAAGAGAACCGTTACTTTCGATCTCCATAGTAAATTTGATATCTAAGTGTTGATTGTTAAGATGATCAAGAAACTTAGACAATTCAAGATGACCATGAGACCAAACAATAAACGTGTCGTCAACATATCTAAACCACACTTTAGGTTTTAATATTGATGATTCCAAAGCAACCGTTTCAAAGGATTCCATAAAAATGTTAGCTTCAACAGGTGATAGAGAAGAACCCATAGCAGCACCAGAAACTTGTTCGTAAAACTTATTATCAAATTGGAAGTAAGTAGAGGATAGACACTTTTCAATAAGAGGAACCAAACTCAAGTCCTTGCCATGTTGAGACAGAATCTGTTTGATGATAATAAGCGAATCCTTAATAGGAACTTTAGTAAAAAGTGAAGTAACATCAAAGCTCACGAGAAGATCTTGGGGTTCAAGTTTTATAGTTTCTAGACGTTGAATAAAATGCTGAGAGTTGAGGATGTGAGAAGAGGTTCTACCTGTAAACTCGCAAAGAATGTTGGACAAGAACTTGGCTAGCTTGTAAGTAGGAGATTGGATAGTACTAACGATAGGTCGAAAAGGAATACCTTGTTTGTGAATTTTGGGAAGTCCGTATAGACGAGGTGGTTTAGAATCTGATGGGGTAAGTCGACGTTTAGTTTCAGGAGGTAGATTGGAAGATTTGATGATTTGGCTAACCTCGCGTTCAATCCTCGAAGTGGGGTTATGGGTTAGAAGAGCGTAAGTTTCCTCAGACAAAATAGAATTGATTTTCGTAACATAATCAATTTGGTTCAAAACTACAGTGGCGTTGCCTTTGTCGGCTGGAAGAACAATAATATCAGGGTTCTTACGAAGACTTTTTAGTGCTGACTCTTCCGACTTAGAAATGTTGGATTTAGGAATTTTAGACGATTCAAGGATTTTGCCAGTGTTAATACGAATGGGATCTGAGATGTGGCGAGGAAGATGTCTTATAGAAGACTCAACAGCACATAGAATATCTTCTTTAGGAATACGTTTGGGAGCAACCGCAAAATTCAAACCCTTAGAGAGCACCGATTCCTGTTCTGAAGTGAGAAACAAACTAGATAAATTGACAACCGTCTTTACTGAGTTAGTAGTAGAAGAAACTTTACGATTCTTGGATTCCAATAATTGAAACCTTTTGAGATGACTTCAGTGGTTAGTCGTATAGTGGTATCAGACTGCTGGTAAGTAATGTTGTCAAAGAATTTCCAATCATCCGGGGATAGAGTGTTGGCCAACTCAAGATGAAGATAAAAGAGTTGTTTCGAAATGGTGTCTAACTCTCGCCTAATTTGCTTAATCCGTTTGCGTATCAACGCTAGACTAGCACGGTGTAGGATGTTTTTAGAAGAACGTGTTTGAATGTGGAACTTAATTTTGAGGAATGCAGGAATATTATTGTGGTCACGACAGCGACTAAGAAAGGTTAAATTGCACAAAAGTTTGACGAGTTTGTGGCGAAGTTTGGAAAATACGGAGGTTTTAGAAGAAATATTCTTCCCGTAGAGATTGTTAATGTAATAGCGAAGGCTTCTACGGCCGGAGTCTATACTAATAGTCCAAACCCGGAAGACATTCTAATATTAGTATAAGTTTAATTTTTTGTACGACGTGTTGTCTGTGATATTGACCTTTCTAACCTCTTTTTCTGTGATAAAATAAACATACTCGTTGTTACAACCTGTGTTTTTGTCATTTGTTCTCTTTAAGTTTTGGATACATTTAAACTGTATCTGTCATCGTAATTTTCTGCCGTTTTGGCTTGCTTTATAATTTAGCACCTCAAAGCTTACGACTCAATCACCAAATCAAACTGAGTTAGTTGCTACCGTTTAATTTACGAGATAATACTCGTAACGACATTTTTATTCTCTATTTATTATTTTCGTTTCTTTCACAATTTTTATAGTAGTATTTTTACTTCGCTGTCAATTTCTTATTACTTTCGTATGTTAATACAAAATTAGTAAAATTTAATTTGTTGACTGTAACAAAAAAAACATTTAAAATTTCTACGGTACATTTGAATCTATAGAATTTTTGTGCCGTTAACGCTTGGTGGTTTGTTTTAAAGTAAACATTAATAAAACTAATTACTTATTTTTAATTTAAAAAAATATGTTAATTAGTATTGGCGTCTAATTTCTTGCAGTTATCTGCGTGATTGATACGTAAAAATGTTTAGTGTCTGTGTAATTTTCCTTAATAAACAAAACAAACAACCAAAACATTTAACAGTCTTTTGCTCTCAGCGTTAAAAAATATTTAATTACAAAATTACTAATTTATCAGTTTCAGAAACTGATTAATTTTTGTCAATTTATCAAACGAAGAATATTACAAACATTTAACAAATGTTTGCTTTACGATAGGTCACAATACGATTAAAAATTTAATAACATTTTTTTACCAGTTTCACGTAGAAGCCAATTCTGAAAGTCATCGTTCGTACCGTATATTTTCCTACGGATTAACGTACGGTAATTAAGCAAAAATTCACACAGAGATTAGACGGCTCTCTTTGTCGTCTTCTTCAATTATTTAATCGTTAAATACAAATTCGCAGATTTGATATTGTTGCATGATCAAAAGAAAACGTTTGCAGATTTTCGCATCGATACAAAGCTTTTTGACAAAATGCGTTAGAAAAGATTAACGGTAAACGACTTGTACCAATTTCGAAACAAAAATTCATGATGTAATACATCTTTTAGCATGTCATTGTCGATTCATGTTTACTTAGTTTTACGATCGTACATCAAAATTAACAACAAAAAAATTTACTGTTAAGCACATTCTGGCAATTAAATATTTAATACCAGTACCGACTGTACCAAAAAAAAAGTTATTGTCGAAGCGTAATGAAGCAATGACCACACAGAATTACGTTAGATCTTTAAGGCATTAAAGAAGATCCGTTTTTTTTAAATACAGCTACCGGATAATTAGTGAAAAAAGAAATATTAGTTTACATGTCAAATACAATGCATGATAAATACTTTGGCTACTAACGATGCGGTGTTACGTTTAGTAAGAATAGCGTTGCTGCCGGTTTTTATTCAAATATTCTTTTTTGCCTTAATGAAGCTATTGATTCTTTTAATATTTAAAATGTTGTGTTTTTTGTGTTAACTACTTTCTTTTCAGACTTGATTAAGTTAAGGTGTATGGTGAGCGTTTATAGAACGGTACGGTACATTAGCGATTTTGAAAAGATGCTAAATAATTTTGAGTCTTTAAATACGTATACTAAATGTACCTTAATTTTAAATGCGCAATCAATAACTTTATGGGTTTTTGTGAACGTTGAATGTATGAATGGTATTTCCGTTGAAGGAAAAAAAACGGTGAAGTTTATATAGTTGACAAAGGATCTAAGCATTGCAGAATTGCAATATTTTAAGTATTGTCAGTAACTAAACATTAGTGAATGAAAGGTTTCTAGTTTTCATTAATAAAACATATTTGAATATTATATTTAAAAAAAAAAATTTATTTTTGTTTGTTTTTGCAGTTACTCAAATATAGTCTTTCTCTATTTCGAACTTCCATTTAATAAGTTTTTTTAATCGGTTTTTGCCCGATTTTACCAAATAATTATGATCTGTAGTGCCGCGTACCACTTTTCTCAAAAATTGCGTTCCGATAATAGAACACTAGCGCCCAGCACTTTTGGCGCCCTTGTGCAAACGCCCCAAATTTGTATTACGTTCATATGTAAGTACAGATACCCGTAAATCAATGCCATTTGCTGTGCCCATGGTTTGGCGTGAACCTCGCTGTCATCTTACAGATTGTTACTTTTGTATGACTTCCACCGTTGGGTTTTCGAGCAAAAGTAAGCATACAATTCAGTATTCTAATATTCCGTCAGCTCTAAGACCTGTTTCTCATAACGATACTTTGCCAATCCCAGAGCCCCCAAACACTTATACTCTAGAGCCGGAAATTGATTTAAAAGACTCTAAGCCACAACCTGAGGCTTCGAATGATACGTTCAATGATGATGAGGAGTATTCCGCAAATTTAGTTTCTCGGCAACCTCACCTTCTCACTCAATCGAAATTAAATGATCTTGTCAGGGATTTGCAGTTACCCAAGACTAAATCTCAGCTCCTAGGATCGCGACTTCAACAGTGGAATCTCTTAGAAAAATATCTTCTTACAGGACCAGACAAGCAACCCTGAAATGTCTTTTCTCAGAAGATAAAGGTTTAGTGTTTTGTCCTAATGCAAATTTATTGATGACAGAGCTACAGATGCTATGTGACCCAGACAAATGGAGACTGTTTATAGCTTAAAAGCTGTCCTGTTGGCAAATGGGAATGACTTCCCATCAGTTCCAGTTGCATACTTTGTTGATATAAAGGAAACGTACGAAAACATCTTCAGAATCATTGATAAAATTAGTTATCATGATTATAAGTGAAAACTTTGCGCCGACTTAAAAGTTGTTGCTCTACTCACGGGCCTGCAATCAGGATTCACAAAATATTGCTGCTTCCTTTGTGAATGGGATAGCCGAGCCCGAGATAAACATTACATCGTACGGGACTGGCCTCTGCGAGAAAATCTTATTTCTGGTCAGAAAAATGTCGCCCACAATCTTTTGGTTCCGAAGGAAAATATTTACTTACCACCTTTACACATCAAACTTGGATTGATCAAGCAGTTTGTGAAAGCAGTGGACAAGAGAGATGGCGCATTTCAATTTTTGAAAACTAAATATCCTTGTCTTAGCGAAGCTCAAATCAAAGAAGGCGTTTTTGTTGGTACCCAGATTAGACAACTCTTCCAAGATTCGACGTTTATTGAACACCTAAATCGAAAAGAAAAACGACTTGGCTTGCATTTCAAAACGTTTGTAAGAACTTCCTGGGTAACCCCAAAGTGAAGATTATGTCGTTCACGTCGAGGAACTGCTTTTAGCGTACAAGGACATAGAATGTAACAGGTCTCTTAAAGTTCACTTCCTTCACTCGCATCTGGACTTTTTCCCTGAAAATTTAGAAGCAGTCTCGGATGAACACGGGGAACGGTTCCATCAAGACACATCGCTAAGCTGGAGAAGAGATTTTCAGGGAAGTGAAATGCAAGCATGTTGGCGGAGTACTGCTGGTTTTTGAAACGAGAGAGCTGTACCTCAGGGTATAAAACGAAAGCAAGCACCAAGTAACGATAAATATCTTTTTATTTATTTCTGTTTATAGCTAAAATAGTTCTTTTTCCCATTTAAATTAAATTCATGTCCATATATTTATTATTATAACAATTATTATAAATATTGTTATCGTTCGATAAATAAATTTTAATTAATTTATCAAAAAGTGGTAAAATTAGAGATTTGGGGCTCCCTCGAAAATGGTGGATGATGGAAGAAAACGGAAGATATATTTGGATTCAAGACGTCATTTTACATACGAATCACCCGGATTAGTGTCAGGGCTCGATAAAAAATATTTTTTTGCAGACTAGTGTACTGGGACACTCATAGACCTTATAGCGTTTGGCTTACCTAATTATGTGGCTGATAAAATTAACAGAGAAACTTTATAAGGAACGGAAGATCTTTAAAACGAATTAGGAAGATTGGAACATTTAGGTAAAATAAATATGATAAAAAATATAATATATATTCTGACAATGGATCAATAAAAATTGAGAAAAAGAAACCATGTCAAATCTGTGTCTGCGAGAAAAGAGTGATACGTTACCATCCAGAGAAAAATAAAAAAACAGTTTTACAAACTATAAATGTAAGCTTCGTGCGCATGACACTAGAGTAGATACTAACCTCTAATAATTTAACTATAAAATAATTTGCTGACATAAGTAATCAAATAAACTAGGCATATAACGTTAGTAGAAGATAATAATAATAACTGTGGAAAGTGCTGAACGTTTAAGGTGTTAAAGAGATCCGGGAAGCAATAGCTTGATTGTTGATTCTTTTATTTTAGGTTAGTACAAAAACGTGCTTTGTAAATATTTTATTTATGTAATTAATTGAATAAACTCTTATTTTAGAGGAATCTAATCGTGTTTCTTCCACTGATTATTTATCATCCTTATAAATCAACAATCAAATTTTTGTGGAAAAATGGGAAAATTAAAATTTGAATTTGCAGTAATACCTAAACCAGATGATAACAAATCAAACATTTTGGGTTTGGTATCAATTACAGATACACAGAAAAATTCGTATATCATGCCAAAAGAATATCAACCAATGAGTCTACACACAGAATTAATAAAAGATAAAACATTTGGGACGATAAAACAATCAATAAAAAAAAGGTATGAAAAAAGAAAAGTGTGGATAAACTTAACCTCTGAAATGGAAAAAATGTATTTTGAAGATGAAAATATGCAGTTTAATGGTTTTTTGCTTGAAAAAATAGAAATTAAAGAAGAGAAGGCTACCGAAAACGCTGACCATTTACATACAAAGCAGAATAAATTAAAATTGGCAGAGAGATTTTCAATAGAAAAATTTTCAAAATCCACAACAAATGTTACACAGTGGCTGCGTATTTTTGAAAAAAAATGTGAGAGTTTAGAATTAAATACAGATATAGAAAAAAATTGAGATGCTGAGATTGCTGTTAGACGATTCCTGCAAAGATTGGTATTTATCAATGCTAATAAAAAACACAGTAGAATCAGATTGGTCAATATGGGAACAAAGTTTAAAAGAAACATATGCTGATAAAGGATGGTCGCCTATCAGATATGCTATGAATTTCAAATATTTAAAAGGTTCAATATTAGACTATGCACTAAAAAAAGAAAGATTACTGCTAGAATTGGATAGTACTATTAATAAATCTCTACTCATAGACTTGATTGCCATTGGTTTACCAGAATTCGTTACAGATAAAATAGATAGAGAAAAATTAAAGGAAGTTGATGACCTCTTCAATAAATTGAGAGGGTTAGAGCATCTAATAAAAGAAAATTATAACACTAAAAATACACCAGTAAGTAATAAATCAAAATTTCAAAAACCAAGCGGTACAAAAGAAAAAACTCCATGTAAAACATGTGAATCAAAAGGAAAAAAAATAGATTTCATCCTGAAAGCACATGTTGGTACAAAAATCAAAAGAAAGAGGATATCGAATTGATGAACACACTGTTAAACGTGGAACTGTCAGATGAAGATCCAAAAAACTAGAAATTCCCCCATTAATTGAAATAAAAGTAAAGTTAGAAGGGTCTTTGGAGGTGAAAGGACTTTATGACCCAGGCTCAAGAATAACGGTAATTAATGCAAAATTAATAAATAAAAATCTTGAAAAAAATAAAAAAAAATATCAGTTAAAAACAATTAGTGGGTGGGGCAAAAGTTATGGGTTTGTGAAACTAAACGCAGAAATAAATGGTATAAAAAAAATGTTAAATGCTTTTGTATATGATAATGAAAATTTCAATTTTGACCTAATTTTAGGCCTAGATAGTGTAAAGAAATTTGGGTTGACTCATGACGAGAATTTAAATATCCAATTCCAGAACACTAAAGAGAAAAAAAAATTAAGACAATGATAAAGTCGACATGCAAATTGAAAATAGATTTGAGATAGATTTTAATGAATTTGTAAATACATATGAATTCAAGATAGATGTAGATCACTTAAGTGAGGAAGAAAAAATAAAAATAAAAATTTTAATAAATGATTATGAAGACATTTTTGCTAAAGATAAGTACGATGTAGGCAAAGTGAAAAATTATGAAGCCTTCATCGACTTACAAATTGATAAATATTGTTCTAAAAGACCATATAGATGTTCAATAGATGACAGAAAAGAAATAGAAGAACAAGTATCACAACTTTTAAAATATGTTTTGGTCGAAGACTCATATAGCCCTTTTGCTGCACCAGTCACACTGGCTTTTAAAAAGGAAGAAAATAAAAAAAAATAGACTGCGTAGATTTCAGAGATTTAAATAAGATAATTGTTCCACAATCTCAGCCATTTCCGCTAATAGAAGACTTAATGGTTAAAACAATATGTTGCAAATATTTCACAACCTTGGACATAAATTCAGCTTTCTGGTCCATTCCCTTACGAGTTGGAGACAGACAAAAAACGGGATTTGTAACCCAGGAGGGCCATTACCAGTGGACATGTCTCCCGTTCGGATTAAAGACGTCACCAGCTATCTTTCAAAGAATCTTGGTAAATATAATAAAAAAATATAACCTGTCTAAATTCTGTGTAAATTACATAGATGATATAATGATCTTTTCGGAGACATTCAAAGAACATTTGAACCATATTAAGTTGCTGCTAGACGCAATAAAAAAAGAAGGTTTAAAACTAAAATTTACGAAATGCAAATTTGCAAAAAACGAAGTGAAATATTTGGGCCACTTAATAAAAAATGACACAATTACACCATTAAAAGATCACTTAAAAGCAATAAAAAATTTTAATACCCCCGAAAACAGATAACAAATAAGGCAATTTTTAGGTAAAATAAATTTTGAAAGGAAGTATGTACCAAAAATAACAGAAATTCTTGATCCTTTGCACAACCTGCTAAGGAAAAATGTTAAATTCCATTGGTCGGATACTTGCATAGAGGCATTCGAAAACATAAAAGAAATTTTGTGCTCAGAACCAATTCTAGCCATATTCAATCCCAAATCGGACATTTTTATATACACAGACGCAAGCATTAAAGGCCTTGGAGCAGTGCTAAAGCAACCTCAAGCAGATGGCACGATAAAACCGGTTGCATACTTTTCAAAAAAATTAAACGAAACACAAAAAAAGAAAAAAGCAATTTTTTTGGAATGTCTTGCCATAAAAGAGAGTATCAATTTCTGGCAATATTGGTTGCTAGGCAAAATTTTTACAATTTAATCAGACCACAGACCTCTAGAAAACTTAAATGTAAAAAATAGAACGGATGATGAGTTAGGAGATATGATACATTATATATCTCAATATAACTGTATTATTAAATACAACCCCGCAAAAAATAATGCAGAAGCGGATTTTTTTAGTCGAAACCCAGTCATGGAAGCAGACGAAAATGCAGATGACATTTTAAAAACAGTAAATAATATTTCTCTACAAGAAATCATAGATGATCAAAAAATAAATAAACAAATAACAGAAAATACACAAAATTTCACAGTAGAAGATGAAATCTACTACCGAAAATTTAAAAATAAGAAAAAAATCGTGCTGAGTGAGGAATATAGCAAAATTCTGATAAGACGTACTCATGATGAGTTCTGTCATACTGGCATAAACCAGACTACACTTAAAATAAAACCATTTTACACCGCACCAAAATTTTCAAAAAATATTCAAGATATATGTTAAACTTGCGAGGTTTGCATTAAGAACAAGACCAGGCTGAACAGAAAATATGGACTTATGTCACACCTGGGACCAGCAGACAGGCCTTTTCAAATAATGTCTTTGGATACTATCGGCGGATTCGGTGGACAAAGGTCAACAAAAAGGTATCTACACCTACTAGAAGATCACTTTACTAGATTTGCATATATTCTATGCTCGAAAAATCAAAACGCATCAGACTTCATAAAATTAATAGAAAAAGTCCCGGTAGAAGATAAAATAGAAACCATACTCTCCGACCAATACCCTGGAATAAATTCAAGAGAGCTCAAAAACTATTTGAAAACAAGAAACATAGAATTAATCTTCACAGCCGTAGACGCACCGTTTTCTAACGGGCTAAATGAAAGATTGAACCAGACATTGGTCAACAAAATAAGATGTACACTAAATGCAAATAAAAAAAATAAAAAATCATGGGCCACAGTGGCAGAATATTTACTGAATGGAAAATGCACAGCTCTGCTGCCACCGGAACTAACAAAAAACCTAAACAGAAGAAATTTGGAAGAGGACAGAAACCTGGCATTTCTCCGAACTCGAAAATCACACGAGTATAACAAATCTCTCTATGATAAAAATAGAATAGATCATAAATTCAAAGAGGGTGACCTGGTGTACGTGGCGAATAAAAACAAATTAAACAGAAGAAAACTGGACGAAATTAGAGTCGGTCCTTTTAAGATAGAGAAGAAGATATCGGACTTGATCTTTAAAATAAATGCAGAAAACAAAAAAGATTCAATGGGCTTATATCATGCCTCAAAGCTTATCCCCGTGGACTAGTCTGGCTGGCATTAATTCACCTGGCAATTAATGCTTTGAAGGGGGGAGATGTAAGCTTCGTGCGCATGCCACTAGAGTAGATACTAACCTCTAATAATTTAACTATAAAATAATTTGCTGACATAAGTAATCAAATAAACTAGGCATATAAAATTAGTAGAAGATAATAATAATAACTGTGGAAAGTGCTGAACGTTTAAGGTGTTAAAGAGATCCGGGAAGCAATAGCTTGATTGTTGATTCTCTTATTTTAGGTTAGTACAAAAACGTGCTTTGTAAATATTTTATTTATGTAATTAATTGAATAAACTCTTATTTTAGACGAATCTAATCGTGTTTCTTCTACTGATTATTTATCATCCTTATATAAATAACTCGGAATTGGAAATTGAGCTGAACGAGGAGAATCCAAAAACTAGAAGTGCCACCATTAATAAAGGTAAAGTTAATATTAAATGATATTTTAAATGTTTCGGGAATTTATGATTCAGGTTCAAATGTGTCATTAATAAATGCAAAGTTATTAAAGATACAGCCAAAAGAAAATACAAATAATATAAAAAAATTTAACTTGAAAACTACTAATAGTGAGAAAAAAACAAAAGGTATGGTAACATTAAAAATAAAAATTTTACAATATTGTAAGAAATATGGATGTTTTTGTAGTAGATAATGAAAACTTTAACTATAATTTTCTAATCGGATTAGATTGCATCAAAAACTTCAAATTAATGCAAAATAAAGAATTGAAGATCATACAATGTAACAATCCAGAAGAAAAGACGGTAACCTCAATTGAAGAGGATATGAGAAACGAAAAATACCTAAAAATTGATAAATCAAAGATAATAAATGTCAAAATTCCTGATGTACTATTTTTATTAAAATCTGAGGTATTAAAGCAAGATACTAAAACCATGAGTAAATGTGAAATAAATTGCAACGAACATATAAACTCAGATAGGTTTGAAAAATTAGTAAACTATTTAGATTTATACCGACAATCAGAAATTGATAAGTCGATAGAAAAAAACAAACCGGTCTCTGCGAAAGATAAATATGACATCGGTACTGTACGAGATTATGAAGCTCACATTGACAGATGCACACCTAAAGATAGAAAAGAAATAGAAAATCAAATATCAAAACTATTAAATAAAAATTTGATTGAGGATTCTTATAGCCCATTTTCTGCTCCAGTAACTTTAGCATATAAAAAAGAAGATGAAAGAAAAACAAGACTGTGTTTTTATTTAGCAATGATTTGATTTCGTATTTTTCCATATGAATTAAGTAGTTTTAAGCTTATTATTTTCAATAGTTTATTTCCTAACTATAAACTATAGTTACAAATACTTTCAAGCTGCAGAAACTATAATTGTTATTTTATGAACAAATATAGTCTTCAGTTGCAATTATTGTCAATATTTTATTTTTTAACTATAAACCATAGTTTCAAATACTTTCAAGTTGCAACTTATTTCTAATTTTTTGAAGTTGAGTTAAGCTAGTGTTGTAATTAAAAAGTGCTTTTAAACGATAGGAGTTGTAAATTTCAATTTTTATAAATTTATTCAATATATATATATCTCAAAACTATAAACTATAGTTGAAAATGCTTTCAAGTTACAGAAACTGTAAAATCTTATTTCATATACAAATACAGACTACAATGAATTAATTCCAAATTTGTTGATTATAAGTTTAGGTGTTGCGATTATTGTCAACATTTTATTTTTAAACTATAGTTCAAAATCCTTTCAAATTGCAACAGTTGTAATTGTGCAATTTATTTAGCAAAAAATAGTCTTTTATAAATTTATTTCTAATTTTTTGAAATTTATGTAAGCTAGTGTTGTATGAATTATGGTTAATGAATGATTTGAAAATAGTAAACTATAGTTCAAAATGCTTTTAAACTACAGAAGTTGTAATTTTTATTATTTTAATTCTATCTAGCATAGTGTTCAATTATTTGATTCGTAATTTTTAAATACAAAATATGGTGGCGTTTAAATAATTATTGTCAATAGTTTATTTCGAAAATGTAAACTATAGTTCAAAACGTTTTTAAGCTACAGAATCTATAAATCTTATTTTATGAACAAATATAGACTATATTGTTATGAAATAATTAAAAAAATTGTTGAATATAAGGTTAGGTGCAACTATTGTAAATGTTTTATTTTTAAACTATAAACTATAGTATGAAACACTTTCAAGTTGCAACTGCTGTAAATGCTATTTTTTTAGTAGATTTAGTGTTCCATGAATTTGTTTCTAATTTCTTGAAGATGACAAGGTAGTGTTGCAATTATTATAGTCAATAAATTATTTAAAAACTAAACTATAGTTAAAAATGCTTTAAAACTACAGAAGTTGTAAATGTCATTTTTTAATTTAGCAATAAATTGATTCCTCATTTTTTAATATGAATAAAGCTGATATTGAAATTGTTATTGTCAATAGTTTATTCCCAAACTATATACTATATTTCAAAATGCTTTCAAGCTACAGAAACGATAAATCTTATTTTATAAACTAATGTAATCTTTAATGAATTAATTCTATTTTTTTTGAGTATGAGTTTAAGTGTTGCAGTTATTATTGTTCATGCTTTATTTTCAAACTGTAAACTATAGTTTAATATAATTTTAAACTGCAACAGCTGCAAATTCTGTTTTTTAGCAAAAACAAATTTTTAATATTTTATTTCTAATTTTTGGAAGTTGGGTTGAGATAGTTTTATATGTATTATGGTCAATAAATTATTTTAAAACGGTAAACTATAGTTCAAAATGCTTTTAAACTACAGATTTAAATTTCTTTTTTTTATTTAGCAAAGATAGTGTTCTTCATTTTTGAATAAAAATTAAGCTGTAGTTGAAATTATTATTGCCAATAGTTTATTTACAAACTATACTCTATAGCTCAAAATGCTTTTGAGTTGGAGTATGAAATTGTTATTGTCAATAATTTATTTCTAAACTACAGTTTAAAATACTCTCAAACCGCAACAGCTGTACATCCTATTTGTTTAGTAAAAATAGTCTTCTCTAAGTTTTTTTTAAATTTTTTGAAGTTCATTTAAGCTAGTGTTATTATTATTATTATGGCGAAAACTGTAAACTATGGTTTAAAATGCTTGCAAGCCCAAGACACTGTAAATCATATAACTATAGCTAAAAATGCTTTTAAGTTACAGAAACTGTAAAATCTTATTTTATATACAAATATAGACTACAATGAATTAATTCTAAATTTGTTGATTATAAGTTTAGGTGTTGCAATTATTGTCATCATTTTATTTTTAAACTATAGATCAAAATCCTTTCAAATTGCAACAGTTGTAATTGTGCAATTTATTTAGCAAAAAATAGTCTTTTATAAATTTATTTCTAATTTTTTGAAATTGATGTAAGCTAGTGTTGTATTAATTATGGTTAATAAATGATTTGAAAATAGTAAACTATAGTTCAAAATGCTTTTAAACTACAGAAGTTGTAATTTTTATTATTTTAATTCTATCTAACATAGTGTTCAATTATTTGATTCGTAATTTTTGAATACAAAATATGATGGCGTTTAAATAATTATTGTCAATAGTTTATTTCGAAAGTGTAAACTATAGTTCAAAATGCTTTTAAGCTACAGAATCTATAAAACTTATTTTATGAACAAATATAGACTATATTGTTATGAAATAATTAAAAAATTTGTTGAATATAAGGTTAGGTGCAACTATTGTAAATGTTTTATTTTTAAACTATAAACTATAGTTTGAAATACTTTCAAGTTGCAACTGCTGTAAATGCTATTTTTTTAGTAGACTTAGTGTTCCATGAATTTGTTTCTAACTTCTTGAAGATGACAAGGTAGTGTTGCAATTATTATAGCCAATAAATTATTTAAAAACTGAACTATAGTTAAAAATGCTTTTAAACTACAGAAGTTATAAATGTCATTTTTTTAATTTAGCAATAATTTGATTCCTTATTTTTCAATATGAATTCAGCTGGTATTGAAATTGTTATTGTGAATAGTTTATTCTCAAACTATATACTGTAGTTCAAAATGATTTCAAGCTACAGAAACGATAAATCTTATTTTATAAACTAATGTAATCTTTAATGAATTAATTCTAATTTTGTTTGAATATGAATTTAAGTGCTGCAGTTATTATAGTTTATGCTTTATTTTTAAACTGTAAACTATGGTTTAATATAATTTCAAACTGCAACAGCTGCATATTCTGTTTTTCAGGAAAAACAGATTTTAGAAAATTGATCAAAATTGTCGTCCCACAATCACAACCTTTTCCGTTGATTGAGGTTTTAATTATAAAAACTGTAAACTGTAAATATTTTTCTACTTTGAATATAAATTCAGCATTTTTGTCAATTCATTTAAAGATTCAAGATAGATACAAAAGTGCATTTGTTACAGAGGAAGGCCATTTCTAATGGACGTGCCTACTATTTTGGTTAAAGACTGCTCCAGCCATATTTCAAAGAATATTGGGAAACATCATTAGAAAATACAAACTCTCTAGTTTTGCAGTAAATTTTATAGATGGCATCTTAATTGTTTCGAAAACGTTTAAAGAGCATTTATTACATCTATCGAGACTAATGGAGGTAATACGAACAGAAGGCTTTAGAATTAAATTTTCAAAATGTTCTTTTGCAAGTAATCACGCCAAATATTTAGGTCACATAATTGAACACAATTTAATCAGACCTTTGAAAAATTATTTTACTGCTGTCAAAAACTTTCCACTTCCAAAAACAAATAAAAATATACGACAATTCCTAGGTAAAGTAAATTTTCATCATAAATTTCTACCACACAGTGCAATTGTTCTGGATCTTTTACACAATTTATTACGGAAAGATGTGAAAGGAATCATTTGATAAAATAAAAGAATTGCTATTTTCAGAACCAATGATGAATATTTTTGACCCCGAATTACCAATAATGATTTACACGGATGCTGGTATCAAAGAAATGGGAACGGTATTAAAACAAGAAGATAAAAATGGAAACAGTAAGCCAGTTGCTTATTTTTCAAAAAAGTTAACTGAAGCTCAAAAAAAAAAGAAGAAGGCAATATATATATATATAAAATGTCTAGCAATAAAAGAAGCTGTGTAGTATTGGGAGCGCTGGCTTATGGGAAAAGAATTTATCGTATATTCAGATCATAAACGATTAGAAAATATGAACATCCAGGCTAGAACTGACGAAGAACTAAGAGGTTTGACATATTATTAATCTCAATATAATTTTAAAATTAAATATAACCCAGGAAAATTAAATCAAGAAGCAGACTGTTTAAACAGAAACCCAGTTTTAAAACTTCATGACAATACTGAAATTTTTTTAAAAGTTATAAATTCAATAAACTTAGAAGATATAAAAAATGACCAAAAAACAAATCTTGACCTAAAAGAAGAAAAACTTACATTTGAAAATGAAATTTACTATAAAAAGATGAGAAGAAAAAAAAATCATATTATCAGAAGATCTGAGCAAAACTCTAATAAAAGGTGTCCACGATACTTACTGCCACATTGGAAGAACACAGATGACAAATAAAATAACGCCATTCTACACAGCGAAGAACATCACTGCAAACATTAAACAAATTTGCGATGAATGCGAAGTTTGTATAAAAAACAAATCAATGAGAAAGTCAAAATATGGTTTAATGTCACATTTAAGTCTAGCAACACGTCCATTTGAAATTATATTTATTGATACCATTGGAGGCTTTGGAGGATCACGGTCGACAAAGAAATACTTACACCTTCTGGTCGATCATTTTACAAGGTATGCTTATATTTTTACATCAAGAAATCAAAGTTTCAATGATTTTATTAAACTAATAGAAAGTGTATCACAAAATTACAATATTGAAATGGTGTTAACGGACAAATACCCAGGTATAAATTCTAAAGAATTTAAAGAATTTTTGAAAAATGAAAACATAAAAATAGTTTTCACTGCTGTAGATTCACCATTTTCGAACAGGCTCAATGAAAGACTAAATCAAACTTTAGTTAATAAGGTAAGATGTAGGATAAATGACAGTGATAAAAAAATTGCATAGACTACCATTGCACATAAATTTGTAGAAAAATACAATGAAACGGAACATACAATTACAAAATTTGCTCCAAAATGCCTTTTGGAAGGTTAAAATATTAATATTTTACCAATTGAATTGAAATTAATATACACAAAAGAAGATCTGGAGAGAGATAGGAAAATTGCTCTAGAGAACACAATAAAGTCTCATCATTATAATAAAAAAATATTCGACCGGTATAGGGAAGAACATAAATTGGAAGTGGGAGACAATGTATACGTGGAAAACGAAAATAGATTAAATAAGAAGAAACTTGTTTCTTTTTTTCGTTAAGAAATTAGTAACAGCACTGAACCCCCCTGTCCGATGGAAAGGAAATTAAAAATTTCCTCGCTATATTCCATAATACGGGATAAGTAACGGGTATGTTGTTTTGCAGCCAGAATTGCTGATATCCGTTTTTAAACTGAACCTTAAGTTCTTCGTTTGTACTTAGTTCAGTCAGTTCCTCTTGTATTATGGCATTAGTTCTTCTATGTCACCATATGGGTTAATTATTCACGGTGGTATTACCATAGTCAAAACATCCTCAAACCTAGTTTCAAAATCTGAATAGAGGGCATTTAAATGTTGAACGTAGGTTAAAACGTCGTTTTCGTGGCAGTTTGCCTGTGACAAATTGGGGAACTGGGAAAACTATATAGTATAACTAACACCCCCGAAACATTTTGTTTTAAATAGTTTATGAATCCAAGATAACGTCCAACCATGGCAGGTGCTCCATTAGTTTGTGTCAGAAATTAATAACTTATGAAAATCATCAATAGTCTATTACATATTAACCAAATTGGTTTTGGAATCTAAAGGTACAACACAACTTACTAAACCAAAACTTTTATCTTTGGCAAATGCACCGCGTAATTGAGTACGACAAAAATCTTGAGTCTTTTGAGGACTAATATCACGAATAAGCAACTCAAAACAGAGTCACGTTGTTTCAAATGATTAGGCTCTATAGTTGGTAAGTACTTAATTTATAAAACAACAAAATTATACAACTTGGTAATGTAAGAGACAAAAGTAAGATAAAGCAACAAAAACAAAGCCCCATGTTGGGCGCCAAAGTGTAATGCACTTATTACAACCACGTTAAAATCAGATATTGGTGTTGAGACTGCTAAAGCTAAATGGGAATCTTTTTGGGGTAATTTATGTTTTGTTGCTTGTCTGTCAAAAAAAAATAAAATCAACGAACAAAGTCAAACAAACATAGATGGGCGCCAATGAATTTATTTAGAAAAAAAATTTACAAAACCTTAAAGGTACATAAAAATTAAACAAACAAAATTAGCAACTAACACCATTACAAACAAAATAAATATCAAATTAAAAAAATATACAGCAAACACTTAAAACTAAACACAAGTATACAACAATAAATAAACAAAAAGAAAAAGATTAAATACCCTAAAATTATTACTACTTACACTTAATTTGGCTTTAGGTTTTCTTTACAATGCCAATAACTAAACTGTAAACTATAATTAATTATGTTTAATTTAAATCCATAATAAATGAAATTGTCAATTATGCAAATTTATATTAAGTACTTAAACCCAAATAATCATAAATTTTGACCAATCGGTCAAGTTCTTCCAAATATTTATTTTACATAAAAACGAACGGCATTGATGTAATTAGCAGTGTTCACATATTATCTATAAAATGACATTGTTGTTTGAAGCACATGTAACCGATAGGTACTAAATCGGTTCAAAATAAATAGTACAAAAAAAACTTACACTAATCATTGCTCTTCAAATTCACAACGAACGCAACAGCCACAGAATTGAAATGACACATCCCACATTACATCATATGCAAATATTATTATTGTTACGATTATTATTAAAACTAATTTATTTCCACTAAAAATATGTAGACGTTTATAACAAACCGAACTAATTAAATCTAAGCATATTTAATAAAAACACTAATTTATATCGCACTATACCTTAAAAGATAAAGTATTTGAATAATTTCACACACTTGTTTAAAACTTATTGTTTACATTAACGTCGCGTAGAAGGTTATACTTCGTACATCTCGAACACACGCATTAATCTTGACAAATCTTCTTAACATTGCCGTCTTCGAATTAGTGGAATAACTCTCTATGATTTGTTTGCACCGCATTTATACATTTTGGCGAAGCGTTCGCTAATGTTCCACATCTTTCGGTGATTGTTCGGGAAAAAGGATAACAACTTCGAGAAGGCGCTTGAACTTGAGAATAAGTACTCAAACGTTCACTGTAATCTTCTTAGAACTGTTCTGTCTTAGAACATGAGACTGGATGCGACACCTTTAGAAAAGACCGTGGCGATAATGGCAGCTTCTTCCATTTCGGCAACTTCTTTGACCATAAAAGTAACAGTCAGTGTACTTTTCTTAACCCAATATTCTTCATGGTTGGTAAATACAGACCCACACTAGAACGCCTGTTCCTTAGAAGACGACCTCCAGCTTGTTTCGAAATGTACTCCAGTTCAGTTGATCTAAGCCACAACCAAATTAGGTACTGCCAATTTCTTAACATGGTGGAACTCTATTTCTCTCTTGAGATTTCATAATGTTTGCCAGAGATTTTTGTATAACGGTTTAATACCTGAATATTTTTTGATGACCAGATACAAAACGAAGCGTCTGTCGCCACGCAATAATAAATCTTTTCCGACTGCCAGTTGCTGTCTTTGTAGTTTAACAAACTTCCAAAACTTCTTTTTAAATACGACGGCTACCCCTCTGGACATGTCAACATCCTCGCTCACGCCATATGCGATGGCTTAATCCTTTTGTGTTTGGAACAGGTCTTGTTCCTCGGTGGTAACTCTAAACCTAGCTGTTCCAGAACTTCCGTATAAGCTCATAAACTTATCGAACTCTATTCCTTCGATTTGATTTCTGGTTGTGCTAGTTATTATTCTGGTTCGGACCTGAACTTGCGTATTGTAGTTATCGCCAGCAAACGTTCTCATTGCCTATGCAGCTTCAGCGACAAACCACATCGTCTCTGGGGATTATACAACCACACCATGTCGTCAAGTTGAAATCCATCATTTTGCGCCTTGACGTCATATCTAGTCTTCATTCTGTCGCTGGAAATAGGTGTGTTTTTACGGACCTCCTCATGTACTTTGTCTAGCCTCTTGATCAGCTTGCTAACGTACTCTTCTTCACCAACTACTTCTTCCGGTCTTCGTCCAAATTGGAGGTCGCATTTCGCGATTTTTCCATTGTTCGATTCATCCGCTCAACTATGCCATCACATTGAAGATGGAGAGGCGTCGTCCTAGTTTTCTTAATTCCCAACAGTCGGAAAACTTCTTGAAACAGCCCAGACTCAAAGTTGCGGCCTTGATCAAAGTGTAATTCTAACGGAACTCCAAACAGGCAGAAAAACTCTTTTACTAATACGTCTGCAACTGTAGCTGCTTCTTGATTGGGTATGGCGTAAACCTCCGTCCATTTCGTAAAATAATCCATCGCCACCAGGATGTATTTATTTCCAGAATCAGACTCTAGGAGCGGCCATGCAATGTCAATCGCTACTCTTTCCAAAGGGCTTCCTACGTTGTATTGCTTCATAGGTGCTTTGCGCTATCTCGCTGAACCATTTCCTGATGCGCAGACCGTGTATTTACGGCACCATTTCATGACGTTCTCTATCCACTTCACCCAGTAGAATTGTTTTCGAACTTTCCCCAATGTCTTCTTAATGCCAAAGTGTCCTCCTGATGTACCATCGTAAAGATGCTTCAACATCTCTGACACCCGGCTCTTTGACACTACCAATTGTAATCGGTTTTCCGTGTCTTCGACACTTTCTAGGGATCGCTTAAGAAGACCGTCTTCTACTATCAAAGCGTCCTACTGCGCCCAGTACGCTTTGATGTTTCTGCCCAAAGCACTCACTACTTCCTAGGTTGGTCGTCGGCTGTTTTCTTTCCATTCCAGGAGTAGTCTTATTTCAGGATTGTTTTCTCGTTCGCGGCGCAACTGCTCAGGTTCCCACTCGTCATAGCATAGCAGTCCTACAGAAACATTCGGCCTTTTTTTCAAGTTGAGAACAATGACTTCTGTCCGTTGGACATGATCTTCTGGACAAGGCATCAGCGTTCCGATGACTGTTTCCGACACGGTGTTATGTTACAGTCATACTCTTGCAGTCTCTCGATACATCTTGCCACTTGTCCTTCCGGGTTACGGAACTGCATTAGCCATTTAAAAGCGGCGTGGCCTGTTCTCAGTAAAAATTTTCGTCCATACAAATATTCATAGAAATGTTCGATGTGAGCCTGTTTTAATTGATGGAAAAGATTTTTGCAGTCTTCGTTCTATCTAAATGCTGCTTTTTCTTCCGTCAGTTTCTTCAAAAGTTTGGCAATATTGGCAAATCCGGGTACAAATCGTCTACAATAGGTGCACAACCCAAAAAAACTTGGGATCTGATGTTTGTTGATTGGTCTTGGCCATGCTTGTACTGCTCGGATTTTGTCTGGGTTCTTCTTACATACGTGGCACTTCTTTGAGCTCAGTTTGAGATTAGCCCAAAGTAGTCGCTGGAACGTTTCTTCCAAATTGTTCAAGTGTTCTTCAAACGACCTTCCAATCACGATCGCGTTGTCTAGGTAAACCAAACACTTCTTCCAAGACTGCTCGCGCAAGATGGTCTCCATCAAACCTTCGAACGTTGCAGGAACGTTACACAGGCCAAATAGCATCACGGTGAACTGCCACAAACCGGTTCCGATTGTAAATACTGTTTTTTCACGATCTTTGGGTTCCAATTCTACCTGTCAGTAACCACTCTTTAAGTTTAACGTAGAAAATCATTCGGATCTTGACATGATGTCTAACGTATCGTCAATTCTGGGTAAAAGATAGCTGTATTTTTTGGTTACGTCGTTTAGCTGTATGTAGACTACGCAAAATCTCGTTCATCCATTTTTCTTCTTTACGAGTACCACTGGAGATTTGAAGGTTCAATCGCGTCTTCTCTTTCCATATCCGTAATTATTTGTTCGGTTTCTTCTTTTTTCGATAAAGGAAGTCTGCGTGGATGTTGTCGTATCAGCCCAGCGTCTCCGGAATTAATTTTATGTTTTACCACGTTAGTTCTTCCTTTGAAACCGCTCTCTAGCGCGAACGCATCTTGCTACTCTGAGATCAATGCTTTAACTTTAGCCAGCTGGTCTTTTGGCATTTGGAGGCAAGAATGTCCAATAGATGTAGTGAGAACTGCTTCGGCGACGTATCTTCGTTAGATTTCACGCATCTCATAATTTGAGATACTGGCGTACATTGGCTTACCACGGTCTTCTTTTTCAACGTTACAGGATCTGAGTTCATGTTTAAGATTCTTACTGGCATCGTGTTTTTTTACTCGTACTAAAGTTCTACCAACGAGTAATCCTTTTTCAACTAAGTTGCCTTCCATTAGTTTAATCGCGCGTATGTAGCCTTCCCGAAGATTTTCATCCAGGCGTGACATCACCACACTTTCAGTCCTTGCAGGCAGAGACACGTCTTCACTCAATAAGACTCGCACTGCTTTCTCTGACAAAGGAAGGGAATTTCTTCATTGTCGATCATCAGGACATTGTTCTTCATATCCAAATGGAACCCATACTTCTTTATAACGTCCACTCCCAGGATAACTTCTTCCGTGATGTCGGCCACTAGTACTTGATGGTCGAGTACTTCATTTCCCAAACCAATGGTTATTTTGACTTGACCGTGAGTAGGTATTTCTTCGCCTGTCGCCGTTCGAAGTCGTACTGTTATTGGTGATGTATTCTCAATTTTCCAATAATATGCCAGGACGAATGGTGGTCTTCGTCGCTCCCGTGTCAACCAGTAATTGAACACTTCTTTCATTGATCTTGCCATCGAGATGAACGCTATGCAATTGCTCCATCGGCGATGCCATTTAAATTGTAATCTTCGGAACCTGACTAGATGAGATTAAGTTTTGTCTCTTTTGGTCAACTCGTTTTAAATTTTCGAGCGCTCTTTTTGTCTTTTTCTTGGGCTTAGTACGATGTCGTACATGGCCTATTTCACCACAGTTTTTAAGTTGTCACTCTTTTTTCGTAAAGTATTCGTCGCGCTATCTCTTCGATGCTTTCCAGTGTTGGCGTGGGTACTTCTGCAGCACAGCGAAGTTTATGACCATCTCGTTGCGATGCTTGTTTTGCTGTTTTAAACTACAAAGCATGCACTAAAGCGCTATCCAATGTCTTCGGTTGAGCTAACTAGAGAGTATGTTGCCTTTTGCTGTCTTAGAGGACGTTTACAAAGGTTTGAATAGCTAACTGCTCCAAAAAGGTATCTGGTGCTGTAGGATACGCAAGCCGTGTTAATCTGGCGATGTCAGCCTAAAACTCTTACAGGCTTTCGGCAGCTTTCTAAACCCGACTTTTAATTTGAGCTTAATACACTTGTTGAAAATGAGCATCTTAGTTCTAAACGTGAAATTAAAACTTTGTAATTTTCTTGTAGGTGGTCAGGAACAGTTTCCAAGACTCCAAGAAATTCTCCACATAAGGACACTATTAAGACGTCGTTTTCTGCTTGTTGCTCCAACCATTAGCTGTAACTGCGGCTACAAACTGCTTGTGATAGGTTGACTATAGAACTTTACCATTAAAATTCGGAGGTACAACTTTAAACTTCTGAGTGGTTTTTTCCCGATGGTCCATTATTAAATCTTTAGTCGTGACGCTTCCTTTGCCGTGACAGTTCATTTGGTTCATCCTTTCTTCAAATTTCTCTCAATTTTTTCTTTAGTTTTTCTTTTAATTTGTCTTCTGCTTCTATTTTATCGTTCACAACTTCGCATATTTCTTCTTTTAAATTTAACATATCTGCTTGGGTTTTTTCTTGATCAGTTTTGATTTGATTTTTTATGCTCGTCTAGAATTTTTCATCAACTTTTCTTCTATTTTCTGGGTATTTTCAAATAATTTTTCTTCAATTCTCTAAGAATTTTTTTTTATTTTTGCAAATTTTCGCGAAATTTTTCTTCCATTTTACTAGACTTTTCTTCCATTTTTCTATTCATCGATTCTTGACCATTTGTTATTGATTCAAAAAATTCAAATAGTTTAACATCCATTTTAGTTTGATAACGAGTTACCGGCATAAGTTTAAATATAACACAAATAAAAAGTTTAAATTCACTACTTTAACGAACTGAAATAGCTATGACCACACTTTATCAATAAACACGCGTATTGCGAGCTAAACAGTTGTTTAAGCAATCAATGTTTTTATTACGGGAGCGATAGTAAATTACCTAATGATATTTACACTAAAATGGCGAGCTTGTTTAAAATTGTTTATTTATTCTATTTGATACCACGCACCTGTCACCAATGTAACGATTATTATTAAAACTAATTTATTTACACTAAAAATATGTAGACGTTTATAACTAACCGAACTAATTAAATCTAAAGATGTTTAATAAAAACACTTACACTAATAAATATCTTACTATCACTTGAAAGATGAAGTCCGTGGATAACTTCACACACTTGTTTAACACTTATTGTTTAATAATAATAATAATCTTCTTAACACTACCGACTGAAGTAACTCCCTATGATTTGTTTGCACCGTATTTATACATTTTGGCGAAACGTTCGCTAATGTTCCACATCCTTTGGTGAACGTTCTGAAAAATGGATAACAACTTCAAGAAGGTTTTTATTATTTTTCTCATCAAAATGCAGCGCGGTATTTAAGGAATAACGAAAAACGGTTCTCAACTAACAATTTCCATTAAACTGTACATACAACACCATAATCTCGTCATATCTAATTTTTCTTCTTATTTTTTTTGCAAAAAATCTCCCCTTTATTTTTTTTTCAAAACAAGGGCGCGTGATAAACGGGCACTTCAGTATGATTTATAGAATTTTTGAAACATAAACATACTCTAGAGTAAACATTTTAAAAAAAATAAAGAAACAAAGCAAACTTAACCAGTATGGAAATTGTTGGTGAAAATTAACCAAACATTTTTTACCCATTTTTGCTGTTTTTGTGGCACAGGGCACATTGCTCTTGTCTTACTGCTGGAATAATCCCATGATTGAGACCATTGTGTTAAATATTCGCATGTGTTTTTTTAATTAAAGGATTTGCAGATTTTAATCGTCTTTTATCAATAGAAATGTTAGTAGTTTCGAAAATTGAACAATCGAAATTCAAACCACTTTGTATTAAAAATAATATTAAAAAAAAACACTGTCAAAAAAGAACAACCAAAAACATAGAAAATTTAGTTTTGGCGAGTTTTTTAAATTTACTACATCTTTTCTTTATAGTTTCTTAATGATTTTTCTTGTAACTTTTACTATGCACTCGCTATTTTGTTTACCTACTTACGCGTAAAATCAGAAATTAACAATAAAAGTGACATAAACGCAACCAGTTTTTTATCATCAAAAATTGTTAACTTTTTTATTAACGTAATAAACGAGAAAAACGTGGTTTTCTTTTCATAACATACTATAAACATAAAACTAAAACAAACTAATGCATATACATACGCGTATAATGACTAGAAGAAAGTTGCAACATTAGCGTATTGCATTATTAACCTTAAAAGAAAATGGAAAAAACGTACGAACAACTAAATCTTTAGTTTTGTTTTATTATCTAAGACCATAAAACTTCACATCGAAACTACCAAATATTTTATTGTGGAAAAAAAGCACACACAATTATTTCTACTTCTTTCATTTGGAATAAGTAGTTTAAGAAAGTTGCGTTAATAAACAGCATCTGTAATGTGTGTTTGTGTTAAGTGTAATTAAAAACGAGAAAGTAGAGTTTAGTATAAGAAATTGTATTATATAAAATTTAACATTATTACGAACAAACCGGCGTTATTAATAACATAAAAAATGTAATGCGATTATACCAGTTTAATCAAATAAAAAAGTTTCTTAACAATTAATATATAATTGGAAATGGCTTCCTTATTCAAATTGGGTTCTAACGGAACGGCCTTTCTACGCAAAATTACAATTACAGAAGATTGATGTTATTCTTTGACGTGTTTTGTAGATTTCACGCGTATAAAGAAATAATTAGAAAAATTTAAACAATTATTTTTATGCAGTTGCATTGTGCTCGTGCCGACGATAATTGTGCTTTAATTAAATTAATAAGTAATCAAAAGTGTACCGTTTTATTACTACCTGGTTCGAACTAATCACATCCCCTCGTACAAAACCAATAAAAGTCATTATATTTCAATTTTAAAATCAATGGATAAAAAGCCAAGGATCCTTTTCAGTTATTTTTGTGTTTATTGTGGGGTCATTATATTACTGGTTCGACCATATGTCGTATTAGATAACGATCGTGGCACACGCCAGACTATCCTTTTCTAATTAGACGTATTGGATTACTGAGCATTTGGAAAGGGTGGCTCTAAAGAGATGCACGTTTTCGCTGTTTTATGCTTCGATTGTTTTATTAACGGGTTATTAGTTTGTTATTACTACGTGATAGAATTTTACAAGTGTTATTAGTTGTAACATTATGAGGTTCGTCGCTTAACCTCGAATTCAAGTCTCCGACTATATCGTATGGAATACAACCGCTTTAAGTACCTTTCTCGCCGGGCAACTGTATTTAATGTATATTATTATGTATATTACTTAAAGAAAGTAACTATAACACTCGTATTCTACATATAAAGACTAAAACTTTTGTAATACAAACATTTATTTAACCATTGAATGTAAACAACGCTAAAGTTTTTTACTTCCAAATGTTTAATTAAAATTTAAAGCTATACCCGTTAATTTTTCTTTTAAATATAGAACCAAATTTTTAATAATTTTTAGCAATTTTTTTTTAAATTACACACTAGAGAAACCAGGAATTAATTTAAAAAATTGAACATCAATTAAATTATTATGTTTAGATTTGGTTTCCAACAGTACTTTGTTACCATTGTGCCCAAAGAAATCCGATTGTATTATACCAATCTTCTCTTTTTTTTTAATCTTTTACTTTATTACGTTTAATAATCTGTAATAAATTTAATTAGATTTAATATAAAATTTTTAAAACATTTTTCTTTGTGAAACTGTATTTCAGTCTTAAAAACAAGAATATTTTGTGTATTTTTTCACTCAACCAATTAATTAGAAGTAATTTTGGCATTTATACTTTGATTTTTTTTTAAAGTTGCATGGTAAAGTGTAAAACGTTCGAATTTATTTATACTAAAATGTCAATTTTTGGAGAATTTATAAATTCTTTATTTTTATTCTCAATAATTACTTTTCAATTTCGTTTTGAAATAATTTAGTACATTTAAAGTCACGAGACTCGTAAATACATAGAGTGAATTATGCAACTCATATCATTACTGCAAAAAAATGTAACAACGACTGAGAGGAAGCAAATGAGTAACACTAAAGACAACGATACTACGAGAAAGTTTAGCGTAGGATTTATAGACTTCGATTTATTTGAAAGGAAAAGAGAAGTAAGCGTAACACATAGCGAGAAAATAGAAGCCCTAGGAAATAAAAAAAAGTAACCAAAGCAATGCAAGGAACCCCACCAAACACAAGTACAAAAAGTTAGCAGTAAATGAAACTGAATACAATATGGAAAAATTAAAACAGTTAATAGAAAAAATGGGCTTACAAATGAATGAAATTAAAGAGGAAATTAAAAGTACTAGAATTGAAACAATTGAAAAAGCTCTCAGAGAGGAATTAAAAAAGAGGGATAAAGGGTGGCAAATTGAAAAAAATGAACTACAACAAGAAATGATGAAAAAAAAAGATTAGAAGTGCAAGAAAAAATAGTAAGAAAAACAATATAATAATTAAATGAACTATGGCACAAGACGAAAAGGAATGGGCAAAACAGTTATTAAAAAAAAACGGGGGCTAGAAGTTGAAGCAGAAACTGCTTACGCGATATGAAAATAAGATAGTTATAGCAAAAAAAAGAGTTAGTACAGGAACTACAAAAAACAACAACAAAGAAAGACACATAATCAAATAAAAAAAAATCAAAGCAAGGTACAACTAGAAAACTATATAGAAAGCAAAAAAATAAGTAAAGGTTAATAAAGCAAAAGAAACACAAATACATCAAATATACATAAAAATAAAAATAGGAAAATTAAGTTTGACATGAATGATTGGCATAATAAAATAAACATAAAAAATAAAACAAAAAACGAAAGTAGGCTCCCAGTAAACACAAAATTGATAATGTTTAGTAACAGTTTCAAAACAAAAAATTTATGATTAACTCTTGTTTCAAACATAAAAGAAACCTAACTGCAATAAAATAACTATAAGTCCATCGCTGTTTCACTTATTTGAATCAGTATAGTTTCGGTATTTAAAATTCAAATCTGTTGCAAAATAAATGTTGCATTCGGTTTACGTTTTAAAAGCTTCGTTCTTGAACTGATACTAAATGATCGATACATGTATGATTTTTTTGTTTCAATAATCAACTAAAACAATTCTTTCAATAATATAATAATACATTTTCGAATGCACGTTTCAAAATTTATTGCACAATAAATATTTTTAAATACATTATCACATTGAGTTTTTTACATATTGCAAATTTCTTTGATGTGGTCTTTTCACGGAAACCTCGAAAACTGCATCAGTTACTGTTGGGTAGCAACTTTTAACCGCATCTGTAACAGAAATAAATATTTCATTTATATACATACATAATCATAGATTTACACAAAATTAATTACATTTTTTTAATCAAAAACAACACAAACTTAATATAAATATCAATTTAGCAATCATTAGAAAGTTATAAAAACACTGTGAATACCTTTAGCTGTACATAATCGTATAGAAAACTTGAAGAATTGAACTGTAATTATAAATTCTAAAGTATCATTTACATTTTTTTATACAAATTAAAACATGATACATAAAGAACAGAAATGATAATAAGATGGATTACATTTATGGATTATAATAAAATGTTTCGACTTACCGTTTATTGTTCCATTTTGTAATTTTACACACAGCATCACTTATCAAACTGCAACCGAACTGTAATGAAAAATACAGTGACGGAATAAAGAACGTATAATAAAAAGTAAAAATAATAATTTGACCACGGCAAGCAATCGTAAGCACAGACTTCTGGGTATGGGTTTGAATGGAAATAATTACAAAGATGTGAACTCCTTAAATTTATTAATTATAACTTAATATACTATTTACATTAAAGAACAATATTTGAATTAAACATATTAGAAATAAAACAGGATTTAAAATAAAATATTAGGACGCCAACCACCTTTAAATCGGTGATGAATAAAAAACGTAAAATCTTACACCTAATAATTAATTATTGATATTAAATGCAAATGTCGTAAACGTTTGATTTGTTATCGAGTGAAAAGTCTTAATAACACAATTTAAACTGCTTGAATGTAAAATGTAACTTAATTCCAATTGACTCACCATGTTTAATATAACGTTATCGGATATCTTCTATTTTTAGCACATACTAGCTTGAAGTGATAAGATTCTTCAATAACAGCAGGAATAAACCAATGTATAATAAACTTCAATAACGGAAAATCCATTAATTAAACGACAAATCCAAAAATGAAAGATCCAGTTAGAAACGAAATACCAGAAAATAAAAAGATCCAAAAGAAAAAGACCCTAAATACAAATAATTAGAATGGTTTTTTAAATGACATCATGTACTCACGCTGTAATTAGCAACGGTCTTTAAAATAAATTCCTTTGTCTTAACTATTGCGCAACATTGCGAAGTCACTAAAAATGTTGAATTCAATAGAAAAATTATATCAGAATAAAGGTAAACTCACCAATAATTAGATGGAATGAATAAAAATTAAATTACATAGGTTTTTACGCCATAATCAAGAAAATTTTGTCTTCCTCGCATCACACACGTGAACTGCGCGAGATTGTTCAAACGGAAGTGGAAGTTTTAGCTACCTCAAGTCGAGTTAGAACAACGCGACGTTGCCAAACTGAATAAATTTACGTGCAATATTAGTTGCAAAAATAAACGATTGTAAAATTGAATTTTAATTGTAATGAATTCAAACGGGACGTTACACACCCCCTCCATAAAATTTGAAATCGGAAGGTTTCAAACTTCGAAGTGCAGAACAAAACAAACAAACGCAAAAATCAACAACAAACGCAAAATAAACAACAACAAACGCGAAAAGCAAGTCTCGCAACATCGTTGCACAAGAGTCAAATTCCAAAACTTATTTCCTAAACAAAATAACTTAACCTAATGAAATCTTAATCTAAACCTTAAATTAGAAGACACAATCGAGGATAGCGGATTACACTTTAGGAATACCGTCCAACCTACCATTTTCCCAAAGCGGAAGATGAAACTAGAATTTCAAGTTCGACAGTACTATGTAACGAAGGATATAGATAAAAGAGGGACGTTGCGCGAATCCCCGTCATCGTTTGACGTATATTCCACAAATACCAAAACCCACTCGAAACAATTTCCACCTTACTCAATAACTCAAAAAGAGAAGAGATTGAAAATAGAATTGAAGAAGAAATACTAAACAAAAGTTCCCAAGGTTAGTCGGCTCTTACGACAAGCAACAGGTATTGCTGTGAGAAAATTCTGCTCCCGTCCTCACACAGGGCAAATGAATAAATAACAAGATCAAATACAAAACTTTAAAATGAAAATGAAAATCATCACCAATACTTCAAACGAGGAAAATAGGTATTAATGCTCTAAAATGAGTTTTAAAGTTACACATATAATTATATGCTCAAAGGTAAACTCAAAATGATCGTCTTAACAACTGCATGCAAGCAATTAAAAAACTCAAATACGAGAAGACGAGTTCCAGAGAAGAAATTCTCAGAATCGGCAATAAATGTAATCAAATACATCAAAATAAAGCAGTAAAATAACTGCAAATAAAATAAAAGTCTTTGGTCAGCGCATTAACCAAAGAATTCATATACCCACACTGTGGTATAAAATAAACATTGAAATTTCCTCAACATAAAATAAAATATAAGGCATCCAATCACTTAGATTGTAATGTCCCCCAAGGGTTAGCATCAATAAAATTTAATTAAAAATGTTAAATCCCAAACCGAAGCTTGAAGTAAAGAAGAATCAATTTCAATCCATGTTTGAATCGTATGTCAAATTCAGGTTAGTTTGAGACTTGGTTGGCTGAACAGCCTCCAAAGCCATACATAAAGAAATTTAATGAGGAATAGAAATATTTATCTCAGTCGTAGTTGAATTGAAGTTGTTGGAAAAGAACTTGAAATCGAAAACAAATGTATCAATAAGAATAACTTCACAGCTATCAGAACCATACAAAACAATCGGAACAAAACTCTCAAATCATACACACAACAAACATTCTCAAACATCAAATCATAGCGCTACTTCCAAAAGTAAAACACGCTAAGCACATCCTAAAGATACTGTAAGAAAAATTTAACATATGGTCAAATACCAAATTTCACAAAATACTGAATGCAAAAACTTCCAAATGTAATGAATAACAAAAATTTAGGTAAACAAATCAACTTCAATACACTAAAACAGAACTGAACAAACAAAAATAGGATTAACTTAAGATCACTATAGTCTGTTGCATTAATGATAGGCAATCTAAGAAGAGGGAACTTCTGAGCTTCACAAGATCCACTCATAATGTTGTACACCCACAACTAAAAAGTACCAAAAACACAAGCGGAACTGCCATAAATAATCGTTAAAAGTCAACCTAATAATACCAAAAACTTATTTACTTGGCACAAAAACCAAATGAAACAAAACAAATTTTACAAGAAAAATCACGATAAAACTAAACACAAACTAAAACAAGAAACGTAAACAAAACAAAAAAAAATCAAACAAGTCAAAACTATACTAACATATCAAAAAGAAATAACAGTTCATATTTCCTAAAATATGATCACTGCTTTCACATCCTGAAGGTGGAGCTTCAAAACAAGACAAAATTTAAAATGACATAAACCAAAAGACAAAGATATTCGTGTGAACTCTGTGTTTCACTTCGAATTTCTAACAAATCATAATCGTAATCAACCAGAAGAAAATCTCTTTTAAAACCTAAACAAAATAGAATCGAACAAATTTCAACTGTTGAATAAATTAGAAAAATCATTAAATCAAATTTTACAAAAAATAATTTAGCTCGTAACAACTTTAGTCTACTATCGACATTTTCATTGCTAGCATCAACGCTTCGCAAAAACAATTCATGACATAGCTCGTCACTTCTGAGAGCCTCGACAAAATACATTATCACAATAAAATCAAATTCAAAAATAAATCTTAACCTAAAATACACAACACAATAAAATACAAAAGTATTCAAAATTCAAAATATAGGAAATTCACAGTAATTACTTCATTCAAAATCAGCCCCACGTTGGGCGCCAGTGTAATAAAAAATACAGTGACGGAATAAAGAACGTATAATAAAAAGTAAAAATAATAATTTGACCACGGCAAGCAATCGTAAGCACAGACCTCTGGGTATGGGTTTGAAATACGACAACGACATAATGAGAAGATGGAAACAATACTTTCAGAAATTGTTAAACGTAGAGAATTACAACATGAAGAAATACAACATGGCAAGAAGAGGCACAGGAAGACAAAGAGAGGAAAGGCATAAGTATGAGAAAAGTGACAATCAAACAATCAAGACAATGAAAAAAGGAAAACCGCGGAATTTGATAAAATAAAACCAGAAATGATCGTACGCTTAGAATAGTACGGCAAATGATGATGAAAAAAATATTTTAAAAAGCCTGGGAAGAAGGAAAAGTACCAGATGATTGGAAAGTGGGAATTATAGTACTCTTGTACAAGAAACGAGACAACAGAAATTGTGCTAATTATAAAAGCAGTACACTATTAAGCATAGTCAGTAAAATGAACGAAAGAATGCTGGACGGTAGATTACGACGGATAATAGAACCTCAACTAAAAGAATCACAAAGTGGCTTTAGAAAAGGAAGAAGTATACGGATCTAGGACAATTGCTCAAAAAATAATTTCCCCAAAAGACAATTCCCCGAAAACAGTTGCCCGAAAGGACAATTTTCTGAATGGACAATTTCCCGAGTAGACAATTTCCCGAAAAACAATTGCCCGAAAGGAGAATTAACCAAAAAATGTATTTAAATACTTATTGCTGCTTATATTGTGTTTCAGCTAGCTATCTAAAAAATTTAAATCTTATGTAGAATTAAAATCAGACTTCCTAATTAATTTATTATTATAAAATATATATTTTATTACATGTTCCCTTCACACTTTACCCAGGCTTAGGACTGGCAGCGTACCGCTGGCGTGTTTAGAACTTGGAATAAATCATCCAATTTGTTCTTTTTTTTTAAGATTTATTATTTTTTTGCGTTTTATTGGTTTTTGTTTTTTTACAATTTATTTTGCTTTTTATTTATTTTTTTTATGCATTTGATGTTTTTATGTATGTCCTTTATACTAATACGATAAATTATGTGCTATTCCCCGTAAAAATTCATGTGAAATCCGCTCTGCATAATCTCTGTATTTTTTACGAGTAGGAGAGCTTTCTAAGAATCCTATATACTGTTCAATTTGAAGTTCATGTAAGCTCTGCTTCAGCTGAATCTCCAGGTGATCTGCGGAAATCTGTTGTTCAAACCCTCAATACATCCTTCTATGGAATTGTTTGTTTTTCTTGTACCCCATCATAACAATTCCACAGATCATGTGAAAATAAGCAACGTTGTCTACCTCTTTGTGGACGCCCGATCTAGGTATCTTCAAAATAATCAATTACTGACTGGCTTTCTGCAGGTAACATATCTTGCTTTTCTAAAGATACATTGACTGAAATGGAAAAAGTACCCACGATGTCTTGAGTCGGGATATTGTTGTCTTATAGCACTTACCATACCGTTTTCAAAATCTGTTAATATGGTTGCAGGCGAAGCTTCAGGCAAAAGTTCTTTTACTTTTGAAAGTAACCGAACATAAGTTTCTTCTGCCTTGTAGTAGTGCGCATACTAAAGGAATCGCAGTATTCTTATTTAATCCGTGGATTGTATATAGCTGATAAAAAAGGTGAGGTACAGTTTTGAAAGTTCCGTCGGCAAACCAGTGTTGTGACCTTGCCAGATGAAACAGAATTTGTCTGGTTGAAAAAATTAACAACCGATCTGCTTGCTGATTACTTCGTACGCGCTCTATTGTTCTTTTAATGCTGCTCACTTTTGGAAGCGTGGCAGCTGTAGCTTGACCAAGCTGAACAGATGCAGTTAATATTATATGATGTGGCCCATCTTGGGTTTGTGTAGCGTTTTCACGTATGCCATTGAGAAATTTTGTTTTTTCCACTTGCCTTGCATCCGATACATGGTTGTGTGTCCCACTTCTTCTTACTACTGCATCTTCTAAGGTTATAACACGAGCTTTACACTTGAACTTCTTGTAGTACACACATTTCCAATTCCCATTATAGTATTAAGACTAATGGGGTGTACTTATTTTTTATTCTAAACAACCAATTATGCTTACATTAAGACGTTATTTATTAAGAGGGATTATAAAATTTTTATCGAAAAATACAGGACGTGTTTATAAAATGTAAAACAGAGAAGAAATAATGGTATACATGCTTATAAAATGTAAAGCAGAGAAGAAATAATAGTATACAGAATGTGCCGAAAATATTGGTTATAAATTTATAAAGTTGGGCTAATATACATTTTTCGGTCAATTCTCCTTTCGGGCAATTGTTCTTCGGGAAATTGTCTATTCGGGCAATTGTCCTTTAGGGCAACTGTTTTCGGGGAATTGTCTTTCGGGAAATTGTTTTCGGGCAACTGTCTGGGTGCCGAAGTATACAGGAGCACATCTTCACCATAAAACAAATCATAGAAAAAAGTAGAACGATGAACGTAAATGTAATATGGCCTTTATAGATTTAGAGAAAGCGTTCGATAAAGTACCCAGAAGAATAGTGCGGTAAAGTTTGAAATCACAAATAGGGTTACATTTAATACTGAAACGCGACGTGCGCTTAACTTCCAATTTCTCTGATTTTGAAATTAATTTTAAGTTTAGTACAAGTGCGTTGGTGGAAACTTTAAACGAGGTCTTGTTAACTTTCGAACGGTAAAACGTAAATGTGCTTCATACCTCAGCAATTCTTCCCACAAACATCGATTGATTTTTCATTCGATTTATGCCATAAGATAAGCGGATGGCTCACGGTTCTTTTTAGAATCTTCACTGAGCACTTAAATTCACATGTGCTTGCTTTGTAGATAGTTTGTAAAATGCAACCGCGTGAATTTCGCGGAAGTAAAAAATCCAATACTACCAAATCAGTTCAAAATAGGCAAAGTATATTTTTAATATAACAAATTTACATTTTCCATTTTGTTTTTTCCCACACAAAAATCCGCTTTATCGGCTATTATCGTTAAACATAGTGTTGAACATTCGCTCTACTAATCTACAAACAAATATAACACGCCTATTTGGTATACCCGGTCTGTAATCCCATTAAAAATCCCAACTGTTTAAAATTTACAATAAACTGCAACTGGTTTTATTTTTTTCTTGTTTTTGAAGTGTACAAAGATGAAAATTTACCTTTGTTCTGTGGTAAAATTGTTTCTAGGTTTTTGTACAGCTGTCAATAAATTCACTGGAAAGACAAAGTATCCGAATTTCTTTGAACAAACTTTTTATGTCGTTACTGAAATCAAATCTTTTTTTGTGAAAAACACATGAAAATATCTTATCCCGAATCATCAACTAGCAAATTCTATTGTTTTAAACGGGAATCTAAAATGTTTGCTTTATTTTTTGGCAAATCTCTTATTAAGCCATTAAAATCTTCTGTAGTATTATATATAGTTTTAATGGATTTTCTGACGGTAAAAATTTCTTTAACGTTTTAGTTTGAACTTTGGGATGAGCTTGCTTGAGATAACTTCTTAGGAGGTTTAGGTACTAGGTAGTTGTGAACTGTGTCTGTTAATGTAGAAGAATTGGATTTGCATTTTTGCTACTACGCTCTTTTTTGTGGCTTTTGCACCAATTGCACAGAGGTGAACCAATTATTGGCAGTTAAATTTAATTTATATTAAATGCACGCGTTGCAAAAATACTTGTTGGGAGCACCAGTAAACTGAATTCTCAGAATTAGATTCTTTATTTTGATAATAATATAAATTGGACAATTTTGTACAAAATTCTTCTTCTGGGGTCATCAAGATGCATTTTGTCAGGAGAGTTTTCATTTTTGCTTATTTGCAGATTAGAACCGTAAAATGTCCAGCATCTGATATTGTGACTTAGTGAAGTCTGAGAGAATGCTGACCGCGTTACACTAAAAACAAAACGTCTTTTTACTAAACCTGCTTACACACAGATCATTCACTCGTGAGTAAGTACATGAACCGCCACCTAGCAAAAAAAATTCTAGCGGAAGTTAGAACTGAAACAATAAAATCGGAATCCCACAGACCCCACGTAGGCGGTTGAAGGTTAATAGATTTTCTTCAATAAATGGTAAAAATGTTGTTTATTCACTAGTCGGCAATACCTCAACCACATTTCAAATTTGTTTTAAACATTTATAATGATTTTTGGGAAAATAAGGTTGCACTCGTGTCTTATTCGTATTTTGAACTCGTTAATCACCATAGAAAAATTCCAAGGTAGTGAAATCTGGTAAGCCAATGGGTCTCCTTCTACCAATCCTGAAAATACAGTATCTAGATAACCACGATCAGGTCTTACAAAATGGAGAGGCAACGATCTTGTTAAAAACAGATGTTACTGTTTTAGACGTCAGCTTCTACTCAATCAGAAAACAGTAGCCTAATTCGGAACCAGTTTTTATCTGGCTCTATTTAGATTTCTCTGAGCGTTGTAGCTTTGTCTCATTTACTAAAGATTCTCGTCTGCTCAATAACGAGAATTTTGTCGGTTTACCTCTTTATTTTACATAAACGTTGACTCATCATTAGTCTAGTAATTCTATAAATTGTTAGGATATGATTTCCTCTTCAATGAATTTATTGTCAGATTAATAATGCTAATTTAAAATGCATTTTCTAACATGATTTTTTTATCGTCTGGATTACAGTGTTCGAGTCTTTCTGGTGTAATTTCTAAATCTTTTTGTAACTTGGTTAGCGTTTTGAGGAAGCGTGGTATACACTCTTTAGAGAGTCTAGAGAGTTGATATCGGGAGATTTCGGAAACCATAGTATGGGACCACCGCAACCAATCCATCTGTTAGGAAGTGTTTATCCAACCACTATCTCAAACTTTGAGAACTTCGTAAAAATAGCACCTTTGTAGCTCGAGAAAAATTATAACTAGACAAATACCAAGGTACTACTTATTCACTTTTTGAATGCAAAGTACGCTCCTGTTTTTTTAAAACAACATTTGAGCGTTGACTAGCAAATGTGCGCAACTAAAGTGAGACATTTCATAAAACTTATGCCGATAAAATCTCACAAATGGGGTTTCAAGCTTTTTGTACTCTCAGGAATTTCTGGATATGCATATAATTTCAAAGTATATACTGCTCAAGAAAACCTTGACAATGTAGATAACGAGCCAGACTTTGAATTGTCATCAAATGTTGTTTTAAGCTTAGGCAGAATAATTTTATAGCATCAGGCTACAAAGTCCACCACAATAATTACTACACAAGTTTGCCACTTATGATAGATCTTGCAAGAGAAAGCATTTACTTGTTAAAGACCCTATGTAGTAACAGAATTCTTAACTGTCAATTTCCGCACGAAGCTACTTTGAAAAGTGAAGTTTATGAAACGAGCTACGAATATGTGACAACAACTAGTAGACGGCATCTTCAATAGTGTTAAATGATTTTTATTATTTTTTGGAAATACCCTTCTCACGAAGGTCAATAAATATGACCAAAAAGAGTAGAAGAACTAAACTGGCCTTATATCATTACAGAATATAAGAGACATATAGCAGGGATAAATTTATACGACAGTAAGATGGGTGGTCATTCTAAAGAGCAAGAAATGTGTTACGTACGAAATTTTCATTACGGAATACTATGTATATGAATTGGGATTGGATTCCGGTTTTGACGCCCTCTGCCGATCTTTTCTTGTGACTGTCGTTTTACGACGAAATCGTTAAGCTGTCAACTACATGAACGGGTCGGTGCCGAGGATCTTAAACTGATTCTTAAATTTTTACGGACATCACTTGTGATGAACACAAATTTATAAGGCGATTGCGAATTTATTACGATTCTTTCGCCACAGGGTAAGATATTTTGTCTCTAATATATTAAGAGTCCTTCGTAATTTCTGTATTAATGTGATAGCCGGTTCTACCACGTTGCAAACCCATTGTTCGCTTCAAGCAGTATTAAGGATGTACAAGTACGATTAATAAATATTGCTACCGAGCATATAGGCCTGCTACTTAAACAACAACGAGGTCTCGTCGAACAATGCGTCAAAGTTGCTGATTTGGGGATAAAAGTCGATTGTGTTATCAACCACCTGTTCGAAATTACAACTTACAGCATTCGATACAACGGGTTCTTATCTAACATTTAATGATTTATTAATACTGATTTTGTAGCTTCCTATTCTTCGTGAGTTAGTGTGTGACACGATTTGCTATTCAATATTTATTACAGGCCGCTAGCGGGGAAAACGTTTTCTTTGCGAAAGTGGACACTGGACTTTGGGTGAGTTTATTTGATTAATTTTTATATCGCTGTCACGAAAGTTACTCACAGAATTTTGGTTAATGTTAATGTCCGTAATTACGTTTACTGTTTATATACCAATAAGGTAATTTCAATCATCATTTAAATTGTATCGCATGTTGTGTACAAATAATATTTACTACGAGATTTTCTACGCTGTTCGCTTCGACTTGACTTACATATGTATTGTTTGTTGCCGATACTGCTGGCATTCATACACTGAGAATTAGATATATTCTTGTTAACCTTGTATGTTGCTAAATCAAAGTTTTCTACACTTGTTGATCATAATTGTTAGTTTTTCTAGTATTTATGGATTGAGGAATTTGATATACATCTGTCAATTTGCTACGCTGCTAAATTAAAGTTTTTATATTTGTTAATTATATCGTTCGAGCATGGATGAGTGGAGAAATTTCATATATTCTTGTTAATCTTCTACGTTAATACATTAAAGTGGTTATACTTGTTAACCTCTCTTTTATTTTTTTCTTTCTCTTGTAATTATCGTTACCTATTAACTAATTTTGGCTACTCCAACATCAGAGTAACAAGGATTACGAACCTTCAATTTAGTTACAAGTTTGGACCGTCTGTCGTGATCGAGGCAGAAGTGTTAATTTGGATTAGATCTGGCGCCCTTAAACATAATTCCCTTGAACCTCTCCTATCTCCGACTGTGTGAGTTAGCCGTGCAAGGTTCGTAAGACATAAAGCTTGTAACAAATGGTACATACAAATGTTTTGTCACCTGATAGATTTAATTGTTTTTTTACTCGCATCAAATACGAAAAGTGTGGAGGCGGGTTGTGCTTGAATAAAATTAAGAATTGTTTTAAAGAGTTTCATATTATGTTTTTATATATAAATATATATATATATTTTTAAATTATTTTTTTAAGCCTCTATAACATAAAAAATTCCTTTTAAGAAAAAAAAGTCATACATTTAAGAATAAAAATGAGAAGTCAGCACATAACTGCGATGAATGCTTTTAGTTTTCAGGGAGATTTTTTTTATTTAAAAAACAAAAGTAATTGTCTGTTACACAATAACTAATAATCAGATCACGGCGTTTACAAATTTCTTAAATAACTCCATTTAAAAAGCACATTTTATTATTTCTGTAACATGCTTGGTTCAAAAGATGTTTTCATACATTTGCCTAACCCGGTATACCTACATACCTATGCCGATTTGCAATAAAAGCTTGGAACAATTTGAGTTACAGATACATATCTTTTTTGATTCTGGAGATGTGTCATTGCTTTACTGGTTTTGAGCTGTAGCTGTTCTTTACTTGATGCTTTATGCAAACTGTAAGCTGAATTAAGAACATAATTTTATCAATCAATTTTTTGCGAGTATCGTGGATCTAAAAACAGAGTTTTCAATGGAACTGATGAGAAAAAAACTATAAGCTGCCAAAAGAATTATAAACAATTCTGAAACTGGACGAGGCACTTAAGCTACAATAAAAAAGAATAGGTAAACAAGAAAAGTGAATAAACAAAAACTAAAAAATAACCGATGTTGTAATAGAGGAAGACTGTTTACTCAGTTAAATGATTTTAGACTTATCGATACCAACTGAATAAAGACAACACAAAACAGACGATGTAGTTTTCTTAATTAGTATCTTTCTGTAATTCTTGATGGTAGATTTCATTTCTACGTTGTCGAAATCCATTTTATGTCTCGTTTTACGTGTGTGTTTTGCCACTGACGATTGTCCAATTCATTTGAATCTTACGACTCTCTGGTGTTCTTTAATTGGTTTTTTGACTGTTCTTCTTGTTTGTCCGACTCTCCGCACTAGCATGTTATGTTGTAGATACTTTCTGTCCTTCTTTTTAGTAGTATCTTCTTTGTTCTTGGTAGATATTGTTAGTTTGACGTGGTAGTGCCGAAGCTTACTTGTATCTTCTATTTCTTGAAGAAATCCTGAAGAAACTTGAAGAAATAGATGATACAAGTACGCTTCGTCACCCCCACCTCAGTTTTTGTTTATTTAAGATAAACTTTAGCAGAATGATCTTTAGTAACTCCAGCAGAAATATTAACAAATTTTTAATATGAGGTCACTGCTATAAGTTTTACATCAATTACATGTTTTGTTTTTATTTATTTTTCTATTATATTTATTTTGATACTATTCGTGCTTTTCAAAGTTACAATTTAAAAAAAAATTGAAATAATAAGCATTTTAAAATCAAACATATTAAAAAAGCATGAAATTGAAGTCATAATTATGAAAACTACAGATAAGAAATACACTAAAATGAACGTAACAAAAAAGCTTTAACATTACTATTGTTTTTAAAACACTTATAAAAGCTGAATTTTGTAGACAACGTAAAGATAATAAATGTTAAAGAACCAATTATTAGACATGCCCAAATATGCCACATCTGCGACTGCTACTTTTTATTTGATTGTTATAAAACTGTAGTAGCTAAAAGGAAATCAACTTTTAAGGTGTCCATTAAACCCATAGTTCCTACTGTGAAATAACACCAAATTGGGAAAAGTGGTAAAAACAACCTACACATCAATCAATACTCAGCCATAAACTATTCTTTGTGATACACATAACCAAAATGTTTTAATTAAACAAGTTAATAAACGACTTTTTTTTGGTACTTTTAATAAACACCAAATAGTTATAAATAAACAAAAATTAATAGTGCAATTATTAAAATTGATTAGCATTAGCATACGTTAATTCTTTGGCAAATTAATTTCTTAGTTTGTAATATTTAAACAATTTTATTTAAACCAAATAAAAAAATTCTAATAACTTAATTTTACTTTTTCGCAATTTATAATACGAGAACTGTGCGAATTTTAGCACTAATGCCTAGCAATTTGTAAAATGATGTATTTCCTTATTTGGAGCTAATAAATATAACCTACGAATTTTAAAAACCACTATTAAAGGAGTCGGAAAAGGAAATTAGTCAACTCATTAATTAATACTGAAGAAGGCAACGTATCAATTTGGCAATAGTTTTACGATGTCTGAAACATTAGACTACTATTAAATTTATAGAAACGAAATTTACGACTCTTGTTTCTTAATGTTATATATTAAAAAACACGTATCTAAATTATTGAGTAGATTAATTTGAAAAAAATACCTTCGAGGCGTTATTAGTGTAATGAAGATAACTGTCATCCAGTAGCACTAAACTTAACATTTTAACGATCTTTACATTATAGAATTTGTTAAAACTGTTTAGTATTACAGAATTCAAAAAACTTAGAAGATTATTGAATATTACACATGTACATACATTTTATAGAATTCTACTGACCTTTAGCCCATAGGCATGTTGCGTTCAGAAGAATTTCACACGTAGTTATATCAGCAGAAAATGTTAGCTGTTTAAAAAATTAACGAAGATGACAAAGCTAATTTCATTTTACCAAGAATTTTGAACAAAAGAAATCTTTTATATTATATGGAAAATAATTTCAGACTTCCTTATGAGTCTTCAGCTTTAATGAACATAAAACAAACGGTTTAAGAAAATTTAAATCCAACAGTAAAAAATTTATTATATATTAATGTTTCTTATTAAATTTTACAATTAATCGTTGTTACTCTTGATCTAATTTGTTTCTGTAGGTACAATTTTATCTTTATAAACATTATAAAACCTTATAAAAGTTTGAGGCGATTTAAGGAATCAAATAAGTTTCTATTCTGGTAATTACTCATTTAAAACTATTAAAATCCAATTAAAAAAATACCCAAACATTATGTTATTTCGTTAGAAACCAATAGAAAATAATTAATTTGTTATAGGTAAATACCCTCTAATGTAAATAAAACCAATAAAAACATATATCGTTCTTATCGGTAATTACCAATAAAAAAACTCCACATTCAATAATTTTTTATTTGTAAATTTTAAATTAAAACACTTTATTTATTATTATTATTTTACCTAGGGGTGGTCCCAATATGGTCCCGGCACCGCGACCTGTAGGTCTATTGTGCTTCCCGATGTTTTCTACCCTTCTAGAATACCTGTATCTTTGACAAAGTCTAGGATTTTAGTAGGGCGAATCTTCGTTACTTCCTCTTGTGTAATCTTTTCATTTCCAAGTAGGCGTTCCTTTGCCTTTTTAAATGCTTTACAGTGGCAGATGACGTGGTATGGAGTTTCTTTCTCCTCACCACAACCCCTGCATAACGGGCTATCAGTCAGTCCCATTTTATGCAGGTGTTTGTTTAAACGACAGTGGCCTGTCACCATCTCTGTCGCAAGTTTGATCTTCGTTCTACCTAACTTTAAGATGGACGTTGCTAAGCCCCCGTCGGGGGTCCCAGAAAGACCTTAGAATGATCCTGTCCTGGGACTTTCGACCAGTGTCTGCAGTGCTGTTTCGTGAGTATTCCTTGAATCTCTTGTTTGGCTGTGTTATATGTAGTCCCACAAGCCGGTTTAGGGCCTATGATTGGTTTCGCGCTTGCCGCCCTGGCAAGCCCGTCAGCAACCTGGTTACCCGTGATTCCCGCATGCCCAGGTGCCTACACTAGTGTAACTGTATTACATTTACCTGCTGCGTTTAGCATTTGTGTGCATTCAAGTAGTAGCCCTGAGTTCACCACATATGATTCTAATGCTGTAATCGCTGCTTTGCTGTCTGTGACTATAAAGATTCTTCTTTTAGAAAAGTTCTCTTTTAATAGTTGAGCAGATGCTGTCAGGATTGCATATACCTCGGCTTGGAACACGGTCGCTTTTTGACCTAGGGTTACAAAGATTCTGCAGCCCTGTCCACTGCTCCCGTACACTCCAGAGCCAGTGCCTTTAGTGGTTTTTGAGCCATCTGTGTAATACACGATTCCATTCAGCTTTGTTTTGTTGGAATTGTTCTCCCAGCCTTAACATGTGGGGATTGTTGTCTTAAACAGTTTAATAGGACAAACTGTTTTGGGCATTCTCCCAGTTATCATACTGAGGTTTTTATCTTTACAGATCTTACCAAAGATGATCGAATGCCGCTTCCTTGACGATCCCTCTTCGCCGTTGACTCTCAGACGGTATGCCCATCTGAGTGCCTCCGCCCTAATTACTAGGTGTAGTGGCAGCAGGTCTAGGAGAGTCTCCATGGCTGCCGTCGGGGTGGTTATCATTGCCCCCGTGATCCCAAGACAAGCTCTGCGCTGTACCTTGCTGAGTGTCTGTATGGCCCTCTGGGTGAAGGTCCTATGCCACCACACCAGTGACGCGTACGTAGTGATCGGTCTGATAATTTGAGTGTATATCCAGTGGGTCATCGTTGGAGATAAGCCCCACTTCCTTCCGAACGCTCGCCTGCAAGCCTACAAGGACTTTGTAGCTTTGTTTGGTATTCTCTCTAGGTGTGGTTTGAAGGTTAACCCCTGGTCTCATGTTACGCTCAAGTATTTGCCTTCCCCCACTACCTGTAGCTTGGCTCCCTTTGCTATGCTTTTTAGCTTTGTCGGGCCTTTCCTTCGTGAGAGGTTTGTTTTTGCCGGATTGACCAACAAGCCCTCTTCTCTACACCACCGTTCAACTAGATTTAAGGCTCCCTGCATCACAACTGATACGGTCTTTTCAAATCTGCTACGTACCACAACCACTATGTCGTCGGCATAGTCAACCGTGTTGTAGCCTGCCTCACTTAATTGTCTCAGCAGTCCGTCTACTACCAAACACCACAGAAACAGGGAGAGAACTCCCCCCTGCGGACATCCTCGTGCAGCTCGGATCGCTACAGAGTCGTTATTAAGCGAGGCCGTAATGTTTCTATGTCTTAGCATGGTATCAATCCATCTACCCACGGTAGTATGTACCCCTTTGCTTTTCATAGCAGTTCTAATCGATTCTAGAGAGGTATTAACAAACGCCACCTCTATGTCTAAAAACGCCCCCAGAGCCACTTTCTTGCAGGAGATCGTCCTTTCGGCTGCGTCCACTACTCTGTGGACGGCAAGTTCACAGGATTTACCTAATTGTTAGGCACATTGGTATTTACTCATGTGATCAGGCTCCAGAACCTCGTCCCTAATGTGTCGCTCAATGAGTTTTTCCAATAGTTTGAGGAGAAATGACGTTAGACTGATGGGTCTAAACGACTTAGCTAGGGCGTATGAGTCCCGCCCAGGTTTGGGTATAAATACGACTTTTACGTCCCTCCACGCCATAGGTATGTATCCCAGGGCAACGCTTGTACATAGTGTGCATGCTAGCAGGTCTAAACCTTGTTGTAATAGAGCAGAGAAAATTCCATCCATCCCTGGGGATTTGTATGGATAAAAATTTTTCACTGCCCACCTAATTTTGGTTAGGTTCACTATCTGACGAGCTAGAACCAAATCTGTCCTGTTCCCCCTCGAGAGGGGTTCCAGAATTGTTGATACGCTAGCGTCAGATTTGGTGAGGGTCTTTGATCCCGGAAAGTGGGACTGGAGCAGAAGCTCCAAGGTCTCTTTTACGGTCTCTGTGTAACCCCCCACACTTTTCTTTAAGGAACCGATTCTAGCTTCTGTTCCTCCTTGTAAAGCTCTTTGGAGTCTCGCACCTTCTGGAATCTGTTCGATTTCCTCGCAGTGCCTCCTCCACGAGTCACATTTGGCCTTTCTTATGGCCTTATTGTACTCGGTGAGTGTGGTTCGGTATGAACCCTATTCTCCGGTGTTTTTTGCTCTATTAAAGAGCTTTCTTGTCTGAGACCGCAATCGAGAGAGTCCCTCATGCCACCAGGGCATTTTACTTGAGGTTCTTTTATCTTTCGTGGGACAGCTTGCTTCATAGGCATCTATAATGGCCATGCAAAAGTTTTCTTCCATACCCTTCAATCCCGTCGAGTCATTGACCTCGTTCCAAATGTTATATCAATTATCTCCCTTCGTCGAATATTGACAAAGGTCGGCTGGTTGCCTACGTTGGCCACCTCTAGATTTTTATTAATAATATAATCTAGGAGAGACTAACCTCTTTTGTTGATGTCCGTGCTACCCCACACAGTGTGGTGCGCATTGGCATCGCATCTGAGGAGGATTTGCCATCCTTTCCGCTGACAGTGGTCCACCAGTTTGGAGACTTCTATGGTTGGTGGTGGATTTGGTTGGTCGTAGGGGAGGTATGCGAATCCGAGCACTAGCTCCCTCTCGCTCTCATCCCTTTTCATTGTCAGCGTCACTGCCGCCAAGTCTCTGCAACAGAATTCCCAAAGTGGCAGTAGTTTAACACTATCCGTAGCTATAATGCACGATCTGGGATTGGTTTCGGTGGGTTTAGCAATGAACCGCGCTTCTCTCAATCCCAGACCTTGTATTTGCCCTTTAAAAGTCCAAGGTTCTTGTACCAAGGCTACATCAATATGATGTTTATTCATATAAGCACAGAGGGCAGCAGATGCCGCCCTACTGTCATGCAGGTTTATTTGTACAAGTTTAACCATTTAAACCTGTACCTACCAACTGGGGTGCAATGGATGACGAAGTGGGCTGTGGTTCCTCTGAGGGCCCCTTTGTCGTCTCTTCGCACTCCATACTGGTCGCCTCCTCTATCCCTACCTTCGTCTTAGAGAGGAGTTTAAACGTCACTCTAGCGAGGTTGACGTAGGGACTATGGTTGCAAATAGCCCACATCTTGACCTAGGAAGTTTGATTCATAAGGACAATCAATGTTTGTCCCTTGGGGTCCTCCTTTCTGTCCACTACACGCCAGTTGCTGGTTACAACACCAGCATTCTGGATCTCGATCCTTTTCAGAATCTTTACCGATTCCACATGGGCCCCGGGGATCCAGGCGTGTGCTCGCACTGGTTTTGGGAGGTCTTTTGTTTCAAGGAATCGAAGTTTAGCTCCCTTCCACGGAGCTACTCTCCCTAGCTCCGTTCTCAACCAATCCACCGATACCTGGTCTGCGCATGTAATTAACAGCGCTCCTCCTCGGTGGCGACACTCCGTGAATTTGGGCAAAACCGCCCCAATAGACAGAATGTCGATTCTATCAAGGATTCAAGTTTTAATTTGCCCTGTTTCCTCCTCCGACAGCGTGCACTCCACGTCTTCATGGACAAAAGCCATTTTGAAGCATGTTGCTGCTTTGCTGAAAGTTCTGGTGTCCTTTTTGGTCCCAGACTTTGCCTTTTGAAGGTAACTCCCTTGGGAGTGCTGTCGTCAGACCAGTGTCGTTTTTGCGTCCCAGTCCTAGAGACAGCTTTATTCTGTGAGGTGCTTGGTTGCCCCTTTTTGGGCGATGAAAGGACAGGTTGCTTAGGGCCCCCTGGTTCTCTTATCGCGCTGCCTCGGAGAGTTTTTACGCTCACCAGTACCAGGTGCCTCGGCGGAAGGTTTTGTTTTTGTTTTTACTTAGTTCATATAAGTCCCACGAGTGTGTGGGAAATAAAATGTCTACACGTGCGGTGCCCCCTGCACACGTGTAAGGCGACTGATTACAACGGAGTGGCGCTCGGTACTCCGAGGTTGGGGTCAGTAAATGCTGATTCTCTATTCAGCCACGCACTCCCCGGTCCGGCCCCTGACCCATAAGATTTAGGATTTTGCTGAGGTTGTTTCCTCTTGGTCCAGGCGGTTAAGCTGAGACTCCGCGCACCAACCTGAGCACTCTAGGTTCGTGCATGGTATATTGACATGGTTGATGCAGGTAGCACATCAAACACATATCGGCGCCGTTACACCTTGTGCAAGCTCTTGGCTACGACACGACAGCCGGGCGGGGTAACTGGTCCACGATGCTGTCTTTGGTTGCTGCGAGTCCCTGTTCATAAGCGACGAGCAACCTTATCCCTAACATTAACCTAAGCATCACATACGATCATTCACTTAGGCCGATCTCCTATCCGCCACTTGGGGACGCGCCTGGTAGTGTGCCTCCCCTCAGGAATTAAAACACTTTAATAGGTCGTTCAGAAAAGCTGTAAGTAATTAAAATCATAAATCAATGACAAAAAAAATTGTAGGCGGCTCCAGTAACTGACCTTACCATTTCTTCTTTTTCAACACTCAAAACATTTGATGCCAAACTTCATTACTAAGATGCAATTGAGAGTTAGATTCACCAACTTTCTACTTTTTGTTTAGCCAAGCAAATTATGAGATTAAAAAACAAAATTGAGAAATGATAAAATTGGCATGGATAATTAAAACATTAATATATAAGGGTTTTATGACATGCGTAGTCATCCACCAGCATTATATGTGTATAATTGTATATTAAATACATTTTTACTATTTTAATCAGCAATTGCCACTTAAAAATTTAATGTGCAATTACTTCTCTATTGAAAATTGTTAAAAATTAATGAATAATTACCGATTGAATATTTTTTAATACTAAAACACATCAAAACCTATAGAACCCAATTAAAATACTACTTATTAGAAATTCTATATAAAAACCTATTATCATTATACAACGAAATCCATTCATACCAATGTACCACATTAATTCCCATTGAAACCTATTTAATCTTGTATTGGTTTCTATGTGCCAGCTTTGGTAAGGATCATTTTAATACAGAAAAGAAATTTGTATAAAAAACAAGTATAGCTAGAGCAAGCGGATTTAACAAACCCCACTTTTTTTAAATTTAAAACACTGCATAGAAGCTCGTTCAATCTACAATATTAGCAAAACAGGCATGTTGATGATTTCAAATAAACTTCTAAAGGTTTTAGCTTCAAAAAGACAACGAAACGTAGGAAAGTCGTGTCTAGTGAGAGTGGTATACTAATTACTGCCATTTGTTACATGAATACCGAACTTCCTTTATTGCTTTTTCCACAAAGCATTGAAAAAAAGATTTTTTCTATAGTGCATCGAATCTATTAATACCGATGAAATGGTTGCGGCATTTCAAAGAACATGTCAGACCATCGAAAGACAATCTAATTTAGTAATATTGAACAACTATTTCTCACACATTAGTCCACGATTAATAACTTTTTGAAGAGACAATTTTATTGACTAGCTCAGTATTTCTCCTCATAGCAGTCATAAATTACTACCCTTAGACGTGAACTTTTTTGGTCCACTTAAGAACGCTCACGTGCAAGAGGCTGATAAATAGATGGTATCTAATTTAGGCAATCTAAAGTTGCTAACCTCTTTGAAAACGCGTATAATAGAACAGTATCTCTTGAAAAAACGTCAAGGCGTTTTAAATCTGCTGGAGTGTAATCTTGTAATCCAGATAAATTTGAAGATGATAAATTTTGTCCTGTAACATGTAAACTTAATAATGTAGAAATTGTTATCGAAGGCTCTGAATTGTTACAACAATTGGGAATAACATCTACTATTCTAAGAGTCCTCGTCGTGAGCATCAAGGTAAATTTTAAAGATAATATTGCTAGAAACGACCACTAGCTTTGAATGAGAATCCCTAAAATCTGTAAATTTAGAAACTAACCTAGAATCTGCAACGACACAGGTCGAAACGGACATTGCAGTTGTATCTGCCAACTTAATCAATATTGTAGATACTCACACTGCAGAAATTCACATCTCCCTTTCTCTGTCGCTCTACACGGATCAGAATGTTTACTTAGTGAAACCGCCTCAAATAAAGGCGAGTTTAACCTTAAATTTAGTTACAAGGTTTTTCATTTCGATTGTAAGTCATCACAACACAAATTCCAATGCTTCCAGCTCTACTGCTTTTCAATTTTTTGGAATCCTTAGCAAAGATCCGCCTCTCGCCAAAATGCAATAGAGATGATGCAAAAAAGTAAGAGGGTTTACAAGAATTTTGAAATTTTAATAAACTCACCGTATTAAAGAAAGCTCGACAAAAACAATTTCTTTACAAGTACCTTTTCCAAGCAATCTATTCCGTGTAAAAACTTTAAAAACAGAATACTCGTGGAACAAAAATATCTGCTACCACTTTAGAAGTTTTCGGGTTTTGCGGTACATGCACGTCGTCATATTCGAATCCTCCTGAAATTAACCTTATTCAGTGTTACATTTGTCAATGTTGGTTTCATGAAATTTGTACCAGTTATACAGATGTAAGTTTTTTTAATGCGATTCGTGTTCTTCGTAGTGTTGCGCACTCTTAGTTTATCCTTCTGGAAGCCGTTACTTCCAAGAGTACGCGTAAGAGTGCGAAAAGACAGACCTGTTTAAAATCGCAACGAATATCGTTAATAATGCCGGGCTTGTGATCAGATCGTAAGGTAAAGCCCTTTCTAGAGTTTCTCTCTCGGACGTTCCATCTAAACCTTCCTCCAAGCAGTTGAAAAAAGCAATCTTTAAAGAATATTTCGATACTACCTCTGACGATGCCATTAAACAAGCTAAAGAACATCTTCAGATTATAACAAAAATTGAGCCTAGAGACAAAGCAAATACTAGTTATTGAAATAACTTTGGAGGTACCTAATGGCCAACCGTCGAGTATACGTAACCTGCAATTAAAGCAAGATCAATGAGCATGTGCGCATCTTAAGATGCTACAAGTGCTAGAAGTTGGGTTACCAAGAAGATGACTGCAAGAGCGAGCTTCAATGCTGTAATTGTGCTGAAAGCATGATACAAAAGATTACCCAAAAACCGCATGAGACCCTGTATGCGCCAATTGCATAAAATATGGCGATGTGATAAAACACAAGGCGTCTTCTAAGAACTGCTCAACGTACTTAAAGAGGCTTGACTCCAAGATATCTCATACCTATTATGGACGCTTTTCTGACTCTTAGGATTGGGCAAGTGAATCTTTAGCGTTCTCGTGCTGTGACCCCGAAAGTCATAAGCTTTTCCTCCGACAATGACATAGACATTCTACTGACCCAAAAGCCATATGTGTATAGTTCTGATTTGTTACGGTAAGAATTATGAGTAACTAAATTTAAATGGAGCGATGGCCGCAGTAGCTCGGTTCTTGTAGGCAAAATGGGGTGGGTTAGAAATTGTGAGGGGAATATTTAAATCAATGATGTCGTGGTAGATAAAATTAGTCAAATAGTGATTAGAAATTGTTAGAAATAGGCGCCACCCAATTTGTTTAGTTACGGTCCTGTTAAGTAAATTGTAAAAGTTTAACAGGGCTCTAGTAGTAGCGAAGGGTTGCTGAAAGAAAAACGGGGAAGTTGAAGCAATAAATAGCAATCAGTAAATTTGATGTAAATATAATGAATTTAGAGTAAATGGAAATTTACAAAATATTCACTAAAATATTCAATTTTGAATTATGCAAACAAAATATGCGTGAAGTTGAGTAAAACAATCGATAATGAATTTCAAATATTACAAAAATACAGGATCTAAATTACCTCGTGTTAAAACAAAAGTAGTAAAACTAATTTAATTACGTTAGGTTCGCAAAACAAACAAAAAAAAATTTTAATTTGGGGCACCGATCGGGATTCGACAAGACAGTAATTACAATTTGAAATACAAAAAAAAAATCTTACCTTTATCACTTCGCTGATGAAACTCCGTGCACGGTATTTCCAGTCGAAGTTTCCTTAAATAAAATATTTAAAACAATCAATTGGCCGTCGGCAAATAACAGCCGAGAATTAGAGTTAGGTTCAAGTTTACTATCTCGTAGATCAGGGGATGCGTAACCAAATTTATGTAGGTTAATAGGTCAGTTACAATTACGTTATAAGTCAACAAATTTTAAGGTTAATCAGATAACAAATTCTTATAGAAACAAAGAGAAATTCAATTAAGTAAATTAAGCCAAAGTTTAAATAACAAAAGTGAATTTTAAATAGCAAAAAAAAAAAATTGTAAAATTTTAAAGTATAAGGAAAAGTTCTTGAATTTCTAAAGTTGATTAAGCAAGTAGGATTTTGATTAAAAGCTCAATGTAGAAAATCAAATCTTTGAGATTTGCACAAATATGAATTAATTCACAATAAAACGAAGGTTAACGGTTGGTTTTCCACTTAGTCAGTTGCTGCAATCGAAGTTGACTTCTCAGCGTAGCGTTAGTAGAGTTTACAGATGAACGGAGTATTTTGGTAGTTGAAGGAACTCTCACGCGTGGAGGAAACAATCCGTTGGAGGAGACGTTTATATGAATTAGAACAATTTCGTCGGAAGAAAAACCGCTATAAAGAGGAAGGGAGAGAAGCGAAGTTAGATTAACTAAATAAAGCAAATACTAAGTACTTTACCTGGGTATAATAATCCAGCGTTAAGAAAACTAAGTACACTTTTAAAATTTAAAGTAACTTATAGCCGTAAATATACGATTTTTAGTAATTTTAGGAAAGAAACAGGTTCCGTAGATATACTAAAAGTTAGGAAGGTTTCAACGTAATATCCGGTAAAATCACTGTGTTTAAGTAAACGTTAGTACTTCCAAGGTACAGTAAATTTGTTAAGTGATCTCCACAAGAGTTTGTCATGAACTGATTAAAGAAGGAAACGAAAAAATCTAGGTCATAATGACCTCACAAGATAACAAAATAAATTCGTCAGCAAACTCGTGAGAACGCTCGAGTAAAAGATATTTTAAACAAAATTATTTATAAGGACTTGTAGAAAAGCAGCATTTAATCACGTATTAAGCGAAGATAATACGCTTTTAATTAATCATAAATTAAAAATTATTAATTTTAAAATGTAACGAAATAAAGCCTGAGATTAGCAACAACAGCAAATTTCCACACGTATAACTTAAATGAATCAAACAGTACCGGATTTAGGAAAATTTGCTCAGGGCGTACCAGGTTCTAGTGCGGCCTTGCCCTTCAACAGGATCATCTCATCCACTTCTACGCGGTATTTCTCGGCAATTGTTTACAACAGCGCGAAACCTGCGGAATAGTTACCTTAAGTTATCTAACTAATGACTGCACTGCGGTATCTATGATCACAGCTGGAAACATCTCTTTAGGCATTGTCTGCGTTTTTGCCACCAAGCGAGGATGTACGTCTTCATCTAGATAAAGTTTTGGACGAACTAAGTGGTGTCCTGCATATTATAGCAGGAGATTTCAATGCAAAACCGCAGCTTTGGCATTCTTTGCAGACCGACAAACAAGGCAGAAGTGTGGAGAACCTCGTGACCTATGTATTGTAAATGAGCTTGATCAAACTTTTACCTATGTTAGTAACCAAAATAATTCAAATATTGATGTCACATTAGCATCACAAATTTTAGCTAAAAAATTTCTAACTGAAGAGTTATTCCAGATGTGATTGAAAGCGACCACCAACTGATACGTTTTGACTTAACCGTCAAAAATCCTCGATTGGTTGCGATTCCTAAGCGTATCCTTATGTCGAATGCATAGATCTTGTTAGGCTGAACACAGTTGTCAGCGCCCTACTTCTTACTTATCTTCCACTTGGAGTTAAGTGTCACGATCCTAATGCTAGTCTCCATTGATAAGCTGACCAAGCTAATCTCTGAATCTAGCCAAAATGGCTTAAACCGAGTTCGCTCGAATTCTAGAGCTGGTGTGTCATGGTGGAGTCCAAAGCTAGATAAGGTTAAAACGAGTCGTACGTTGCTTAAGAAAACACTCAAAAAGCCCCAGCAAAGCTAAAAACTTAATGGCCAAAATCGTACAAAGCCGCGCTTCACTGGCAGTGAAAAACACTAAATTTAGCTTATGGCAAAGGTTTGTAGAGAGAAGTTTGGCGGCGACTCCGTGAGGATTAGTTTATAGGTTATCCTCACAAAAGTTTCTTGCTATCCAACCATGCTACTACGTTCGTGACGGTGACAGATACACTCTCAGAGAGCTCGACACAATCAAGTCAGTAGTTACTTTCTTGTTCCCAGACGACGATCCTTACCAAGCTCAAATTAGATTCCGATCTTTTGCAAATATTGAGTTCCGACATAACTGAGTGGTTACAAAAGAGGATATAGCGTCAGTGGCTAGCAGAATTTCTAAGAATAAATCTCCTAGAGCCGACGGAGTGCACTGTAACGTACTAAAAACAGTTGTACAAGATACCATTTTTTCTACGTTTATTAACCTATTCAACTATTGTGTGCTTGCAGACGCCGTGCTCGTCATTCGCAGTTACTTATCAAGTCGTTAGATCACTTATTCTGTGAACGTTTTTGGTCCTTTCTACACAAAACGACCCCACAAAGATTGGGTTTGGGGTCGGCTTTGTGAAACATAGTTGTGGATTCTCTACTAGAACAAGATTTACTCGATAACTGTGACATTGTCGCTTACGTGACAGTGTCCGCAGACAACAGACGCGACCTAGAGGTAAAATGACGACAGGACCTAGACATTCTGACTCGCTGGGCTGTCAACAGCAAATTGATTGCCTCAGCTAACACGACATAGTTTTTGGTTTTTACTTAAAAAGAAATCCCTCACTTCGACTCAACGGCATTTCAGTTCGAAGGGTTTTTGAGTTTAAGTATCTTGGTTTTTTTCTCGGTCATAAACTGAGTTTTGTTAAACACTGTTCTTACGTAGCTGACAAGAGCAACACTGTCTTGCACTTGTTCTACAAATATTCTCGCCGTAACTGGAACCTACATAAGATAGCATTAGTGACCATTTTAAACAGTGGAGTCATCTCTATGCTCACATATGGCTTACACATCTAGTACCACAGACTACGTCGTACCCACATTGTCAGGAAAGTGGCACCTTACATTCCTTATTCTTTCGTACGATCCTCGAGGCATATTGTTCTCTTCTTATCGATTCCTTGTGCGTAGTGGCGAAATATCCCCTTCTGCATCTCCTATTGTAGGAAATATAATGCTTCAAAATTCTTGTGCACATTCTTAGACCAGCAGGTTTCGAGCGCAGTTTTTCCTTTCTTTTCGACCGTTAACTGCCATCTCAAGACTTTGATCTTGAATGAATGTCAGCGGCTGTGGGATACATCCCATAAAGAACGTAACTCCTATTCCTTGATTCGTAATATCCTAGACTGGATCAACATGTTCCATAACTTGGGACAAGCGGCCGTCCTAATTCTCACATCGCACGGCAGGTTCTGTTGCCATCTGAAACATATTAGCGTTGTGTGGTGTTCTTGATACTCCGTCAGATAGGATCTTTTTGTATCGAGACTTCGATGATGACCGGAGTACCCTAAAAACCCAAGTCAACCCGTATCCCGATTCCCTTGAGTTTATCCTTAGACTTTAGTCTGACATCAACGTACTCATAGAATTCGCTAAAAAAGACCAAAGTCAAACGTAAATCAGCGTATGATTTAGTTTATTTTTGCAGGGCATTATGATTTTATTTTACAGTCAGCTACGGCAAAGTAGGGTATTTATTTAGTTATTTGACTACATGTGGCTTATTTTAGAATATTTTATTTGAGTATTTTTAGTTAACTAACATTTTTAGTTTCTTTTTAATCGTAGCTGTCTTGACTAATTGATCTTATCCTCGTCAAGTACAACATTGTATCTTTTTCCCGCCTACTTGGTTTTTAACCATACGAGAATAAGAGGCAAGGTAGGTGCCTCGTTGAATCTTGTGCTGACATAGCATACACAACCCATCCGAGTAACATATCCTGAATCGTTCTATTCTATATGTGGCAAACTTGAACCAAGCAAGTTTGGGTAATTTGGTGAATCCACGTCCTCCTCCTTCTCTTCTTCAGCAATTCTCTTCTTTAGCAAAAACAACATTTCATCGACTAAAGTTTTAGTAAAAAGAAATACCACGTCAAAACTGACTAGGAGATCTTCTTTTGTTATACGCAAGTTCTGAATTTTCTTTAGGAAGTGTGTAGAATCTTTAATGTGAGTTTTCGTATTACCTGTCAACGGCAAAAATTTTGTAGCTAGATAACGTGTTAACGGTTGGGTCAGCAAGTTGATGGTGTTCACCATCGATCAAAAGGAGACTCCTACTTTGTGTATCTTAGAAAGACTGTAGATTTGTGGTATCATTTTTTTGACCTTGAAAAGTGGTTTTTTGTTAATATTTATAGTAGTAGAGTTTTTAATGGTGGAGTTTACTTTAAGTACATAAAAAGTTTAAATGGTTTTATGTAGACGTTTTTATCAATTTTCAAGACTAAGCTTGTCATTTTCTTGTTGTAATCTTGTGTGTTCATAACAACTGTAGCGTTTCACATTCTCAAGTCTCAGCATTTTATTCAACTTTTAGAAACTGTACAACTTGAACCTCCAGATCTTCTTGTGAGCTTTGATGTCACTTCACTTTTTAGTAAAGTTATTATTAAGGATTTGCTTATTATTATCAAACAGATTCTCTTAATATGGCAAAGACTTGAGTTTGGTTCCTCTTATTGATAAGTGTTTATCCTCGACTTACTTCCAATTTGATAACACGTTTTATGAAAAAGTTTCTGGTGCTGGTATGGGTTCTCTTCTATCACCTGTTATAGCGCAGATTTTTATAGAATCCTTTAAAACGATTGCTTTAGAACCATCAATATTAAAACCTAAAGTTTGGTTTAGATATGTTGACGACACGTTTATTGTTTGGTCTCATGGTCATCTTAAATTGTCTAAGTTTCTTGATCATCTTAACAATCAGCATTTAGATATCAAATCTACTATGGAATTTCTCGACGTTTTTGTGACTCGTAAGCCCGGCTGGTTTCTAGGTCATTCTGTTTATCGCAAATCCACTTTCATACTTTGTCTCATCATCGTCCTGCACAGAAACGTTTTGTTATTGACTCTTTGGTTCATCGTGTTTTTTTTTATTTGCCAACCTGAGAATCTAGAGTCGGAACTCCGTTATCTTACTAGAACTTTAGTGAACAATGGTTATATAAAGCGAGATATTCATACAGTTATTAATCATCGTCTACATCCACGTACTCGATTACCCTACATTCACAAGGTTACAGATCAAATAGGAAAACTTTTTGGTAAGAATGGTGTTAAACCCATATTCAACTCGGCAGGCAAAAATTCTCAGATTCTTTCTTCTCCCAAAAACAAATTGCTTACACTTTCTTCTAAAGGTGTATACTAAACTCCTTGTTCATGTAGTTTAGTCTACATTGGTGAAACCGGTCGTTCTGTCATTAGTCGCATTTCAGAACATGATTGTTGTATAAGAAAAAGGCTTATTTTTAAGGTTGCGGTTACTACAGGTCACAAGATAGATTTTGATAACGTTTAAGTGATTCTCAAATCTCCATTTTTTTTCAACAGGAAGGAATAGAAATCATCAAACACACCAATTACTTTAATCGATATCATGGTTTCGAACTATCCCCTCTTCCATTACTCCTTTATCGAAAACACACCCCCTTTCGATCGTAACCCAATCAGAGTCGAGCTTAACCAGCTATGAAGATACTTCTTCATATACGGGGAGTATTTCTTCTTAAGTCACTTCTATGAACTTTAGATAATGACTTGGTTCACAAGATGATTACCTAACTTTTAAGAAGTTCTTAGTTAGGTTTTGATTGCTTCTTTGAGATCTTCGATTTCTCTCATCCCCTGATGAAGCCTGTTACAAAAATGGGTGAAACGTTGGCAACTTCGGTTACAACGATGATACGATTTTAAACCCGGAAGACGTTCTTAGTACTGTAGCGTTTTCTTTATCTGCTCTCAGTACTGAATTGTTTTTGTTCTCATGTAACCGCTTAGCTGCTCCTTTCTCCTGCCTGTCAATATTTGAGCGTGGCGCTCTTGCTTTCGTTACAATGTTTCAATGATCTTGTCAAATACTTTCAGAGATCTCATTATACAGAGTGCGTACTGCAGCTTCTAACGTTTTACGTTTTCTGAGGCTGTTACGCTTAGGTTTTACTGTATCACAATTTAGTTTTTATTAAAGCGTTGAATTTATGGATTGGAAATGTGAGAATAAGAATATTTTTGTAAGAAGTAAAACAATTAGACATAACAAAACTGTGCACTTTATTTTGGGATGTTCACACAATTCTGATGAGCACTTCAGTGAAAAAAATTGGGATAACAAATGATTTTATTGACTCAAGTTAATGAATTTACCCCACAATTTTACTTTGGTGATACACGTAATAACCAAAATATTGAAACATTCTCAAATTCAAGAGCCTTCTCAAACGTATACCGAAAGATATGGAATACTCGAGAATAATTTCCAAAATGTGTATATACACGGAACAAACAAATCGTAGGTCAGTTATTTCCGTAATGCGAAGACTGCTGTGTTAAGAAAATTATTCAAGTCTAAATAAATAAGTCGTTAACGCGCGTTATAAATAAATCTACGAAGTACGTGAGTTTAGTGTAAACAAGTGTGTGAAGCTATCCGCTGACTTTATCTTATCTTCGTGTAAGTGATATAAATTAGTGTAAGTGTTTTTATTAAATATTATTAGATTTAATTAGTTCGGTTAATTTAAAAGTGTACATATTTTTAGTATAAGTAAAAATATTTTTAGTAGTTTAAATAAGATAATTTTAATAATAGAATTCGTTAAAAAGTGGCGTCAGTGAGGGGTATCGTTCGCGAATTTTAGTGTAAATATCATTAAGAAATATCGCTTTCGTAATAAAAACATTGATTGCGTAAATAAATAAAACTTTAGTTCGCGTTTAATCGTAGCTATTCCAGTTTGTTAAAGTAGTGTATTTAAACTTTTTATTATTGTCTTATATAATTTCAAAAATATTTAAAATTCTCGAATCGATGAATAAAAATATCCAAGAAAAACTGTCCAAAAATTTGTAGAAAATGGAAGGAAATTTTAAAAAAATAGAAGAAAAATTGTTGGAAAATTCTAAAAGTTTAAAAGAAGAAATACGAACGAGCATAGAAAATCAAATTAAAATTGTTCAAGAGGAAACCCAAGCAGATATGTTAAACTTAAAAGAAGAAATCTGCGAATCTGTGAATGAGAAAATTGAAGCAATAGAAAAGAAATTAGAAGACAAAATAAAACTGATTGAAGAAAGAATGAACCAAATGAATTGTCACGGTGAAAAAAGCGTAACGAGCGAAGTTTTAATAATGGACCATCGAGAGGAAAACACTTACAAGTTCAAAGTTGTACCTCCGAATCTTGATGGTAAAGTTTAATGGTCAACCTACTACAAGCAGTTTGAAACCGCAGCTATAGCTAATGGTTGGAGCCACAAGCAGAAAGCGACGTCTTTAATAGTGTCCTTACGTAGAGAAACGCTTGGAATTTTACAAACTGTTCCTGACCACCTACAAGAAAATTACGAACTCTTAATTTTACGATTAGAAATGAGATATGAAGATGCTCATCTTCAACAGGTGTATCAAGCTCAAATTAAAAGTCGGATTCAGAAAGCTGGCGAAAGTCTTCAAGAGTTTGAGGCTGACATTGCCAGATTAACACGGCTTGCGTATCCTACAGCGCCAGATACCTTCTTGGAGCAGTTGGCTATTCAAACCTTTGTAGACGGCCTCCGAGACAACAAAACGCAGCAGATTCTCCGATTAGCTCGACCGAAAACACTGGATGACGCTTTGGTGCATGCTTTGGAGTTTGAAGCATCAAAACAAGCATCGCAACGAGAATACTTCGGGAAAGAGGAGTGACAATTTTGAACTGCGGTGAAATAGGCCATGTACGACGGCATCCTACTAAACCTAAGAAAAGGATAAGAAGAGCGCTCGAAAGTTTGGAACGAGGCGACCAAAAGAGACAAAAAGTAATTTCATCTAGTCAGACTCCGGGGATTACAATTCAAGAGGCATAGCCGATGGAGCAATTGCATAGCATTTATCTCAATGGCAAGATCAATAGAAGAAGAGTTCAGTTACTGGTTGACACTGGAGCGACAAAGACCATCATTCGTCCTGACATGTTATTCGAAAACGAGAAGACATCACCAGTAATAGCGAACGGCGACGGGCGAAGAAACACCTACTCACGGACAAGTCAAAGTAACCATTAGTTTGGGAAATGGAGTACTCGACCATTAATTACTGGTAGCCGACATCACGGAAGAAGTTATCCTGGGAATGGACGTGATAAAAAAGTATGGGTTCCATTTGGATATGAAGAACGATGTCCTGACGATCGACAATGAAGAAATTCCTTTTCATTCGTCAGAGAAGGCAGTCGTGCGAATCTTATTGAGTGAAGACGTGATTTTGCTTGCAAAGCCGGAAAGTGTGGTGATGGCACGCTTGAGTGCAAATCTCCGGAAAGGCTACATACGCGCGATTGAAACAGTGGAGGGCGGCTTAGTTGAAAAGGGACTACTCGTTGGCAGAACTTTAGTACGAGTAAAGAACACGATGCCAGTAAAGATCTTAAACATCAACTCAGATAACGTTGAAAAAAAAAACCGTGGCAGGCCAATGCACGCCAATATCACAAATTGTGAGATGCGTGAAGTCGAACGAAGATACGTCGCCGAAAAAGTGTGCACAACATGTATTAGACATTCGTACCACTAAATGCCAAAACCTCAGCCAAGACCAGCTGGCTAAAGTTAAAGTGTTGATCCAATAGTATCAAGATGTGTTCGCGCTGGAGAGTGTTTCCAAAGGAAGAACTAACGTGGTAAAACATAAAATTAATATCGGGGACGCTCGGCCGATACGACAACATCCACGTAGACTTCCTTTGGCAAAAAGAGAGGAAACCGAACAAATAATTACGTATATGGAGATAGAGGGCGTAATTGAACATTCAAGTAGCCCATGGACATCCCCAGTGATACTCGTCAAGAAGATGGATGGATCAACGAGGTTTTGCGTAGACTACAGACAGCTTAACGGCGTGACCAAAAAGGACAGTCACCGTTTACCCAGAATTGATGATACGTTAGAAACCCTCCTAGGATCCCAATGGTTTTCTACGTTAGATTTAAAGAGTAGTTACTGGCAGGTATAATTATAACCCAAGGATTGTGAAAAAACAGCTTTTACGATCGGAACTGGTTTGTGGCAGTTTAGTGTGATGCCCTTCGGCTTATTTAACGCTCCTGCAACGTTCGAGCGTTTGATGGAGAGCATCTTGCGTAGATTGTCTTGGAAGATGTGCTTGGTTTATTTGGACGATGAGATTGTGATTGGAAGGTAATTTGAAGAACATTTGAACAACTTGAAGGAAGTGTTCTATCGACTACGTGGGGCTAACCTCAAACTGAGCCCAAAGAAGTGCTACTTATTTAAGAAGGATGTGCAATACCTTGGCCACGTCGTATCTAGGGATAGAGTAAACGCGGACCCAGACAAAATCCTAGCATTGCAAGCATGGCCAAGACCAATCGACAAACATCAGGTCCAAAGTTTCTTTGGGTTGTGCACCTATTATAGACGATTTGTACCTGGATTTGCTAATATTGCCAAACTTTTGACGTAATTGACGGAAGATAGAGCAGAATTTAGATAGAATGAAGACTGCGATAGTTTTTTGCATCAACTAAAACAGGCCCTAGTCACTTCGCCGATTCTGAGTTATCTAAGAGAAGATGGAAAATTTGATTTGGATACCGACGCAAGCAATCTGGCCATAGGCGCGGTCATTTGGCAGGTTCAAGATGGACAAAAAAATGTTATCGCGTATTTTAGCAAGGTTTTGTCCAGGCCAGAAAGAAATTATTGCGTGACTAGGAGGAAGCTGTTAGCACTTGTCAAGTCCATCGGACATTTCTACAAATATTTGCATGGAACAAAATTTTTACTGAGAACAGACCACGCCGCTTTAAAATGGCTACTGCAGTTCCGTAACCCAGAAGGACAAGTGACAAGATGGATCGAGAGACTGCAAGAGTATAACTATGACACAGAACACCGTGCCGGAAGCAGTCATCGGAACGCTGATGCCTTGTCCAGAAGACCATGTCCGGCGGACTGCAGCCATTGTTCGCGACTAAAAGAAAAAGTTGAATACCTTCGGAGAACTGCTATGGTTGATGATGAGTGGGAACCTGAGCAGTTACGTTGCGAACAAGAAGACGATCCTGAAATAAGAGTACTCCTGGACTGAAAAGAAAGCGGCCGGCGACCAACCTGGGAAAAAGTGAATGCTTTGAGCAGAAACATCTAAGCGTACTGGGTACTCCATGGTAGTATAAGACGGTATTCTTAAACGATCCCTAGAAAAGGCCAAAGGCACGGGAAACAGACTACAGTTGGTAGTGCCAAAGAGCAGGGTGTCAGAAGAGTTGAAGCATCTTCACGATCAGGAGGACACTTTGGCATTAAGAAGACGTTGGGTAAAGTGCAAGAACAATTCTACTGAATAAACTGCAAAGAGGACGTCATGAAATGGTGCTGTAATTGCACGGTCTGCGCATCAGGAAATGGTCCAGCAAAAAAGCGCAAAGCACCGATAAAGCAACAACGTAGGAAACCCTTTGGAAAGAGTAGCAATTGACATCGCAAGGCCGTTCCCAGAATCCAATTCGGGAAATAAATACATCTTGGTGGCGATAGATTATTTCAAGAAATGGACCGAGGTTTACGCCATACCCAATCAAGAAGCAGCTACAGTCGCAGACGTATTAGTAAAAGAGTTTTTCTGCCGTTAGAATTACACTCCGATCAAGGCCGCAATTTTGAGTCTAGTCTGTTTCAAAAAGTTTGCCGACTGTTGGGAATTAAGGAAACTAGGACGACGCCTCTCTATCTTTAATCTGATAGTATGGTTGTGCGGATGAGTCGAACAATGGGCAAGTACTTAGCCAAGGTAGTGTCCGAACACCAAAGAGACTGGGATCAGTACTTGCACCTTTTCACCATCCTGTGTGATGCTCGATCGCGAAATACGATTACCATGCGACCTTCAATTTGGACAAAGACCGGAAGAAGAAGTTGCTGGAGAAGATTACGTCAGCAAACTGACTAAGAGGCTAGACAAAGTACATGAAGAAGTCCGTAAAAACACACAAATTGCCAGCGACAGGATGAAGACTAGATATGACGTCAAGACACAAAATGGTGGGTTTTAACCTGGCAATATAGTCTGGTTGTATAACCCTCAAAGGAGACGTGGTTTGTCGCCAAAGCTGCAAAGGCAATGGGAGGGTACCTATGAAGTCATGCAGCATATTAATGACGTCATATATCGCATCCGAAAACAGCCCAGAAGCAAGCAAAAAGTGGTCCACGTCGATCGCCTAGATCCGTTTGCTGGCGATAACCACAATACGCAAGTTCAGGTCCGAACCAGAGTAATAAGCACCAGAACCAGAAATCAAATCGAAGAAATAGAGTTCGAGAAGTTTATGAACTTATACGGAGGTTCTGGAAAAGCTAGGTTCGGGGTACCACCGAGGAACAACAAGACCTGTTCCAGACCCAAAAAGATTACGCCATCGCACATTGCGTGAGCGAGGATCTTGACATGTCTAGAGGGGTTGCAGTCGTGTTTAAAAAGAAGTTTGGGCAGTTAGATAAATTACGAAGACCCCAACCGGCAGTCGGAAAAGTTTTAAGACTACGTGGTGACAGACCCTTTGTTTTTTATCTGGTCACCATGAAATACTCATGTATCAAGCCGTTATACAAAAATCTGTGGCGAACGTTATGGAACCTCAAGAGAGAAATGGAGTTCTATTATGTTAAGAAATTGGTAATACCTAAGCTTGGTTGTGGCTTAGATCAACTGAATTGGAAGATAGTTCGAAACATGTTGGAGGTGGTCTTCCGAAGAATAGGCGTTCAACTGTTAGTCTGTAGTTACCAACCAAGAAGAATATCGGGTCAGGAAAAGTCCATTGACTGTTACTTTTATGGTCAAGAAAGTTGCCGAAATGGAGGAAGGTGCGCTATCGCCACGATCCTTTCTACCGGTTCGCATCCAGTCTTTTGTTCTGAGACAGAGCAGTCCTAAGGAGAGGACAGTGAAACGTTCTCAAATTCAAAAGCTTTCTTGAAGTTGTTATTCATCTTCTAGAACGTATACCGAAAGATATGGAACACTCGAAAATAATTTCTAAAATGTGAATTTATACGGAACAAACAGATCGTAGGTCAGTTATTTCCGTAATGCGAAGACTGCAGTGTTAAAAAGATTATTCAAGTCTAAATAAATAAGTCGTTAACGCGTGTTATAAATAAATCTACGAAGTACGTGACTTTAGCGTAAACAAGTGTGTGAAGCTATCCGCGGACTTTATCTTATCTTCGTGTAAGTGATATATATTAGTGTAAGTGTTTTTATTAAATATTATTAGATTCAATTAGTTCGGTTAATTTAAAAGTGTACATATTTTTAGTATAATTAAAAATAGTTTTAGTAGTTTAAATAAGATAGTTTTAATATTAAAATTCGCTACAATATCAATTTAGCATGAAAAGACGTTAGTTTTGAGATTCTGTTTCTTCTTTTGATTCTAAATATCAATTAATTGAATAATTTTCTAACTGTTGTTGTTATTGTTTGGTTTCTGTTTGTAATCTGAATGACCTGACATAGTCTTTTTAGTTTTTGTTCAGTGCAAGTAGAATGTCTTTTTAATTTAACTGAAGCTTTTTATTAGCTGTCTCAAGCCAAATATGATGCACAATCGATAAAACAAATTTTGATTTACTTACATCTGCCCTTTCAATATTTTAAATTGTAAAAACTATAAAAATTGTTAGATTTAAAAAGCTAAAAACTACAGCTTTAAATTGTAGGTATGTTTGTTAGAAACATAGCTAGATAGAAAAAAATAATGTAAAAAAAATTACCACTTAGTAGTATGGAAATAAATCAAATATTGACTAAAAGTCACATCAATTTATCCGACAATTACTGTTCGACATCTACGACAAATCCTTACATTAGTACATAATTAGTAATTCAAAGTCAGTCAATTAAACTTAAAATTAATCCAATGCAGGCATCACTACGCGTTTATTATTACAAATTACCTCGTTCGTTTTAACTTCGGCACCATCATTGACAACCAAGTTACTTAAAAAAAATTTTGTTTTATTTAACGACGATGCGGGTAAAATCTTTTTCCATCGTTAATTAGCAACCGTAAAATCTCCCAGTAAATAACAGAAGGTATAACTTTACGAGCTAATAATTGAACCATTACATAAATCAAACCGTTAATATGAATATAATCAGTTGATAGTGTTAAAGATTACGATAACCTTAATGATTTTCTTAAAGTACAATCCGCCATTAAAATTTCTAATTATTTTCCATCAATACGCCGAGTCGCGTTTGTGAAAAATGTTAAAATGTGATAGATTGTTGTTGCACAAAATGAATTATTGTACGCGTATTTAATTATTACCGCTGCTACCGAGCACCTTCGCATAATTATTCAACACCTATCGGTAGGGTTTTAATAGAATTTACTTTTTGATGATTATATTCGAGTTGGAAAAAAATGTAACTTAATTTTCGCGTTCGACGCTGCATGTCAAAGGTTCAATCGTTCATCATTTGTTATTTCATTGCCGGGTATCGAAAGGCGCGTTTGATTGATTTTAAATTTTGAACTTCATTAATCACGTACGGGGCAAATATTTTTTTATTAACAATTTCAGTTACGTGTAATTAATTTTAAAATGGTAAATCGAGAAAAAAAAGCAACGGATTAAGATTTTCGTTTCGGTAATGTTATAAGATCGACCTTTATGTGTTTTGACTAGGCAAAACTGCAATTTTTGCGTGTGGTACGGTTGATTTGGTTTTGTAATTAATATTTTAATTAACGACGTCGCCAAAGTTGTAATCGGTGTGGTTTAAAAGAGACGTGTGCCAAATGTTCTTGCAAATATTACGGTTAAACGATAAAAAAATGTTAGAGTTGTTTTGCATTTGTTTTCATGAAAAATCTCAAGTGATTATACAAATTTTCAAGCAACGGACATAGAATAACTACATCGGAAAAGAGTTTTTTCACATATAATTTCAACTTAAAGAGAGCAGATTAATCATAAAAAAATATAATTAAATTTGATTATAAAAGTAAGAACAATTAAAACTAAGATGCAATATGTCATAAACAAAGTTTTTTTACAGGCTTTTAATGTCACAATCTTCTTAAAAAAATTTAATCAACCGTAAAATTATTAAATTTGAATTTAAAGCAATGCAGGGTTGATTTACGTAATAATCTTTTTCAAAATTCAATATAAATCGCAGCAAAGCTATTTTCAAAAATCTCTTGTCACATTTTCCTTGCCTACTCTTGCATTGAAGTCTACGGATATAACAAACATTCTAATGCTGATACAGATCGTCTCAAAATTTTGTTACAACTTTTTATTTTTGTTTATTTCGCACTAATACTTTTATTGTTTTTGAGTTTTATTTTTATTTTTGTGTTTTATCGAGTCGAGTGTATCTTAACGCATCTTACGTTATTTTTAACCATATTTTGCTTGAATATTCAAATTTATAACTAACGTGAAATCTGAACACTTACAAAACTTTTTTGTTGTTTAAAACTCACTAACACTGGAATACTTTTATACGAGTTTTACAATTATATAAAACAAATGCCAAATAAATAACCCTGCTGGGTCTGTTTTCTACCTCCGAGTTTCCTCTTTGGTTTCAAACTTTTCCGCTGGGTTGAACATTTCATTCTAAATCTTAATCAAGGATGACATACTTAGGCCGCTTGTGCCTAGGCATATCATCTCTATCGTAGTCTCAAAGCCGCCAGCCGAGGGGATTGTGAGGGGCTGCGAGATCTGCATGGAGCCCAGCTGCGGATTGGCGAACGAAATCTGCGATCTTTGGTATGTCGAGTTTTTTATGGAGTCGGTCTGTTCGGACGAACCAGAAAGCGTCTGCGATCATTCTGAGGATCTTGTTTTGGATGATTTGGATCTTGATGGTGTGAGCTTTGGCAGTGTAAGTGCTGCGTATGTCATGGATGGGCGAATGATCGTCTTATAGATGAGTAGTTTGTTACCGATGTTGAGGCGGCTGCCGCGGCACAACATCGGGTATAACTTTACCAGTAGGTCGTTAGAAGAGGCGAACTTATGGATTATGTGAAATTTTTATAACAATTTTTTGTTTAAGGTCAGGTCGAGATATTTGGTCTCGTTCATCCAGAGGACGTCGTTGCCTTTGATGTGAAAGCGGTTTGTGGGTTTGATGTTCCTTCGGTTGAAGAGGACGGCGGGGCCATTCGTAGAGCTGACTTTTATTTGCCAGTCGTCGTACCACTTGTCTAACAAGGTGAAAGCCATTTTAAGATTTCCGTCAATTTGAGCGGGTGAGCAGGATGTTGCCAAAACGGCAGTATTATCAACGTAGAAGATGTACGTGAGTCCATCGATTTTTGGTACGTCTGCGGTGAAGATGTTGTATAGAAGCGTAGATCTTTGAGGAACACCGGCTTCTATGTGACGTGGAGTAGATTTGGCACTGCAAAGTTTGATTACAAATGAGCGTCATTGAGGAAGGAGCCGATGAGTTGGAATATGAAAACGTTTATGTCTAAACGATTTATCTTGTAGAGCAGACCGCGATGACAGACTTTGTGGAACGTATTTTTGTGTTGAGGAAAACGCCGCCGGTGACGTCGCAGTGTTTGAAGCCGTCCTTGGGGAATGATTTGGTTAGTGACGACTGTAATTGGGTAAAGACTATTGTTTCCAATAACTAACCACGCGTGGAAAGAAAGCTGATTAGACGGTAGTTTTGCGGCATAACGTGATCATTTCGGGGTTTAGAAATTACTATGACGTCCGCGGTTTTTCATTGAAAAGTGTCGGTATCTGAAGCAAGCGTTGAAAATTGCTGTTAAAGTGGTTAAACCTTTTTCTGGATGAAGTCTGAGAGCTTTGTTGGGAATGCCGTCGATCCCGCGGTTTGAGATTTTTGATTTCCGCTTTGATTTCTTTGGGAGAAGTGTGCCTGATGGGCTCGTTTGTGGTGCGTCTGACCTTGCGGTGAATAGAAGTTTTTGTCGTTTAGATGGTTTGCTCTGAATTAAAGTTTGAGCGTGTCGGCGAAAGCTTCAGTTTTATCTAGATCCGTGCAGGTCAAACCTCGGGGACCGTAAATGGCGGGCGTGGAACGCTTGTTCCTGTTTTTAAGGATGTTGGTTATTTACCAGACGCTGTGGTCTTGTGAATTTGGTGACCAAAGTTTGTCATTAAAAAGAAGATTACGATATAGTTCGATCTGAATTGAAATAGCGGTTTAAGCTGCGTTAAGAGTTTTTTTGTCGTTTGGGGTGACGGGTGCGTTGCCATCTGCGTCTTAGACGGTATTTTTCGGTGATCTTGTCACGAAATGTGAAGTGGAAGTTAAAGCGGATCAGACTTGGTTTTAGTAATAGTTTTTGTGGCTTTTGAGATGCATCTTTTGAGAAAGTCTGTAAAAATGTCAACCGCGGCTTAAAGTTGAGCGATGTTAAGAATGACCGGGACTTGCGTGATAAATTTACTGGCGTCGAATTGGAAAGATGTTCATTTTGAACTAAAAGTTATCGTTTTCTGCTTGATCACCGAGTTGTAGAAACACAAGCATGTAATCGGAACCAAGGTCGGAAACGGTATAGTCTAAAATTTGACATTTCGACGAAAGAGTAGAGAGTTCTAAGGACAAATTTTTATACTTGAAGATACATTTTTATACTCGCGAATTAAACTATTAACTTTTAACATAACTAATTTCCCCCCAGTAACATAAAAACCTGGGAAGTGGACACTAGCTGAAGTCAAGAATAGAAATTTAGGCATACGTCAAGGACAGAATCCTGAAATCCAAAACCAACGCAACTACAATAACACTTAACCCAAGAAGAAACGTAAAGAAAAGAGGTTTTCTCAATTTGCTAAGCACCACCAACCAGATGTGTCCAAAGTCGTATGAAGCGGAATAATACTCCAAAGAACCAAAAACTACAACCAACAGAAGAAAAGTATTAGAACAGGTACTCGTTGAAAGTCGACATCAATCGTTACGCTATAAAGCAAGAGAACAACGCAGTCCCATAGACCTCACTGACGGATAGTACTAAGCAAACCAAGAGAAAAAGAAGAAGTGCAAGAAAGAAAGAAGTGTTACGTGCATAAATTTAAATAATGCATTACCCTGTATATCAATTTAATTAAAAATTGCTTTTATATTTCTTGACGCCATCTATCGGGTTCGTTGGTCACTTTGTATTGAGCAGACGACGTTCGGTGAGGTTTCCGGCATTTTGATTGTAACATCGTACCTGGTAATATCTCGGGTTGCGTGAGTGAAAGTTCGTTCTCTAAAATCATCCACGTGTTAGGGACACGATGGAAATTATGTAGTTTCCTTAAATAACTAATTTGCTCTCGCAACGTAAGTGATTTTGTTTCTTTCTTTAATTAAAGGTAATTTTTATGTCTTTTTGGTTAGCCGCCATGTGCCACCTCATAACTAAGGGCATTCTGGTTATAATTTAAAGCCCACCAGGGAAAGTTTGTGATTTCGTTGCGATCGTGGGGTATTCGTATCGTCACCGGCCATTCTTACCACCATCCGGCCCATAAATTCTAGTCGATACCGAAAGTCGAGAGATAACCCTCGACGAATATTGTGTTGGGACGATTCTAAATATTTCTAAGGCCTACTGTTGGAATTAATTAAATCATAGAAAAAGGGTATAACAGCATCCGACTTTCGGGTTGTGCTATGTGTGTACTTTAAAATTTAAGTAATGATGTTGTAGATCTTGATTTCGTGAGGCCATTGGTTTGACACGATTTGCAATTCAAATTATTTACAGGACTACGTGTTGGGGGAAAGTACTTTCTCTACGCACCTGTGAAACTCCTGTGTTTGGTAAGTGATTTTATATGTATCTTATTTTGTTGTCAACAAGGTCGCTCACGAAACTGTGTGAATATTAATTCCGTAGTACTTTTCTTGCTTATTGCTTATTGTGTATGACGTATGCTGTGTACTCCCAATATTTATTATGATATTGTAATATTAAGGCCGTACTTATTATCATTATTTCATGTATCTCGCATGCTATATGCAACTGAGATTTACTATAAATTTACTCTTCGCTATTCATGTAAACCAAATTTATCTATGTATTGTGTGTTGCCGATACTACTGATTTTCTGTAATGAGAATTCTTATATCCTGTGATAATCATCAACGATTCTAGATTAAAGTTGTTATTGTGGTTACTTGTTCTTTTATGACAACATACCTTTCTCTTTAGATCGTCGTTATCTAATCACAAACGCTGGCTACTCGAACAGCCAAGTAAAAGGGATTACGAACCTTACATCTTGTTACAAGTGCTACCATTCTGTTGTGAGCGGACAGAAGTCACTTTGGAGATAAGCTCTGGCGCCCTGGAACACCTTTTATATATTTCTTGGAAACCTACCCCTCTCTCCGACTATTGAGAGTTGGCCGTGCAGGTTCGTAAAATACCTAAGTTTGTAACAGAAGTTTAGACCAAGGTCAAAGACAACGCCCTAAAATCCCTTAAAACCTTAGCTCACAAATACAAATTCGACTCTAAATATAAGTCCCTAAAGCTAACTATAATAAAGAGGTAAAAAGATAAACAAAGAGCAGATTTAGAAGAAAAATCAAAAAGAAAAACTAATGCAGTTGTGCCCTAAAACTCGTCAACAGACGATACAAGATTCTTCCATCAAAAAAACCAAGTAGACCCTAAAGATCTAAACAAAGAAAACCAACGAAGAAATCTCGTGCAAAAAGAAGATTCTGATTAAAAGTTGACACAAGTCAGACAGACTACCGAGCAGAGAAAAAAAATCAGTAATCCAAGGGTCACAACAACAAAGTCACCAAAACGCTTAACACTATATGAGTGCCAATCAAAAGAAATCCAAACCGCGTAACCCAAAACAAAACCAAAAGAAAGAAAGAAAAAGAAGTAAGAGCCAAGGAAGAACAGAAAGCTTTACTTGCTAATTGAACGTCGTGAGTCAGTGCTCGTTGTGTTGGAATGTCACATTGGAACGTAAATGCCAAAGTACGGATTAGTATATCCCAAAAGCAAAAGAAACCCAAAGAAAAGAAATATCCTAACGCTGACTGACAACATAAAAAATGCTGACTAAGCGGAAGTACCAAGTATAAGAAGCGACGTTGCACTCTATCATAGCTTCAAACCAAAAACAACAAAACAAAAACCTACCAAATCCAATGAAGCGAGGAAAGTAACTGAAAAAGAAAAGCAAAAGAAAAGACATATAGTTGCGTGAACACTAGAGAAAGTAGTTACTAAAAAAAGAAGATAGAAAGTGTTTAAGAAAAAAACCCAAGATAAAAGAAAAAAAGCAAAAGAGAGAGAAGAATTGCCCTAAAAGCGAACCTTCAGAAACTAATGAAAAACAAATTAAAAAAATGAAAAATAAGAAAAACAAGAAAGGAAGAAAAAAGACAGACGGAGAAAGATAAGACAAGATGTAGATGTCTGATTTGTTCTTCACCTTGTAAAAGAACGAAGAGAGAGACGCCCATCCAACCGCACAAAAAGGTAAACCTTCAGGAAGAAGAAGAAGAAGAAAGAAAGATATGTGGCATGCAGGTGATCAAATAATCAAAAAGAAGAAACAAATGAGAATTAAGAAAAACAAGAAAGGAAGAAAAGAAAAAAACGGAGAAAGGTAAGACACTATGTAAGTGTCTGATTCGATCTTCGCTCCGTAGAAGAAACAAAAGGAAGTGACCAGCTTTTCAATACCTAACCAACCGCCCATATATAAAAAAAAAGAAAAAGAAGAAAAAAGGTATCACAGTTAGACATAAAACAAGAGCGTAGCAACTGCCCAAATTTGAAAGTTTACTCCAAGATTTAAATGCCGACAAGCGGAATAGGAAACCCACCAAAGAAAAAATCCTGAACTAAAACCAAAGTGACAGTCCTACTAGTGACTTACCAATCTCAAAATGGTCGACTAAATGGATGTAACTATATGCAAATAGAAAGGTAGTCCGTCCCGAAGTAAGATCGTTAAGAAAAAACCCAAAGAAATTGATTAGATACTTAAGAAAAAAATAAGTTTACTACAGCAAACTGAAGAAAACAATTGGGTAGCATCCCAGCTATAATTAACAAAATACCGTCATAGTAAAACAACCAAATCAAGAAGTCTACAGAAGAGTAGCTAAAAGTCAAAATCCTAAAGCCAAACAAAACAGATTAGAACCTTCGGCGCTTAATGTGAAAAAAAAGGAAAGGGTTAATAGAAGGACGCAACGAAGCACAACCAGAAATGTCGAAACGGAAAGGTGTTGACGAAAAAGAACTAGCTTTCGCATCTGTAGGACAGCTACGACCTTTAGAAATAGTAGCAGAAGTTTGTCGAGCTATTCCAGACGGGCTACATGATGTAGAACCAGCAGTAACACGATCCAATCATTGATCTAACCCAAGCGCTTTCTGCGACCGACAAGCCGAAGCATAGCGGACGTACTCTGCCGCTTTAGGTCTCATATGAGGCCAATAAAAACAACGCTGAAAAAAAGCAAAAGAGACAGAAGAATTGCCCTAAAAGCAAACCTTCAGAAACAAATGAAAAACAAAAAGATGAAAAATTAGAACGACAAGAAAGGAAAAAAAAGAAACATACCGAGAAAGATAAGACAAGATGTAGATGTCTGATTTGTTCTTCACCTTGTAAAAGAACGAAGAGAGAGACGCCCATCCAACCGCACAAAAAGGTAAACCTTCAGGAAGAAGAAGAAGAAAGAAAGAGATGTGGCATGCAGGTGATCAACTAATTAAAAAGAAGAAAAAATGAGAATTAAGAAAAATAAGAAAGGAAGAAAAGAGACAGACGGAAAAAGATAAGACAAGATGTAAGTGTCTGATTCAATCTTCGCTCCGTAGAAGAAACGAAAGAAAGTGACCAGCCCTTCAATGCCTAGGCAACCGCCCATATACAAAAAAAAAGAAAAAGAAGAGAAAAGATATCACAGTTAGACATAAAACAAGAGCGTAGCAACTGCTCAAATTGGAAACTTTACTCCAAAATTTAAATGCCGACAAGCGGAATAGGAAACCTATCAAAGAAAAAAAAAACCTAAACTAAAACCAAAGTAACAGTCCTACTAGTGACTTACCAATCTCAAAATGGTCGACTAAATGGATGTAACTATATGCAAATAGAAAGGTAGTCCGTCCCGAAGTAAGATCGTTAAGAAAAAACCCAAAGAAATTGATTAGATACTTAAGAAAAAAATAAGTTTACTACAGCAAACTGAAGAAAACAATTGGGTAGCATCCCAGCTATAATTAACAAAATACCGTCATAGTAAAACAACCAAATCAAGAAGTCTACAGAAGAGTAGCTAAAAGTCAAAATCCTAAAGCCAAACAAAACAGATTAGAACCTTCGGCGCTTAATGTGAAAAAAAAGGAAAGGGTTAATAGAAGGACGCAACGAAGCACAACCAGAAATGTCGAAACGGAAAGGTGTTGACGAAAAAGAACTAGCTTTCGCATCCGTAGGACAGCTACGACCTTTAGAAATAGTAGCAGAAGTTTGTCGAGCTATTCCAGACGGGCTAGACGATGTAGAGTCAGCATTAACACGATCCAATCATTGATCTAACCCAAGCGCTTTCTGCGACCGACAAGCCGAAGCATAGCGGACGTACTCTGCCGCTTTAGGTCTCATATGAGGCCAATAAAAACGACGCTGAAGAAAAAGTAACGTCTTGGCGACACTACGATGCCCAAAAGTAGAGTGAACGTGATGATCGTGAATAATTTTCTTACGTTGGTCGTTAGGAACGACCAGCTTCCACAAATGCTTATCGTCAGAAGAAACCCGTATTCGTTTTCACAAAAAACCTTGAACCACTTGCCCACTAACTGGTTGTACCATTGGTCTTTAGTAGGGCAGGTAATGCCCGAAACCAAAGACAAACCAGTCGACAAATCAAAAAGAAAAGAAAGAAAACGTAAAGGTATAGCATCTTTAGAAGTACAACGAACAGGATTATTAGATTTAGAAATAGATATCGAAGCAGAAAGTGAAGAAATATCTAGAGAACCGGTACCCGGAGTAGACAACTGCTGACGATCATAGTGCTTGTATGCGTTAACCGAAGTTGTCTCAAAAGATGTAACTTCAGAAGACGTAAGTCGTTTATACTCGGCTATGGAAGCCTTTGATTGAGCGAGCTGTCTTCCATACGTCAATGTAGTGCATTTTTCTTTAAGTAGCCTTGTTTCACTCAGAACTAGTATGCTTCATTTTATGTGGGATAGTTATTCTTCTAATTCTTCTAGGCTATTGCTTCGGATGTTGTATGTGGCTATGTCAAGTTTCGTTTTTCGTTTACTTCTTGGTGTTAATATTTTTTGCCAATTTTTACCCCTTCCCCAGAATCTTTGAGAAATTCGACATAATGCTTTAGAGGTTCTGTGCCTTAAGCTTTCGCGTTCGCAAGACTGCTTGGAAGATAGGTTAGGATATGGAAAAAACGGTTAGGAGTGGTTAGGAATGATCTCTTCCATATAAGGAAGTGAGAAAGATCACGAGCTCGCTTAGGCGGCGTCGCTATGTTTCTGAAACAGATCTGCTCTCCACTGAGTTCGTCGAGTTCGCATTTGTTAGATTAACTGTTTATAGAGTAAGGGCGCCAAACGTGAGAGACGGACGTGTCTATAGAGTGCGGAAATTGTAAATTCTAATTACTGCCTTCTGGCAGCGATATAAAAGTGCTAGTTATTAGAGAGTGTTAAGGGAACAATAAACTAAATTCAGAAACAAATTCCAGTGGCTTAGCTCTACCCAGTGCAGTGCTACAAAAAAAAATTGTGAAGAAACTAAAAAATATAAATTTGTAAGTCATAGATTGTAAGTACAGATAAGAAAGTTATACCATTGGGTAGAGGGCCCAAAGGCCTTTCATTTGACGGGTTGAACTTTCCTGAGGACTAAACGGTTAAAGAGTTATAAGGGCGCAAAGACTTATCAGTTAAACACAGATAAGCTCGAAACTAAAAAAGGAGTAGAGTTAAAAAAAAATAAGTGAAAGTGTTAAGAGATAGAAGACTTTCTTAGCTTTCTTCAGACACTTATCGTAAAAATCTGAAAACATTTAAAAACACGTGATTTTAAAAATTAGATAGATAAGAATAATTATTAGTTTTTTAATGGCAACTTTTGTTTTTTAAATTAAAACTTGCTTAAAATTAGGTAATTAGATTTTAGGGAAGTGCTACGGACACTTTGCCAGTAGTTTCAAACTGGTAGGATCAAAGGTTAAAATACAGTAGCAAAAACGCTGATAAGATTGAGATATGGGGACAATTTAGTTAAATTCTATGTTAAAATACCTTCTTTTTAATATCAAACAGGGATTTTTTCTATAGAGAGAAATAACCAAAAATTAGTTAAAATAAATAAATAGATACTGTGTAATATAATGAAATAAATTAGAACGTTTAAGTTAATAAGCTAGAATAAGGATAAGGAATTCCATCTAGATAGTAGCAAGATGTCAAGCGGAGAGGAAACATATAGTACCCCAGTAGCACAATGAAAAATTATTAAAAAAAGAAAATATAGAAGCGGAGGACCAGAAGATGCAGATGCGGAATCAGAGATGGTGTTTGTGTCACCTAGAGGAACAGCTAACTTTTTAGCAGAAATAAGATCACTACAAACTGAAGGAGGAATACAAGCTTTCGAAATTAGCCATCAACTAAGTCAACTTGAAGCCTTTATTAAAGAGAATAGGAATGTTCACATGGCAATAAAAGAGAAAGTGAGACAACAATAAAATGTTTCTACAATTTGGAAAGCAGCAGGCAATTAATAGACAATGAATGGGGAAAATATGTAAATGAGATAAGAGTTAGCTCGACTAGGGAAATAGTAACATATAGTAAAGAAGCTAGCGAATGAGCCGATAGCAGCTTTTTTGAAGAAAAATGTACTCAAAAGTAGCCACTAGTCCGATAGTACCAAAGCAATACATGTATAAAGATGCAAAAACGAGCCCAATAAGGTATTCAGAGGTGGTGAAAATGGACACAGCAAGCAGTCCGGTTTTTGAGACCATGAAAAAGATAGCACCACAAAGGGCAAAGATGGTAATAATTAATGATAAGGCAATTACGGATATAGAATCTGCTAAGGAGACAGAAAACGAAAGCGATAAATGGGAGACGGTAAAGAAAAGAAAAACAAAAACCAAAAAAGAGAACGAGCAAGCAGAAGAACCTGCAGAAAAAAAAGAAAAGGCTAAGAAAAAAGGAAGATCGGAAGCAGTACTGATCAAAGTAGCGAATGAAGAAAAATATGAGGAGGCATTGAGGGATATTAGAAAAGCGGACATAGAAGGTATAAACGTCAAAGTACAAGGAATTAGAAAAACCAGAGAAGGTGACGTACTCCTCAAAGTAGAGAAAGGCATAGGAAAGGCAGAACCGCTCAGGGCGAGAATAACAGCTACGACGAGCAGAGAAGTCAAAACATTATTCACGGAAGTGCTAATGGAAATAAGAGATCTCGACTCAATTTCAAACAAGAGAAAAGTGATGGAAGCCATAAGGACGAGATACCCAACATCGAAAGCGCGGATGAAGAAAATGTTCGGAACCACAAAGGGACAACAAATTGCCCAAGTGCTGATGGATATAGAAACGGCGGAAAAAAATACTACCGACGGTCACCTACAAGTAGGATGGATGGATGAGATGCCACAAGTGCTGGGAAACAGGACATATGTCGTGGAACTGCAAGGGACCTGATAGGGACAGCCTATGCTTCAGATGCGGCGAAGGAGGCCACCTTATCCAAGAGTGCAACAGAGAGGAAAAATGTCCACTCTGCGAAACAATTGAAAAAGGGACCGGGATAGAACATAGGGCCAACTCCAAAAATTGTAGCTACGATAGAATCAATATCAAACAGAGAGAAATTCCGACAACTGAATAATGGAGATAAAAACTTTACAAATAAATTTGAATAATAGAAGAGTCGCTTATGACATGGCAAAACAAGTTGCAAAAGAAAGAGACATAGACCTTATGTTGTTTTCAAAAATGGGTGGTGTTAGAGACAAGGACATATTAAAAGATAAGAGTGAGAAAGCAAGCATCTGCATACTAAATAATCAGTTAGTTATAAGTACATGTGGGGCGGGTAGGTGTTTTGTGTGGGTTAAATTAAGTAAGATTAGTGTTTTTAGTACCTATTTTTCTCCTAATGAGGACGTTGAGGTTTTTAAAGCGGATCTCGAAGAACTAGCAAAGGCCATAAAATCAGCAGCAAAAGGAGGTGCACTAATTGGTGGCGATTTTAACGCTGCGTCTAGTACCTGGGGCGCAACACAAAACAACAAAAGAGGAAACATAGTAGAGAAATGGATGGCTAGCCTAGACCTCATAACTCTTAATAGAGGAAACAAACCAACCTTCGAGAGAGGAAAACAAAAAACCTATATTGCCCTAACATTGAGCACCAACGATATGAAAGAAAGAATAACAAACTGGCAAGTCCTAGAAACTGAATCGCTTAGCGATTATCGTTATATATATTCTAAAAGAGAAAACAACGGTAACCCCAACCTGGAACACTAATAAATTGAATAAAACAAGACTGGAGCATATGGTAAAACAAACGGCCGAAGAAGACCTAAATACAGTAGATAAAATGACTAAATTCTTACGTCAACTATGTAAAGAAACTATGCCGATAAGAACAACAAATAAAAGGGGAGAATACTGGTGGAACGACGAGATCAACTTACAAAGAAAAAGATGCATCAAAACAAGAAGGAATTACCAACATCAGATTAGGAAAGGTGATGAAGCTCAGGATGAAAAGAAAATACTAACGGAGGAAAGAAGATGATAAAAAAAAGTAAGAAGGAGTGCTGGAAAAAGATCTGTGACGAGCTCGATCAAGATATTTGGGGAAAAGGGTACAAGTTAATCTATAAAAAGATAAGAAAAAAAACTATAATTGCTTTGGATAATAAAAAAATGATAGAAAACTATTTCCCGAAGAAGATAAACTTAAAGAAAGGAACAGATATAAAAACCAGCTTTTGGATTTTGAACCAATATCTAGCACGGAGGTGAAAGAAGCAGCAAAAAGACTTGCTACGGGCAAAGGTCCAGGACCTGATGAAGTTCCTGCCGAAGTGGTAAAGGTGGTGGCTATACAAAGAGCACAGACCTGGGCCAATGTGTTAAACTCGTGTGTCAGAGAAGGTAATTTTCCACCGTGCTGGAAAAAAGCAAACCTAGTACTAATACCAAAGGGAGAGACGAGTTCAACATATAGACCTATTTGTCTGATAGACGCTGCGGGTAAGATAATGGAGAGGGTACTGGCCGAGCGCCTCAAACATAAAGTTGATAAGAAGCTTGCTGACAACCAATTTGGCTTTTGAAAAGGGAGGTCAACAATAGACGCAATAAGAGTCGTGACGAAAGAAATAAAAGAGGCCAACACTGGGACATGAAGGACAAGGCAGGTTTGCCTAGTGATAGCAATAGATGTACAAAATGCCTTTATCTAGACGACAAATAATGAAAGCACTAGTGGTAATGGAGATACCAGGATGTCTAATAAATACACTACAGGACTACTTGATAGATCGAAGCATACAGATGAATGACTCGAAGGGAAGAAATATAGTACACAAAGTAACCTCCGGGGTTTCACAAGGTTTGGTCCTTGGGCCAATCCTATGGAATGTTATGTACGACGGAGTACTAAGATTAAATATGCCAGATGGAGTTAAACTGATTGGCTTTGCAGATGATCTCACAATAGTTACAAGATCCAAACAGATACAAGAAGCAGTATATAGAGCAAAGATAGCAATGGAAACCATTAAAAATGGATGACGGAAAACAGACTAAAGCTGGTTCCAGAGAAAACAAAAGTAGGACTAATGACGGGGCAAAGAATCACAGCGCTAAATTGAGAACTACTAGGGCAAAAAATAATTACCCAAAAAAGTATTAAGGTCTTGGGTATAACCATTGATAAACACCTTTGCTTCATTGAGCACGTCAAGATGATAACAGATAGGGCTCTTACAAAAGCAAACGCATTGAAGAGAATACTTCCAAATCATGGAGAAGTCAGATCATCAAAGAGGAAAGTTATAGCACACTCGGTTGATTCAATCGTATTGTACGGAGCAGAGATTTGGCAGGAAGATAGGGTGCAAAGAATCCTAGCAATAAGAATAAATCGAGCTTACAGAACAGTAAACACACAACACGTTATGGTGGTTGCTGGAATCCCACCGCTACAGATCCTGGCTAAAAAAAAAGGTAAAATGGACACTAGTGCAACAATAGCGGAATGGCAGAAACAGTGGGAAGAGAGAGTCATGGACAACAAAACTGATTCCAAACATATACTCCTGGATACACAGAAAACACGGGGAACTGAGTTACTATACGACGCAGCTGCTGACTGGGCACGGTGAAAATAGAGAATACTTGCACAAAATTAAAAAAAGAGAAAATGGCAACTGCGCGGATTGTAGTGAAAAAGATGATAAAGAACATGCGGTGTTTAAATGTAAAAGATGGAAGGAAGAAAGAAGGAAAATCGAAGAAAAGATAGGAGAAGAAATAAAAGCATCTAACATCATTAACGTAATGTGCGAGAACGAGGATAAATGGAAAGAAATAGAAAGTTGGTACACAAAAATAATCAAGAAAAGAGAGGAGGAAGCAAGGAAGAGAGAAAAAGGGATAAGTAACTAAAGAGACGGCTAGTTGCCAAACTAGCATAGCGAAGAATGCGAAAGCGGTACCCTATGCTGGTGAAAAGGAGATGTGAGGAGAGGTTTTAGTGGGTAGGCCTTGCCAAGATGGCAAGGAGAATCCCACACTCCCCCGTAGAATGCGAAAAGGCAATAAATGGTTTCCCCTCCTCCAAAAAAAAAAAAAAGACTAACTGTTTATATTGCGTACTCCAAAAGTATTTCCAGTTCGACTCTGGATTCTACTCTCTCGTTTGCAGTACGCACTGGGCTGTATGTTATAGAGTTGTCTATTCTTTTGTATACACACAGATTGTTATCAACTTGATCGTAGTTGACAATGTTGTCAGTCATACTGCATTTTCTTAGAAATTGACATTATATAGTTCATTTATCACAATTTTTTACACTTTCAATTTCTAGTACACCGAAATGCTATAGAGCAACAAACACGAAGAACACAATGCAAATGTTACGAGAAGTCGCAATAAATTAAAAAACCTGTAAACCAACAGTCTTAAATGTTGCTATAAATCAAACTGATTCAAGTATATGCCGAATACTAATTGATTGCTTACATAAAAAAGCACATGTTTCACAACGAGATAATTAAAAGTATCTACTCTTAATTAAAACGCGTACGAAAAAAAATCTGTTTTTTAACATGTGTAAACAGATAATTAACTTATTGAAAAACACGATCTAATCCCGAACATTTAAATCAGTGTAAACAGTAAAATTAATTTTGATTTTCTAATAAAATGCTGTATGAGTACCTACTGTAAATTGCAATTTAGAAATAAAACATGTAATCTTGTCTAATTTGCTGTTATAACTGCAGCTCATAAAGTTCTTCACTCTTACCATATCTGAACTAGTTGAATAAAAATGCACTACCGGGTCAACGCTTTCCTTCAGGTTTTTTTGATTTCCTTTTCAAAAATTCAATTACAAAAATCATCTACCCACACATCTACGTCCGTAGTATTTAACGTGATTTATATACCTTATTGTTACGTTACTTCATTGTGTTTTGTTAGTAGGTGTTGATATGAGTGTGGGTTTATCTGACAACTTCTACAAATTTGGTAGTAGATTTGAATAATTTAATTAACTGTTATTGCGTTAACGATTATGATTAAACATGTTTTTCAGTAACTAATTACATAACTTTACATTTATTGAAAGTACTTTGTTTCCATAGGATGGTTTTCAAGTAAAAGTTTAATTTAAATGAATTAGATGTTATGATTTTAATAGCTAAAATTTAATTAATAATATGTAATCAAACTACATCAAAAAACTGTACCACTTTAATTAAAAAAAATTAATTAGCGAAATGTAGAAAAACCGCACGACTATATGTGAAAGTAATGAGTGAATACAGACGCAGAAAAAAACTAATTCATTCAAAAATTTTGAATAATAAACTTGAATAAAATAGTTTTTTACCAAAACATGAAAAAAATATAAATACAATCATGTTCAAAACTAAAAAAAATTAACAGTTACAAAAACGTGTACTGTGATTAATTATAAAACTATAGGATTGTTTCTAAATTACAAAATTATGTTAATTTTTGTGTGACATTTTTTTAAAATAATAATTAAAACAATATTTAATAAGTGTCATTTTTTGAAATAAAAAGAGTAGAGTAAATAAATAACAAAACATATTTATCATTAAATAAAACTTAAAAAAAAGATTTTTTTTTGGTAATACGTAAAAAAAGTGTTAAATATTTTTAAGTTATTTATTACTAACTTTTTTAATAAATTTAATTTTTTTGATACATTTTAATAAAGCATTGTCTGAATTTATAGTAATAATAATGAAATAATAATAATAAAAATCACTAAATAAATTTTTATATTTTTAAATAATAGTACAACGTTTATTATTAAAACTAATTTATTGATACTGAAAAACTTTACACACTTGTTTAACACTTATTGTTTACATTAAAGTCACGTACAAGGTTATACTTCGTAGATTTATCTCGAACACGCGTTAACCGTACGTTAGTCACCTATTAGTATGTGTCGTATAGGCACGTGGTCTACAATTGTAGACCATTTTAGTTTTTACAAATTATATTATTTAAAAACAAATAAACAAATTAATTGTACATAATATGTGTTGAAACGTTTTCAAATTCAAGAGACTTCTCGAAATTGTTATCCATCTTCTAGAAGATGTACCGAAAGATATGGAACACTCGAGAAGGATTTCCAAATGTGTATAAATACCGAACAAACAAATCGTAGGTCAGTTATTGCCGTAATGCGAAGACAGCAGTGTTAAGAAGATTATTCAAGTCTAAATAAATAAGTCGTTAACGCGTGTTATAAATAAATCTACGAAGTACGTGACTTTAGTGTAAACAAGTGTAGTGTGTGAAGCTATCCGCGGACTTTATCTTATCTTCGTGTAGGTGATATAAATTAGTGTAAGTGTTTTTATTAAATATTATTAGATTTAATTAGTTCGGTTAATTTAAAAGGGTACATATTTCTAGTATAAGTAAAAATATTTTTAGTAGTTTAAATAGATTAGTTTTAATAATAAAATTCGTTACAGTGTATATTGTATATTCTCTGAACTATTTCCAATAAAATAAAATGTTTGTGATATGTAACCAGTTTTATTTGGCACGGAGAAAATAATCACTAACCTGCATTTTATTAAAAAGATTTATTGAACATTAATATGAGGTATTTGATTAAACAACAACTCTGGTGTAACTTTGGCAAAAAAACCTTGTATTCTTTAGAACAAAACATAAACGACATTCATTCAAAATAACAAAATTTAAAGTTGATTAAAAAAATTAACGTTTTAGAGAATACCAAAAATATCAAATTATTACTCGCTCAAACAATCAGTACAAGTGTCTTTCATATGATTTTTGCAAGCAAACCTCTCGCACTTCACACAGGATCTTCTAGATGATTTGTTTACATTTCGAGGGCAAACATGGAAACGTTTGACATAATCGAGAGGTCGCTGATGAAGTGGAGGAATATTTGTGGTGCCCAGCAGGCATTGAGCACGTTGCCGTATTCCTTTTGGTAATTGAATGATTCTTGATCTGACTTCAATTTGCGGTCTGATTAGTTCCCAAGCACACTTCTCAAGAAATTCGCTGCGCTTAAATTTGTCAAGGAGGTGGTTTGCCTTATGGACGTAAAGAGCATTTATGCCAGGAATATTTAGTGGATCAAAAAACACCACCAATGGCCATCGACGTGTAATCTTTGCTACATCATAATTCTGGCATAACTGATCCACCAGATCTACACCAATTTTGGTGCGGTTGTAGTCAGTGATCATTTCTGGCTTTATGACATCTCCTGTTGTTTCATCTATTGCATCCTCATGGTACAATCTTCTTGGAAACAAAAAAAGGGAAGGCCTCTCTTCGCGAGTCTTATGAGGTAAAAAACCTTGAGGGACCTCACGTCTGTGTTTTCTTACAGTACCTAAATATGTAACCTTTTCTTTAGCAAATTTTTGACGAGCGATTGACTACTAAATCAATTGTCCCCAGTAATATTGCGATTGGTACCTGCAACTGGCTCTACCAATCGAAGAGTTATTTTTTCGGCGCTGTTACCTTGTTTGTATAAGCCTTCGGGCTGTATTTCCACATATGTTTCCAAATTCAAGGTATAGGACGTTTTAGTATCTACTAGCGCAAACATTTTTATGCCATGTTTGGCTGGCTTACTCGGGATGTATTGTTTAAATGCACAACGTCCTCTAAAAGTTAATAATTGTTCATCTACAGTACGATACACACTCAAAATAAAATTGCTTTGAAAATTACTTAGAAAAATATCAAAAAGTTCTATAATTAGAACTAATTTATCAATCTCTTTCCGCTCATTTCTGGTACGCACGTCATCGAACCTTAGACATCTCATAAGAAACCGAAATCGCTTCTCACTCATTGCTAAGTAGCACGACTCAATTTCGCTTTCTTTAGGGTTATCCTAAATTCTGTGTAAATTTTTTCTTGAGCTTCTGAGAGTGCCAATCAGAAACAAAATACCAATGAAAACTCCTATTTCAGTCTCATTAGTTTGCCTAGCATCTTGGTTTTTTTGGTATTGACTTTGTACTTTTTGAATATACACGTTTGTTGCAACGGTTATCATCCTAATAACAATTTCATTCACAAATAACTTTAGGCATTCAATTTCTGTTGCAACATCGCGTGCCCTTCTTTTTGTACCGGGAGAAAACTTAACAATATTATGAGAACGCACACGAACTTGTGTATTAGGCCTAGTCTTTTTCCATTTAGTGACTTTGTTTTTCCCAATATAAAAATTTGAGAGCGGGGCTTCACTTGAATCGTCTGATAATACTTCTTGATCCGAGACTTCTAGTTCAAATTCTGTGTCGTGGTCACTGCTTTGAATTGCATCGACCTTATCCTTCATCCGACCAATAATAGAAGTTTCTTCATCACTAGACATGTCGTCGAACTACCTCAACCATACTTCCGGATCTTTGATCTTTTGACGCGTCTTTTTTTAGGGTCAGACATCGTTTTTTCTAAAGTATAATTGTATTTACGCACACTTGTATTAAAATAAAATAAGTAACTAGTAACTTAGACGCACTAAAATAATAATAACGGCAGTACTTAAGTGAGAAAAGTTTACGTCAATGGCCACGTGGTCTACGTATGTAGACCAGACCTGTTGAAGCGTCAATAAAACTCACAACCGCACAAGTGGAGAAAAAACGAAACACTAATCAGGTAGAGCCACTTAACAACAACAGCTATTGAGATGCGCGCGCAATTTCAACAAAAAACCGAAGCGCTACTACTGTTGGAAGAGAGGCGGTCTACGATCGTAGACCAGGTGACTAACGTAGAGTTAATTACTTATTTATTTAGGCTTAAATAATCTTCACTGCTGTCTTCACATTACTCAAATACCTGCCTTATGATTTGTTTGTACCGCATTTATACATTTTGGCTAAACGTTCGCGAATGTTCCACATCCTTCGGCGAACGTTCTAGAAAATGGGTAACAAATTCGAGAAGACTCTTAAAAATAATTTCTCAAACGTTTCACTGCCCCCTTCTTAGGACTGTTCTGTCCCAAAGCAAAAGACTGGATGCAACACCGGTAGAAAGGATCGTGGCAATAGCGGCAGCTTCCTTCATTTCGGCAACTTTCTTGACCATGAAAGTAACAGTCAATGGATTTTTCTTGACCCAATATTCGCCTTGGTTGGTAACTACAGACCAACACTTGAACGCCTTTTCCTCAGAAGACGATCTCCAACATGTTTTGAACTGTCCTCCAATTCAGTTGATCTAAGCCACAACCAATTTCTTAACATTGTGGAACTCCATTTCTCTCTTGAGATTACATAACGTTCTCCACAGCTTTTTGTATAACGGCTTCGTACTTGATTATTTCTTGGTGACCAGATATATAACACATTAATACACTGCACGACTTCATAAACGCCCTCCCATTAGCTTTGCAGCTGTGGTGACAAACCACGTCTACTTTAAAGATTATACAACCATATCATGTCACCAGGTTGAAAACCACTATTTTGTGCTTTGCCGTCATATCTAGTCTTCATCCTGTCGCTTGCAATTTGTGTGTTTTTACGGATCTTCTAATGTACTTTGTCTAGCCTTTTGGTCAGCTTGCTGACGTAATCTTCTCCAGCAACTTGTTCTTTCGTTCTTTGTTCAAATTGGAAGTCGCATGGCAGTCGTATTTCGCGACCGAGCATCACACAGGATAGTGTTTGGCCTGTGCTTTCGTGAACGGATGATCGGTATGTCATCAAGAAAATGTGCAAATACTGATCCCAGTCTCTTTGGTGTTCGGACACTACTTTGGCTAAGTATTTTCCCATTATTCGATTCATCCACTCAACCATGCCATCAAATTTAGAATGGAGAGACGTCGTCCTAGATTTCTTAATTCTCAACAGTCCGTAAACTTCTTGAAACAGCTCAGACTCAAAGTTGCGTTTTTGATCGGAGTGTAATTCCAACGGAACTCCAAACAGGCAGAAAAACTCTTTTAATAATACAACTGCAACTGAAGCTGCTTTATGATTGGGTATGGCGTAAGCCTCCGTCCATTTCGTAAAATAATAAATGGCTACCAGGATGTATTTATTTCCGGAATCGGATTCTAGGAGCGCCCCTGCAAAGTCAATCGCTATTCTTTCCTACGTTGTATTGCTTCATAGGTGCTTTGCGCTTTCTCGCTGGACCACTTCTTGATGCGCAGACCGTGCATTTCATGACGTTTTCTATGCACTTCACCCAGTAGAATCGTTCTCGAACTTTTTCCAATGTTTTCTTAATACCAAAGTGTCTTCCTGATGTACCATCGTAGAGATGTTTCAACACTTCTGACACCCGGCTCTTTGGCAACTGTAGTTTGTTTCCCGTCCTCTCGATACTCTCTAAGGATCGCTTCAAAAGACCGTCTTCTGCTACCAAGCACGCTTTGATGTTTCTGCCAAAATCACTCACTTCTTCCCAGGTTGATCGACGGCCGTTTTCTTTCCAGGCCAGGAATAGTCTTATTTCAGGATCGTTTTTTTGTTCGCGACGCAACTGCTTAGGTTCCCACTTCTAATCAACCGGAGGTCTTGAACTTTTTCTTCAAGTCGCGAACAATGGCTGCAGTCCGCTGGACATGGTCTTCTAGACAAGGCATCAGCGTTCCGATGACTGCTTCCAGCACGGTGTTCTGTGTCATAGTCATACTCTTGCAGTCTCTTGTTCCATCTTGCCACTCGTCCTTCTGTGTTACTGAACTGCAATAGCCATTTTAAAGCGGCATGGTCTGTTCTTAGTAAAAAGTTTCGTCCATACAAATATTTGTAGAAATGTTCTTGACGACTGCTAACAGCTCTTTCCTAGTCACGAAATAATTCCTTTCTGGTCTAGACAAAACTTTGCTAAAATACGCAATAGCTTTTTCTTGTCCATCTTGAACCTGCGAAAAGACTGCGCCATGGCCAGATTGCTTGCGTCAGTATCCAAAACAAATTTTCCATCTTCTTTGGATAACTCAATATCCGCGAAGTGATTAGCGTCTGTTTTAATTAATGGAAAGCTTTTTCGCAGACTTTATTCTATCTAAATTCTGCTTTTTCTTTGTTCACTTTTGTCAAAGTTTTGGCAATATTGGTAAATCCGGGTACAAGTCGTCTATAATAGGTGCACATCCCAAGGAAACTTCAGACCTGTTATTTGTCGATTGATCTTGGCCATGCTTGCATTGTTCGGATTTTGTCTGTATCAGCCTTTACTCCATCTGTAGATACGACGTGGCTAAGTTATTGCATTTCTTCCTTAAATACGTGACACTTCTTTGGGTTAGTTTTAGGTTTGCCCCACGTAGTCGCTGGAACACTTTTTTCAAATTGTTGAAATGCTCTTCAAACGACCTTCCAACCACGATCACGTTATCCAGATGGTTTCCATCAAGCGTTCGAATTTTGCTAGAGCGTTACACAGGCCGAAGAGCATGACAGTGAACTGCCACAAACCAGTTCCAATCATAAAAGCTGTTTTTTCACGATCCTTGCGTTCCAATTCTACCTGCCAGTAACCACCCTCTAAATATAACGTGGAAAATCTGTTACATGCAAAAGTTGAAACAATGTCACTGCCTAAAATAAGGTAACTTAAACGATGTTATGCCGCTGCTCAGTGGAGACGGAGTGGGTTATATTCAAAATTTCGTGATTGATTTGGATAAACTTGACAAAAACACAAAATCGAAAAGTAATAAAGTCAAAATCAAAGGGCGCCAGAAAGGAGTAAAGCGTAATGGACTTCTGACCCTTGCCAACCACAAGCCCGCTCCTGAAGGATACACTCTAAATGGACTTACCTTAATAGAGTGTATCTCACTAAAATCTGAAATAATCTAATAAAATTACACACGCTAAGGCCGACGGAATTAAAAGCTTGATTACAATTTAACTATTTAACATTTATTTGAACACAAAAAAAATAAAATAAAATAGTAGTATTGAAATCAACAAAATTAACAAAACAAAACACCAAGAACAAAAGGTGCGTAAAATGAACGTTTAATAAACAATTAAAAAAAATAAAGTTAACTGAATAAATACACAAAAACAAAAAAAAACATACAAAATTTAAAGAAATAAAACAAAGAAAATTGGTAAATCTTAAATTACCTAGAAATCACGGCCGTGTGCGCGCTACAAAAAAAAACTTACTTAAATATAAAACGAAATAATTCGTTATTAAGACAAAAATTTTTAATCGTAGATTTTCACAATTACGTCCAATATAAAACTTTACTTCAGCGAAAATTTTGTCACGTATTTTCGACAAATACTAACAGTTATTATTTACATTATCGGTACAACATCAATTCGCGATACTTTTGATTTTTTTTTCTTAAAATCTCAAAGCTTTTAAAACACAATCGCGTAAACAAAAATTTCACATTTAAATAATCGGTACAAAATAAATACCTTGAATTGTCGTCGTAACTCCAGGAAAGAACTTGTGGTTGATTCTGAGTTGCCAGCTGTCTACGGGAAGAAACGTTGTAGGGTACCCCAAACAATGGAATGACGGCGGAAGAATTTTCTTTTAATACCAACTTGAAATCCGCATAAAAGCGAAAACTGGATTTTTACCACAACACTTCGATAGCAAATCCAACTCGAAACGTTAGCGTAATTTTGGAAACCATGAAGTACATTAAACCGTAAAATTACGAATTTGGAAAAACAAACGTTTCCACCACAACACTAAATTTTCACGGTTTCATTTATTTCACTTCCGCGGTATTACATAACGGGACGGTAAAGGCACCCCGAACTACATCTCGATACCCGGTGTTCTTAATTGCAACCACAATCTTCCTCCTCAAAATCAAAATTTTATCCTTATAACACCTCGTAATCCCACTTAATTCAACAAACTTGCGCCGTAAAATCTTTGTAAAAGATGGAACACTAAACAAAGTAAATTAATAAAGATGAAAAATATTGTCACCACATGCGTCACGTCACGTACGCACAGCGTAAAGAATATTTCCATAAAAATCGCATACTCAGCTAAACTACCAAATGAAACAATCGCACTCGAAAATGGGTTTAAAATAAACAAAAGTAGATACTAAGAAAATGTATTAAATTTCATTCCAGAAAAGAAACCATAAATTAGATAAAGTTGTTGTTACAATGCAATAACCAGAAAAAAAAATTAAATCATAATAAAGACCACGGACCTTTATGCGTTTAAAAAAAAAACCAATAATATCTGTGAAATAATTATTAAATACAAATCAACTTAAATTGACGTAATAAAATTAAACCAGTGAACGTTTTCGATGCTTTAACGTGCATTACTCAATCGCTTATAAATTAAGCAAAATAAATTCAAATGCAGGGTCTTTTACAAAAGATTCACTACCAAATTTCAACGCCGGTTACTGGGATCCTGACAGGGTGCCTAACGTATCGTTAATTCTAGGTAAAGAGTAGCTATTCTTTTAGTCAGGTCGTTTACCTGTCTGTAGTCTACGCAAAACCTCGTTGATCCGTCCTTCTTCTTACGAGTACCACTGGGGATGCCCATGGGCTACTTGAAGGTTCAATCATGTCTTCTTGCTCGATGTCCGTAATTATTTGTTCGGCTTCTTTTCTTTTCACCAATGAAAGTCAGCGTGGATGTCGTCTTATCGGCCAAGCGTCTCTGGTATTAATTTTATGCTTTACCACGTTAGTTCTTCCTTTGGAACCACTCTCCAGCGCGAACACATCTTGATACTGCTGGATCAACACCTTAACTTTAGCCAGCTGGTCTTGGCTGAGGTTTTGGCATTTGGAGGTAAGAATGTCCAATAGATGTTGTGGGCACTTCTTTGGCGACGTATTTTTGTTAGATTTTATGCATTTCACAATTTAGGATACGGGCGCGCGTTTGCCTACCACTGTCTTTTTTTTCCACGTTACTGGATCTGAGTTGATATTTAAGATCCTTACTGGCATCGTGTTTTTCACTCGTACTAAAGTTCTGCTAACGAGTAGTTTTTTTTCAATAAGTCGCCTTCCATTGGTTCAATCGCGCGTATGTAGCCTTTCCGAAGATTTCCATCCAGACGTGCCACTACCACATTTTCAGTCTTTGCAGGCAGAGTCCCGTTTTCACTCAATAAGACTCGCACGGCTGCCTTCACTGACTAATGAAAAGAAATTTTTTCATTGTCGATCTTCAGGACATCGTTCTTCATATCCAAATAGAACCCATACTTCTTTATCAGGTCCATTCCCTGGATAACTTTTTCCGTGATGTCGGCTACTAGTACTTAATGGTCGAGTACTCCATTTCCTAAACCAATGGTTATTTAGACTTGTCCGTAGGTAGATATTTTTTTGCCCATTGCCGTGCAAAGCGTATTGTTACTGGTGATGTCTTCTTGTTTTCCAATAACATGTCAGGATGAATGATGGTCTTCGTCGCTATTGTGTCAACCAGTAACTGAACACTTCTTCCATTAATCTTGTCATCGAGATAAATGCTATGCAATTGCTCCATTGACGATGCCATTTGAATTGTAATCTCCGGAACCTGACTGGATGAGATTAACTTTTGTCTCTTTTGGTCAACTCGTTCCAAAGTTTTTAGCGCTCTTCTTGTCTACTTTTTGGGTTTAGTACGATGTCGTGGTACATGACCTATTTCACCGCAGTTCAAAGTTTTCACTCCTCTTTCCCGAAGTATTTGTTGCGCTATTTCCTTGATGTTTTTCAGTGTCTGCGCGGGTACTTCTTCAGCACAGCAAAGTTATTGATCGTCTTGTTGCGACTCATGTTTCGCCGCTTCGAACTCTAAAGCATGGATTAAGGCGTCTTTCAACATCTTCGGTCGAGCTAACTGGAAAGTCTGCTGCGTTATGTTGTCTCGGAGGTCGTCTATAAAGGTTCCAATAGCCAATTTGTCTAAAACAGTATCTGGCGCCGTAGGATACGCAAGCCGTGTTAGTCTGGCGATGTCAGCCTCAAACTCTTGAAGACTTTTGGCAACTTTCTGAATCTGATTTTTAATTTGAGCCTGGTACACTTGTTGAAGATGAACATCTCCATATCTCCAAGTGCTTCTAGTAGGTTGACCGGAACTTTACCATCAAAATTTGGCGGTACAACTTTAAACTTGTGAGTGGTTTCTTCCCGATGGTCTATTACTAAATCTTCATTCGTGACGCTTCCTTCACCGTGACAATTTATTTGGTTCATTCCTTCTTCAAGCAGTTGTATTCTTTCTTTAGTTTTTGTTCTAATTTGTCTACGATTTCTTCTATTTTGTCATTCACAGATTCGCAAATTTCTTCTTTTAAATTTAACATATCTGCTTAGGTTTCTTCTTGAACAATTTTGATTTAATTTTCTATGCTCGTTTATATTTCTTCTTTTAAACGTCTAGAATGTTTCATTTTTCTTCTATTATCTGGGTATTTTCAAATAAGTTTTTCTTCAATTTTCTGAGAATTTTCTTCCATTTTCTGCGAATTTTTGTGAAACTTGACTTCCATTTTTCTAAAATTTTTTTCAACGAATTTTCCCTCATTTTTTTATTTATTGATTCAAGAATTTTAAATATTTTTGAATCGATTTTAACCGTTTACGAACGTGTCACCGGCATAAATTTAATTACTAATAGTAATTAAAAAAAACGTTTAATAACATTAATTTTGTAACTGGCTCTTCTTTATTGAACTGGAACGGCTATAAACACTATATAAAGTGCGATCTAAACAATTGTGTATTTATTCGATTCGATACCACACACCTGTATCACAATGTACTACAAATATGTAAACGTTTATAATTAACCGAACTAATTAAATCTAAGAATATTTAATAAAAACACTTACACTTATTTATGTTGTACTATCCGTTATTCGAAATATAAAGTCCGCAGTTAACCTTAGTCTAACACTTGTTTACATTAAAGTCACGTACGAGTTTAATTCGTCGTATTTATCTTGACAGGCGTTAATCACATATTTTTTTAAACTTGAATAATCTTAACACTGCCGACTTCGAATTACTCAAATAACTGACCTTGGGTCTTTCTCTTGTTCTACTTCTTATTGCTCCTGCTTCCCACGCGTTTTTGACTTGTCTCTTATTGTGCATTCTGCAAATACGTCCAAACCATCTCAATTGCTGTCTTTCTATTATATTGATAACTGACTCTACTTCTAGTTCTTTTCTTACTATGTCGTTTCTTATCTTGTCTCTTCTAGTTATAGCCTTAACTCTTCTTTGATACTTCATATCCATGGGATGGATTGGATTTTACTCTTCAATGTATTTGATAACAACTAGCTTTTACTTCCATATGTTAGGATTGGTCTGAATACGGTTCTATATAACGTCATTTTTGTTTTTCTGCTGACTTCTTGTTTACCTATGAAAGATTTGCTCACGCTATGGTACATTCTCGCGGCGTTGCTAATTCTCTCGTTCACTTTTTCTGTCATATTTCCATCCCTATCTATCATAACTCCCAGGTATTTAAATACGTTCACCTGTTCTATTACCTCTCTATTTATTTCTATGTTTATATTTATTTTTTCTTTGCTAATCACTATTACCTTTGTTTTGCTCGTGTTTATTTTCATTTTTCTTTTTGATCGTTTTTCTTCCCATATTTGGAGGTTGTCTTGTAGATATTTTTCTTTGGCAGCGCATACCATTATGTCATCAGCAAAAGCGCATTCTGATATCCTCACTGTTGCTAGCCTGTTGTAACCTACATGTAGCTTTTTGGTTCTATTCCTTGTCGCTTTTATAATATCGTTCATTACTAGCGTAAATAAGGTTGGACTCATTATCCTCCCTTGTCTTAGACCGTCGCGTCGTTTATTGTGAATGTTTGGGATTTTGCATTGCCTTTTCTTATGTAGCTTTTATTGTTATCGTATAGGCTTTTGATCCCTGTTTTTAACATTGGATTGATATTTCTATGGTCAAGGCTTTCCCACACTTCTTTTTGCGGCACTGTATCGAAGGCCTTCTCCAAGTCTAAGAATGCCATATATATCTCCGGGCCTCCTGCTCTGCTTTTTTTCATCATCTGCTTTATACTGAATATATGATCTTGTACACTCTTACCTTTCCTGAATCCACTCTGTGCCTCATCTAGTTGTTCTTCAATTATATTTCTTCGTCTTTTTTCTAGAATTCTTTCGTATATTTTTAATACAATGCTTAATAATTTTATTCCCTTATAATTCGAGCATTCTCTGCTGTCCCTTTTGTTGAATATTGGCAAGATCACTCCAATCTTCCAATCTTCGGGTACTTTTCCTGTGTCCCACGTCTTGTTTAATATTTTTTGTAGCCATTCTAGTCCCTTTGTTCCAAGGTTTGTCATCATTTTACCTGTTATTTTGTCATGTCCTGCTGCTTTTCCTGTTTTTATGCTTTTTATTGCTTTTAGTACTTCTTCCAATTGTATGTGATTCTCGTCTTTCTCCTATAGGTGTTTTTCTCTTTCTTCGTTTGTTGTGTTTCCTGTTTTGCTTGTATTGAGAAGTACTTGGAAATATTCTTTCTATAATTTCTTTTTCATCGGTTAAAATTTTGTTGTCTTTTGATTTTATTTGTCGTAAACTTTGTTGTTTTCCTTTTCTTAAGGTCTTTAGCACTCGGTAGAATAACTTTTGGTTTCCTTTGCTATCTTCCTCCATTTTTTGACCGAATTCTTCCCATGTACTTTGCTTTGCCTGTAAGACCATTTCTTTTACTTTTATGCGTTGATTATGCTAGGTAATTTTGTTCCGTTTTACTTCTTAGATATTGTTTCCACTTTTTTTTAATCTTTACTTGTTTTTTAATGTTTTCATTCCACCATTTGGTTTGTTTCTTTTGTTTATCTAGCGCAATGGTTCCACACTGTTCCCTTGCTGTTGTCAGTACAATCTCTTTAAAGTGTCTCCACATCTGAGTTCCCATTGGTCAGCGTTTGCTGTTATTCTCTCTTCTACATTTTTCCTTTTGCTTGCCGTTTCTGTTTCTTGCAGTTTGTATGTCTTTATCTTCTCGTTTACTTTTGTTCTGTGCCGCGTGTTTGTTTCTAGTGTTTTTTCTTTTTCCGTTATTATACGTAATTTCGCTACTACCAAATAGTGGTCACTATAGATTTTGGGTCCTCTTCTTGTTTTAACATCTACGATTCTTTCCTGGATGCTCTGTTTATGATTACGTAATTTATTATGGATTTCTCGTTTCTGCTTATAACCTCTCTCGTGTATTTATGTATTTCCTTGTGCTTGAAGAATGTATTCGTTATTTTTAAGTTGTTTTCTATGCAAAAATTTATTAGTCTAGTTATTGTTTTTATGATTTTTTCTGTATTGTCCTATTACGTCGATCGCGTCATTGCTTCTTTTTCCTACCCGACAGTTAAAGTCTCCTAGCATTATTAATCTATTATTTATATTTTCTATCATTTCGTTCATATCTTCCCAAAATTCATCTTTCTTTTTTGTCTTTTCATCTTCGCTTGGTCCGTAGATTATTAGAAGAGTTATTATGTTTTGTCGATCTAATTGTATTTCAACTTTTAGTATCTTTCCTGACTTAAATTCCCATTTATTTACACTATTAGCATGATCTTTTCTTATTATGCACCCTACTCTTTCAGCTGCACGGTCGTCTGGTTTTACTCCATTGTATATTACTAAGTGTCCATTTTCCATTTCTATCATCCCATTTCCTTTTTTCTTTGTTTCTGTGATTGCTAATATGTTTAGGTTTGCTTTCGCAAATTCATATATGAGCTCCTGCTCCTTCCCATTAAGACTTCTAATATTCCACGTACCAAACCTAAGATCTGTTTCTTCTTTTTTTGTTTTATTTTGATTTATTTTCTTTCCTGCTCGTAAATCCGTTTTCATTGCCATTTTCGTCTTCTTATTGTTAGTGTTGGTGGTGCTTAGTTTTTTGAATCATTATCGATAATTAACGTGTTCTTGTCGGCTTCTTCCAGCTCCCTTTTTTGCTGGTTCCATCTCCATTCTTTCCCGTCCACTATTAGCTTTTGGTATCCAACTATTTTTGCTCGTTTTCTCTCATTTCTTGCTTTTTCTGCAAATGCCTTGATGTGCGCCTGTATTTCTCTTTCTTATACTGTTAGATCATTCTCTATTCTTATGTTTGTTCCTTTTAATTCCTTCTTCTTTTTCATTATTTCTATTTTATTTTGCCAAGTTTCTATTTTTACTACGATTATTTTGTTAGCTGCTACTTTGCCCACTCTGAATACTTTTCTTATTTCTGGTTTCTTCTTCTACTTCTTCTCTTACCAATGCATCTTGAACTTGTATTCCTATGATCACTATATTTAGTTTTTTCTTATCTCTATCCTGTTCCTCAAATTTTGCTTCCAGATTTCTTACACCCACTTTTAACTTCTCATTTTCCTCTTTCATTTCTATCATCTCATTCTCTCTTCTCTTTAATTCCACTTTAAGCTGTTTGATCTCCTCTTGATTGTTTTTAAACTCTTCTTTCAAACTTTCCATGTTTTTTTGTGCGTGTTCTTTTAACTCTTTTTTCAGTTCTAGAATGGTTTTAAGTATTTCTTCCATTTTTACCGCTTTACTTTTCGGTTCTTCCACGTTATTCTTGTTTTGTTTAGTCGTTGTACTATGTATTGTTTTGCTTTTCTTGAAAACTTCGCTATTTACTTTGATCTCTTCTCTAGGACGCGATATTTTAATATAATCGTCTAGCTTTCCCACACTGCCTCTTTGGCGTGCGTTATCTTTATATTGTTGTTGAATTAGCCCTTCGGTATCGTTCATTTATTATGTTTTAATATTTCGTACAATGAATGCAGCTCTGTATTATATTTTCGAATGGTTTTGGCGTTTTGGGTTATCACCACAGTCTATAAAAATTTTGTAGCCAAGGCGGGAGGTCACCCGGATCAACTCCTCTCGTGTCTATTTTCTTTGACTCTTTGTTTTGCCTACTGTGTGCACTGTGCATGTACCTTAACACTAATTCTAATTTAGATTCGATTTTATATTTAAATTTCGGTTTCTATTTATTTTTATTTATGTACTTTAAATTGTTTATCACTTCGATATTGCAATCGTCGCGTAACCTTTAACCGTATATTAGAATAATATTAACGTTACCTTTATTGATTCAGGCTTTTATCACTTAAAAAGCTCACTTTTAATTAATATGTAGCGGGCCCGTATGTACGAGTTTACACGTTGTCACAATCCCGTAGTAGTTACGTAATAGACAAAAAAGTTCTAGAGCAACAAAATAAAAAGTAGAAATCCACATAAAAGTCAGTGTTCGGTATTAGAACGAGTCGAAAAAAAAACGATATTAAAATCTATGTCAAATTTGACAGATTTTTTTTAATTTTTTTAAAGAAGAATGTAATTTTACCAAATTTGCTAAACTTAAAATAGTTTTGGAATGTGGGGCCCAATTGTCAAACGGTTAGGAACCTTGGGTCTTTAAATCTAACATTATTCTATGCATTTATACAAATATTGATTATAATAAAAATAAACGGTTATTCAATAGATAGAACATACAAAGCAGTGAAAAAATCTACCAAGTAATTAAAATCATATAATCTATGGTATCGCAATTTTGGCCACCAAGAACGGAATTATTAATTAAAATTCTAAAAAAAAACAATTATGTCACAAATTATAAGAGATTGAATTTTTTAAAGACCTCAAATATGCCAACTCACTATGAATGTGTAAAAAAAGATCGTAAAAAACTATCGTCCTTATTGCGATTTGAAGAAACACCAAATTAATCGTTTCATTATTTCGAACACATGTTTAACGGTTTGCATATTATTTTTTATGTATTTATTTTTTATTTAATTCCAACCAAAGAACGATGATAACGCAATACGAAATAACAATCGCGATATTGCTAGATGTTTATTCATCGGCTAATGGAATCCGCTACAGCATGTTAACAAGAAACGTATGGAAATTAATAGATTAAAACGTAGTTAATGTTATGTAATTTTTTTTCTAATTTGAAAATAACAGTTTGCGTTTATTGTGCTGCGCGTGTAATTTTGCGGAGCAACAAGTGACAAAGATTTGTAACTCGTGCACCCGTAAATTACAATGTCTTGTTACAAACAAGATCCAACAGATGTTCAAGCAGGAAGGTGTTGACTTCAGATCGCGGCTGCACATTTCTATTTGGATTTTTTTTTCATTGTTAATATCTAAATTTGTATTTAAATTAATTTTCAACGCTATTATAACGGGTGCCGAAACCTATGTAATTATAGAATACGTTTGTTTAAATAATAATAATAATAATAGTACCGGTAACGTTACGTGCGAAAATACATCTTAATGCTTAGATATAACACGTGCTATAAAGTTGTCAGATCCTTTTTCTATTCTGATATCATAATTATGGGTTACCCAAAATATTTTCAAACATATTAATTTAATATCAACCAAAACTGACACGTTATCAATTAATGTATTCAATGAGCCGCAGGAATCCGATGCAATTATACATTCTGACAGAAGAAATGCTTCCAAAAAAATGGCGTGGGTTTTAACATATCCTTTATACGGAAAACGCGAAAAATTAACAGTTAATGATTTAATATTCAGAAAAGGAGTTGCTTTTTAATTTTTTTAATCTTCGCATACACGTTCGTACTAAAATGGAAACTATTCACAGCGCTTGCTTTGTAGTAGCGTCTATTAATGAACTGTGGAATGTCAATTACACACTTCAACATAGAATTTTTAAATTCTTTTAAGATTTTTCAAATTTATTGTGTCAGTCGAAGTCGCGTTTTTATGCTAATAATCAAAACGACTTTTAAAAAAATTAAATTCAGACAAAAATACGATTTTAAATTTATCAAAAAAAAGTGTATTTTTGTAGTGACGTTATAGCTTCTGATTTTGACGTTAAAGAACTTTTTTAAAGTTGTTTTTTAACAAATTTTACCGCTTTATATCAACACGTTTAAATAAATAACTAAATAACTAAAATTAAAAAATAAATAAATAAATAAATAAATAATAAATAATAAGTAATAACAAAAGGGAGAAAGGGATGAATAAAAGAGAGAGAGGAAGAGGAAAAAGAAAGGCAACAAATATTTGAAAGAGGAAAGAAAACAATTAGATCACCAGACATTAAAAAGATATCGGAGGAGAACGAAGGAAAAACCTCAAGAACAGAAGGAGGAAGGAAAGAAATGGAGGAGTTAAAAGAATTAATGAGAGAAATGATGAAACAGATGGAAGAAAATATGCGAGGAATAAGACAAGAAATCAAAGAAATGAAAAAAGAAATGGGAGAAAGAGAAAAGAAGTGGGAGAAAAGAAAAAGAGAAACTGTTGGAGAGAATAGAAAAACTGGAGAAAAAGCGGAAGACGAGGAAAGATGGAAAAGAAAGAATAATATCGTGATAAAGGGGTGGAGAAGTGAAAAACCACAAAAGATTTAGCAGTGATGCTGGAAGAAAAATTAAATGTAAAAGTAGAGGTGAAAAAGTGACAGTAATAAACAAAGAGAAGAAAATGAGATGGTGGTGGCGGAAATCGGAGGATGGGAGGAAAAACAGAAGGTAATGGAGGAGAAGAAGAAATTAAAGAATACAAGAATATATATAAGTCACGATTTAACATGGGAGGAAAGAAGAGTGCAAAGAGAAATAATGAACATAGCGGTGGAAAAAAGAGCGTAAGGAAAAAGAATATTGGTAGGGTACAGAAAAATAGAGATAGATGGAGACAGATGCATATGGAACGACAAGGATAGGAGACTGTGCAGAGAAAGAGAAGAGAAACTGGGGAACCAAAAGGCAAAAAACTAAAGGGCAAAGGGGGAGTGGTAAAGGAGGGAAAGATGACGAAACGGCAAAGAAAAAGAATAATGAGTGATGGAAATGGAAAAGAAAAAGAAGAGAGAAAAAAAAAGTAAGGAAGAAGCACGGGGGGAGGTGAGTGAGCTGAGAGTATTGTTTTGGAACGTAAAAGGAATAAAAAACAAGGAACATGATTTCTGGAAGTACATCAAGGAACAAGATGTAGTGGGATTACAGGAAACATGGATGGAAGAAAAAGAATGGGAGTGGTGGGAAAAAGGGTTGCCGGAAGAATTTGAGTGGGTGATGCAACATGCAGAAAGAGAAAAGAAAGAGGGAGAGCAAAGGGGGGTATAATAACGGGAATAAGAAAAAAATAGTTGAACCAGGAAAATAAAAAGAAAGTGCAACAGAGAAGAGGAGTTGTAGAAAGGAACATGCAGTGGGGAAAAACAAAAATAAAAGTAGTGACGGTTTATAGCAGTAGAATGAAAGAGACAAGAAAAAACATAGAAGAGATGATAGAAGAGAGGGAAGAGGGATTGATAACAGTAGGAGGGGACTTCAACGCAAGAATAGGGGAAGAGAGAAGAATACAAGAAAAAAAAGGGACGGGAAAGAGACAAACAAAGGACAAGGTGATAAATAAAGAGGGAGAGGAACTGCTGGAATTGTGCAGCAAAAAAGGGTGGGAAATAATGAACGGGAACAGAGAAGAAGATGGAAAGGGAGAATTTACGTACATAGGAGAAAGGGGAGAATCAATAATAGATTTTGTAATGACAAATGAAGAGGCTGCAGAAAAGGTAAAGACATTTAAGGTGGGAGAAAGAGTAGAGTCAGACCATAAACCACTGGAATTGACAATAGAAGAAAGAGAAAGAGAAGAGAGAGAGGAAGAGGAGAAGGACATAACTAAAAAAATGGACAGAAGAGAGTATAAAAAGATATAAAGAGAGAATAGGGAAAACGGTATGGATAAGGAAGGAAGTACAAGAAAGTGTAGAGGAAATGAGAGAGATGATGGAGAAAGCAACAGAGAGAGTCAGATTTAGAAAATGGAAGGGGGAGAAAAGTGGATGGAAGAAATGGTGGGATAAGGAATGCAAGGAAGCAAAGAAAAAGGCAAGAAGAGCATTAAGACAGTGGAAAAAAGGGAAGAAAGAAAAAGAAGAATACAAAGAACTGCTTCTTTGTATTCTTCTTTTTCTTACAAAAAAACATGCGACAGAAAGAAGGAGGAAAACAAAAAGAAACAAGAGGAGCAGATTAAAGGAATAATAACGGAAGAAGATGTATGGAAGCACCTAAAGAAGCAGAGGAAAAAAAACAGGACGACAAAGGGAATAAAAATTAAAGAATGGGAGATATATTTTCGGAACCTGTTGGGAGGGGAAGAACAAAAGCAGGAAAAAGAAAAAAGGAAAGATGCGGTAGTAAGTCAAGAAGAAGGAGATAGGGATAGAATAAAGGAGGAAGAAATAATAGAGGCGATAAAGAATATAAAAAAAGGAAAGGCGACAGGAGAAGATGGGATACAAGGAGAAGAGGGGATATACGGGGGAGAAAATGTAGCAAAAAGGATGACGGAAAAAATCAACAAAATATGGAAAGGGGAAGGATCCCCAGAGAGGTGGAGAGAGGGATTAATATGCCCAATACATAAAAAAGGCAAAAAAATAAAGTCGAGAATTATAGAGGGGTAACATTACTGAGCTCGGCATACAAATTGTACGCGACAATACTGCAAGAAAGATTACAGAAGGAAATAGAGGAAAGAAGTTTGGTACCAGACGGACAAGCGGGATTCAGAAAAGGAAGAAGGGCGATAGACAACATATATATAATGAAACACTTAGCAAATAAAGAACTAGAAAAAAAAAGAGGGAAAATGGTAGCACTATTCGTAGACCTAAAAGCTGCTTTTGACAAAGTGAATAAGGAAAAGCTGTGGGAATATATGAAAAGAAAAAAAATCAATGATAGATTAATACAAAGAATAGAGGAAATATACGAAGAAACGAGAAGCAGGGTTAAAGTGAATGGGGAAAAAAGTGAAAAATTCATAACAAAGAGAGGGTTGAGGCAGGGATGTCCACTGAGCCCAAGCCTGTTCTCGGTATATACGGGGGATCTGGAAGAGACAATGAGAGGACAACAGACAGGAGGGATAGTGGTAGGGAAAGCTAAGGTATGGTCGTTGGCGTATGCGGATGACATAGTGCTGGTGGCTAAGGAGGAAAAGGAAATGAAAGAGATGATGAAAACGCTAGAAAAATATATGAAAAAAAAGAAATGGAAGTAAACACGGAGAAAACAAAGATAATGAGATTTAGAAAAGAAGGAGAAAAAGAAAAAGAGAGGAGTGGAGATGGAGTGATGAGAAAGTGCAACAAGTGAAGGAATTTACATACCTGGGCTACACGATAAAACAGGATAATAAAGAGGGAGAGCACATAAAGGAAAGGGTGAAGAAAGGAAACAGGCTAATAGGACAAGTCTGGGGTGTGGGGGAAAGAATATTCAAGATGGATATAAAAAAAAGAAAATTGCTGTTCGAAAAATTAATAAAAGGGGTGGTAATGTATGGAGCGGAAATATAGAGCTGGAAGGAGTGGAGGGAGGTAGAGGGGCTACAGGAAAAATACTGGAGATGGGTGTTAGAATTGGACAGGGATACACCGGGGTATATTGTGAGAGAGAAGGTTCAGATAGAAAAAATAAGGATCGAGACAGGAAAAAGAGCAATAAAATACGAGGAAGAAATGAGGGAAAGAACAGATTCCAAAATTCTGCAAGAATGTTGGAAAGAGATAAAAGGAGGGAAAGTGAAGTACGGACAGGAGGGCAGAGAAGTATTACAAAAGAAACGGGTACGCGAGTGAAGAAGTGGAGAGATTAAGAGAAGAGGGGAGAGGGACAAGAGAAGAAATAATAAGGAGAGATAGAGACATCGAAAAACAAGAAAGATGGACAAAGATAAAAGAGAGCAGATATAATAGGAATTATAAAGATATCAAGGGTGAAGGGGTGCCGGAATATTTAAAAGACAGTGAGATTAAAAGCGACAAAAGGAAAAAAATGGTGGCAAGGTTCAGATGTGGCAACGAGGACTTAGGGAACAAATATTGGAGAGAAGAACCAGAAAAGTTGTGCAGGCTATGTGGAGAAGAAACGGAAGACCACATGAGAAAGAGATGCAGGGAACTAAGAGAAGAGGTGATGAAAACAGTGGATATCTTAGATGAAAACGGAAAAGGAGCGGAATGGATGGAAGAAGTATGGAGCAGGAGGAAAAAATTAAGGGGGGAGAAGGGATAAGAAAATGTAGTATATGTATAGACAACACGACGAAATTTGTAAGCCAAATGGCAACGAATAAAGTTAAACTTATATATCAACACGTTTAAAACTTTTAAAATTTATTATTTATTACTATTATTAAAACGTATGATTTCATTAACATTGAAACATAGTGGTCCTTCAAACCGGATTGAATTAATTTTTTCTAATGATCGTTTTAGAAAAAAATTAAAAAAATATATTTTAAAGAGTTAAGAAATATAGTAAATTTTTGCTTTCGTTGTTGTGTTAAAGCAGCATGTTTTTAAACTGGTGATTAAATATTTTACCCGTGTGGAGTAGGAATGCTAGTCCCCCATCGTGCGCCTCCCCAGGTCGCAGATAGGGGAATGCTTGTTAGATATGATGGGTACCGGGAAAATAAAATACTCGGGGCTGACCAGAACTAGGGAAGTGTGCTAGCACCGACCCTCTTCAATATCTACACCAACGATCAGCCCATCTACCCTAATTGCAGGAGTTTCTTATATGCTGACGATCTGTGCGTCAAAGCACAGGAGAAAGAGTTCACCACCATCGAGAGAGTCCTTACATCTGCTCTATCGAACCTCTCAACCTACTACAGCAAGAACTACCTGAGACCAAACCCGACCAAAACACAGGTAACTGCTTTCCATCTGCGCCATCGGGAAGCAAACCGAAACGCATTACCTGGAATGGTACGGAAATAGAACACCACCAGAACCCAGTGTACCTCGGAGTCGTCCTCGACCGGACCCTGACTTATAGGGCCCACGTGGAAAAGACGAAGGGGAAAGTCAGCGCTCGTAACAATATCCTCAGAAAACTGGCCAACACCAAGTGGGGCGCCAACCCGACCACCCTGCGCTCTACTGCACTCGCACTCTGCTACTCCACAGCAGAATTTGCGTGCCCAGTTTGGGAGCGGTCATCTCATGCCAAAAAACTCGACCCGGTGCTCAACGAGAGCTGTCGCTACATCACGGGATGCCTGAAACCGACACCCATCAACAGCCTCTACCTATTAGCCGGTATTGCTCCACCAGACATAACAAGAAATGTAGCGAGTAAGCGGGAAAAACTGAGGCAACTAGAGGACTCCAGACATCCATTGTACGGCCATACCAACGTCGACAATCGCCTAAAATCCCGAAAAAGCTTCATACCCGAGAAACCCCTGGACTCAACAGTTAAAGCAGCGAGGTTGGATTCATAGCGCGAACGCGTTAAAAACACCGACGCAATCGACGGTACCAGCCTAGAAGTGGGAGAACACCTACCCGCCGGCGGTGATCTGGATTGGACTACGTGGAAAAGCCTAAACCGCCTACGCACTAGAACTGGCAGATCCAAAGTCAACATGACCAAGTGGGTGTACTCTAGCGACAGCGATTTATGCGACTGCGGGGAAAGACAGACTATGGAACATCTTCCGATCTGCCGACTCTGGAAGGACATATGAAACTTTTGGTTTGAGGACTCGAGAAGAAGAAGAAGAAGAACTAGCAAAACAGATACCAAAATCGTCTGATCCATAGTGAACGGCTGAGTCATGGGTCTTCCACAAGAGGGTTATGGCGTTAGGCATTAACCACCTAACACATAGAAAACATTAAAGGAAAAGAGGATGACAGTGTGGAAGAATGAAAATAATTTCCAGGTGGTAATCCACATCTCATCAAGAGGGAGCCCCATCAGATAAGGGGGGGGGCAATCATTCCACGAGGCCACCTAAGAACCCAGTTTTAAAACTCAACTACAAAACAAAAAAGCGCAAAGAAAAAGGAATCAAACATTCAGTAATGGAAAAGTAAGGATAAAGAGGTAATACAAGAATTAAAGAAACAAAAAAGAAAAGAAATGGAACAGAAACCCTAGAAGGAATATTGCACTGTTGGAATAGAATGAATAAGAAACAACGAGCAAAAGCTAGGGTAGGAGTTCTCATAAAAAACAAATACAAGAATAGGGTTAAATCGTGGCAACCAATAAATGAAAGAATAATAAAAGTGAATTTAAAGATATATGGCAGAGAAAATACGATACTGGTGGTATACGGACCAACGGATGATAGCCCAAAGAGAGGAAAAGATAAATTCGTACACACTCTAACGGAAAAAATAGAGAAAGTGTAAACAACGAGAGAAATTATCATGGCTGGAGATTTAAATAAAAGAACCGAAAGTAGGAAAAAGGATGACACGGACACGCACTTTTTTGATGCACGTTGTTCCTGAATTCGCTTACAATTGTGGCGGTGGCTGATCAGATAGAAAGCTTCTGATGCCCAGCATCGCATTACGAACTTGAGGCCAACGATTGACGTGGCTAATTTAGATGTCTGATGTTCAGAGTGGCCATATCGTTCGCCAATGCAATGAGGAAGCTACGACAAGAATTGCTGGTCCCATGTGTTTCAGAATACAGCACATATGCAGCCAATGCCGACAAATGCACCATGTTAAAAAACATAGCTAATGGCCAACGACGTGTTTTTTGTTTGCACGTATCACTGCCAAGCATTTGGTCCATGGCGTCCACGCCAGCTTTTGTTTAGGAAAGTCGAAGCGCCATTTATTTTTTGCCATCCAAAAATTTAAAGATTCAACATACGGAAGTTACAGTATCTGCATTGCAAACTGTAAACTTGGCACATGCATTTTTCTGATTTTAGAAAATAGGCTCTTATAATGTGCCTACCCTACCTAAATACTCGGAAAAAATCAAAAATTGAACGGATGTCTCCTCAGCTAGCTTGAGACGTCTTTTGGCTTCCACTTGCTTTGTGCTTTTCGAAGTTGTTCTTGAAACAAATTCGACTTGATGAAGGCTATTTGGTGGGTAGCTTGCTTGCTCTGGTTTTAATAGCTGTTACATGCAAAAGATGGAACTATGTCACTGCCTGACATGAGGTAACACAAATAATGTTGTGCCGCTGCTCAGTGGAGACGGGGTGGGTTATATTTTAAAATTCCGTGATAACTTGGAAACGAGATTGACATAAAATTGAAATAAAAAGGTAAAAACTCAAAATCGGTTAGGGCGCCAATCAAGGACATGATGATTGTAGCTTCCGGACCCCTGATAATCCAAAAGCTGATCTGGTTGGTTACAACCCCTGAACTTACCTCGAGTTGTGACTGGCTAAATTCTGAAATGTTCTTAAAAATTTCCGTACGCGGCAGCTGAATGAATAAAAGCTCTTTACAGTTTAACAATTTAACATTTATTGATTGAATAATATTAAAAATAAATAATAAAAAAATAATAATAAATATCCGACAAATTTGAATAAAAATGATCAATGAAATAAAAAATTCACAAACGGAATATAAAAATTCAAATATATACAAAAGAAAATAAAGCGTTAACTTATTTTTCAATAATACACAACAATAATAAAATTCAAGGCCTTATAGTTTACATATCGTTACATTAGCTTTTATGCATGAATAAGATTTACTTTTACATACACACAAAACAAAATTAATTAATTAAATCGAACTTCACGCAAACACCATCAAGTGTTTCTTGAAATAATTAAAGTTAACCGTAATTCAATCGGCTCAAATCAAAGCTTTTAAATCATATCGATCGCGGTTCACTTCACGGTAATAACAAATTCGATAAATACCTTTACTTAATTGTAGATACCAGGTGAACTGCGGGTCACAGTGGTTTCCGAAAGCTACGAAGTTAGATTGAACTCGGGTCGGTCTAGGTGTACAGTAGTCGAATACAAACTTGGTGGGACCCCCAAACAATAGAATTCCGGCGGAAGATTTATTTCACTATTTAATTGAAATCCGCACAAAAGCGAAGACAGGATTTTTCACACAAAACATCGAAAATAAATCCAACTCGAACGTGAGTTTTATTATGGATACCATGAAGTTCCTTAAACCGTAAAATTACGAATTTGGAAAATTACTATTTCCCATCACACCACTCAATTTTCACGGCACCATTTGTTTAACTTCCGCGGTATTGCCTAACGGTAGGGTAAAAACACCCCGAACACTTGACTACATTCCGGTACCCGGTATTCTTAATTGCGACCAAAGATTGATCCCCCAAAAACAAAATGTTACTCCTTATATCACCTCGTAATCCCACTTAATTCACAAACTTGAGCCGTAAAATCTTTGTAAAAGATAGAACACTAAACAAACTAAATTAACAAAGATGAAAACTATAATTGGCCACGTGCGTCTTGTCACGTAGGCCTTCGAAAGAAAGAAAATGTTCTCACAGAAAACGCTCACTTCGCTAAATTGGCAGGTGGTTCGCAATCGCGCTCGTAAAAAAACTCAACATAAACAAAAGTATAGATACCAAGAAAAATTGATCAAATTACGTTCCAAAAAGGAAGTCGTAAATTATATAGAGTTGTTTTTCTAATGAGATAACCAGAAGTAAAAACACTAAATCAAAATCAAAACCACGGAACTTTATGCATTAAAAAAAAATACCAGTAATAATTGTGAAATAGCTATGAAATACAAATAAACTTAAATCAATCGTAATAAAATAACGAGTAGAACGTTTTCGATGCTAACGTTGAACTAATCAATCGTAAAAAAAAAGACAGAAAACAGAAAATTCAGCCAGATGAATCTAAATACGGGGTCTTACATAAAAGATTCACTGCTAAAATCCAACGCAGGTTACATAGCTTTAAGTCAACCTTATATGGCGAACTTGTTTCATTTGAGATTCGCAGGCCTTTCTTCCTTCCGTTGAAATTTTTTTCTTCACTTGTGGAATTGGCGTTATTTTAAATTGACTCACATGACAAAACTTTGATGTCCATACTTGTATAGATTCCGGAATGTCAGGAGAAATCGTTTTTTAACTTGGTCTACAGGAAAACGTCGATGGAATATGTGATTCACATATTTCCTGGTTATCATTGCTGCATTGGCTTGAGATGCTGATGTCCACTAGATCTTCATCAGTTCCTTTTCGCGTCTTGCTGGCTTCTTCAATAAATTCATTGTCGATGAATTTGTTTCTATCTAAGGGATAGATGCCAGTTACTAAGAAGACGTTAATTAAAATCTAATTAGTTTGGTACTTGATGTATGCTTTTTTAAACAATTGCATCAGATAAATGTTTGGTCGAGGAGCTGGATCTTATGCGAAGAATGCTGTGGAAGCGAGAGGATGGTTTCTTCTGGTCAAATCGATGTTCTTGCAGCATTCATTTATGCAACAATTGTAATTAATGATTCACGTTCAGCAGATGTCAAATAAACGATTTGCTTTTTACCTCGGAGCCAACTACTCTTGCCACTTTCGACTAAACAATTGAGACCCCACTAGCGTCGTCGTTGAATATTCTATCCGGAGCATATTTTCTCTTTAGATGTTATAAGATAATTGAAGAAGACTTTCACGTTTTATTTGGTAAACCCCAGTGCTCTGGAATAAAATGTTCTGGTAGGTTCTTTTTTGGAAAACTGTGCTTGGTGGCGTTTCAGAAACAGCCTGACCCACTTTCTTCTAGCCATATCGTCACCAAAAAGATGCTAGAGATTCTTTCTTACGGCCAGCTGTAAAACCATTGTTTGCAGGTCTGCACGCGTCTGTCTAAAAAACGATTTAAGCAACTCATTTTCCAGTGCTTCATTTAAAACAGTGGGTTTTCCAATTTTTGTGCTTGAAGTTTTCACAGGGCTGCCGTATTTTGCCAGTCTTTGAAGAGTCGATCTAGGCACATTACATGTTTAGCTTGTTTTTTTAGGGCAAGTTTTTTTGTTCTCAGAGCTACAATGGCTTTGGTTATGTCATATGATGACCAAGTTCTTAATTTTGTTTTTGGCATCTTTTCGCGTTTCAATCTGAGATGTACTTCAAAGATACGATTAATTTGATTTAATTACCTGTCAAACTTCGTCCACAAAAAAACAAATACAAACTCACGAAAAACTTTTTTAGAATGGCAAGAATTTGTTTGAACTGCCAACTATCAACCGTAATAGATTAAAACCGACGGTGGAGACATCTGTTGAGGCGCCTCCAAAACTATCACATGCAGGCGATTTTGTGGGTATAGAACTACATATGACAATAAAGCAAAGGGCTCGCTTAAAGATAGGACCTTGATTTTGGTGACTTTCTTTTACGATTATATTTCATTCCTATTTCTGGTTGGCCAGTTTCTGAATCAATGGCGTTGTTGGAATACATCGAGGACAAAATGTAGACAATTTTTTTGACTTTGGGCAGTAATCGACCAATGTGACGTCGTGGCAAAAAGCAAAAACAAATTCGCCCACTTTTCTGTCACGTGTCCAATACATTTCTTGGAAAATACAGCGCTTGTTTTTGCGCATTGTACCGACGACACTTAACTTTTTGTCGACCAGCTGATGCAACTGCTTGCAAAATAATAAAATTTATAACTAAAGAAGCTATTTTCAATAAAGGCTCTGGTTTCTCTTTGCAAAAAGTTTATATACATTTACATCAGGCACTAGTCTAAGGATGACCTTAGAGAATTCGGGATAGAGGTTAATCATGACTAACATGTCATCCCGAATGTCATCGAATTTATTTAATTATTGATAATAATAATTTAAGCTGGTAAAATATGAGATTGTACTAAGAGAGTTAATATCCCTTTATTTTGTTATTTATGGTTTTGTGAATATATAAATAATTTTTATATGTTGTGGGTATCTCGCATCGTTGCATAACTCCATAACTCCATCTAGAGCTGGTGTACCGTACACCAGCTCTAGATCTTAGGCGTATGCTATTTAAGCCATTTTGACAAGAGTCGAGGATCATCCTGGTCAACTTATCAATGAAGACGTCTACAGATTTGGGATCAAAGCACCACGTGGACGTAGGAATTGAATTTGCCATAGCTTCATTTAGGCGAACGGGATCAATGCGTTCAAAACCAAGGATTCTTTTAGGGATCGGTACGTGGTTAGGAGCCTTGACGGTTAATTCAAACCGTATCAGTCGGTAGTCACTTTCTATTACATCTGGAATGACGCGCCAGTTTAATTTTTTTTGGGCTAAACAGGGGGAAGCTAATGCCGCACCAGCGAGCTTGCACCCTGAATCTGAACTGAACACGTATGGTTCTTGGGTCAGTAGTACGTCGATGTCGTTGTCGGAGGAGAAACTCGTCGCTTCGAAAGTCGCAACACGTGAATTGCGAAAATTTATTTGCGTAAACCTCAAAGTTAATTGAGTGTCCTCAAAGTACATAATCGGTATTTGAGATCTTGGCGTCGAGCTTTTTCAGGTACGCTGGGCAGGTGTTAAAGGTCACTTTATGCTTGACGACGTCTTTTTTATGGCCAAAGCAAACGCAGTTAGCACATGACAAATCTTTATCCGGGTTGGGGGATGCTTTCGTTTCGTGCTTTTCAGCACAATGGCCGCACTGTAAGTCGCTTTTACAGTCTGTTGAGTGGTGGTCGTATTTTTGACAGTTAAAGCAACGTGTCACCCGGATGTGGTCATTGACCCGGCATGCATTCCAGGCGAGATATACTCGACGCGATGCCAAAAGGTATCGTTGAACTTCCGGATGTATCTCAAGAATCCAATTACAGTTTGCTCCGTCTCTAGGACCCAAGCGAAATAGTACCCTTAAGTGCTCATTTGCGAGATGAAGCACCTGATCTGACGCATCGTAGAAGTTCTGAGAGACGATAGCCTCTCTCACCTGCTCAAGAGACAGGTTTCTAGGAACGTCTAGGACAGATATACGTGGGAACAGTTTGCCTTGGGGCATAATTACAAGGCCGGCTTGTTTCAGGATGGCCGCAGATATTTTCATCAAATCTGATTTGTCAGATTCCAGTCTGATAGAGAATTTCCCCGTTTTCGTAACTTGGTCCAGTCTTAGGTCATATTTTTGCGGATCAAAAACTTTCATGAGGGTCGTCTTGGTTTCGTCTGCTGTTTTCAGTAAAGAATCGGGCTTGGGAAGAATAACTACTGTCAACCTGGGAACAAGCGCGACGGATTTGCCAGAAGGTACTTTGACCTTTTCGACGAGTTTGGTGCGGGCCGCTTGGGCATAAGATACTAAGGCAGGATGTGCAGCTTCAGTTGTGGAGAGCTTGGCTGTTACAGACTGCAAGGCTGTTTGGACATTAGTCAGAGCGGTAGCAATGTCAGCAGTTTGCTGCGAGCCGCGACGGTTGATTAGGGATTTTCGGGAAATCGCTTGAAGCCTGCTGACTATGTCAATTATTTCTGTTGTAATCTTGCAGGCAGAGATTACCTTTGTCAGACGAGTGATGTCTGCATCAAAGGAAACTTCGATGCCGTCGGGCGAGGTCTTAGGAAGGATAACGTCCTCGTCGTCTTCACGGCGACGCTTAGAAGAAGCAAATTCAGTCTCCATGGCAGAGGATGCTGAAGGAGTTGGGGAGGTTGAGTGGAACAACGCGACGCTCATGGAGTGCCGACTGGAAAAACAAACTAATACCTGATTACCCTTTTAGCCGCTTAGGCTCTTACTGCCAAAACGCTTAGGCTTATAATCTGTGAGTCGTTGCCCACCTTTAACCTTGTGAAGGTAAGGGTCTAAAGCACCGTAGAAAAGAATAACTTTCTGACAAAATAACAACCGTATACTAATGAATAACAAAATTACTGTCGGCTTTAATTATCCGACTTCGCTTGATTTGCCCACAATTGAATAATCAAATTCCTTTCGCTTTAGCTAAAGATGAAAGATTTATTGGCAATCTGAAGAGAAACCATAGTGTGTGTGTGTGTGTGTGTGTGTGTGTGAAGAAAGAATAGCCAACGAGAGAAACATTGGATCCAGGTACTCGCACTGTTATACGAGCATCATTGATTGATCCTTCTAAATATTTGCTACCGCCATTGCATATTAAGCTGGGTCTTATAAAACAGTTCGTTTAAGCTTTGAACAAAGGTGGCAAGTGTTTCCAGTACTTAAGAGAAAAATTTCCCGCGATAAGTGATGCGAAATTAAAAGAGGAAATTTTTGAGGGACCCCAAATTCGCACTTTGTTTGAGGACGCAAATTTCGTTTAAACAATGAACGACAATGAGAAGGCAGCTTGGGTAAGTTTCACATAACTTTTTAGGAAATAATAAAAATGAGAATTACAAGACTCTAATTGAAAAGTTGCTGGAAAATTACAATTTAGGTTGCTTGATGAATCTTAAAGTGCACTTTTTACATTCTCACCTTGACTACTTTCCTGAAAATCTTGGAGACCATAGTGCAGAACAAGAAGAACGATTTCATCAAGACATATGTGAAATGGAGAGTAGGTATCAAGGAAATTGGACCGTCAACATGATGGCAGATTTTTGCAGACCCTTAAAAAGAGAAATACCAAAAGAAAATGGAAAACAAAAAAGGAATTCGCTGCGTAGGTCATTTGAATACAAACGAGTTCTATACAAACGAAAAACCGTTTAAAATCCATGATGATCATTTCCTATCTTTTCTTTATATGCTATTTTTTAAGATTTTTTATAGATATATAAATGTTTGATACTACAACATTCTAAACTTGTATTCCATGCATCAAAATATACAAGAAACATGAATAATCGTGTTTCATGATTTTTTTTTATTTTTATAACTCCAATTTTTTGCGTATTTTTTCGGTTTTTGCAATTTACTCAAATTTAGGAGAGTTAATGAGTTAAATGAATTTTAGATTCAGATTCAGCGGATTAAAATACATGAAAATCATACTCGATCCAGGTCCACAAAATTTTTTTCCCGCCATTACTGTAGTTTTTCGCAATTTTTTGCAATTTTTTTTAGTTTTTTGCAGTTTATTTAAATTTTGGAAAGTCGACGAGCCAAATAAACTTCAGATTTATGTTGAGCGAATCCAACTACATTAAATTCATACTCGATCCAAGTCCACAAATTTTTTTTCACTAGCATAACTGGGATTTTTCATATTTTTTGCTTTATTTTTGGTTTTTTTGTAATTTTTTTAGTTTTTTGCAGTTTATTTAAATTTTGGAAGGTTGACGGGCCAAATATACTTGAGATTTATGTTGAACGGATGAAACTACATAAAATTCATACTCGATCCAAGTCCACAAATTTTTTTTCACTAACATAACTAGGATTTTTCATACTTTTTTGCTTTATTTTTGGTTTTTTTGCAATTTTTTTTAGTTTTTTGCAGTTTATTTAAATTTTGGAAGGTTGACGGGCCAAATAAACTTCAGATTTATGTTGAGCAGATCAAAGTACATAAAATGCATACTCAATCCAAGCCCACATATTTTTTTTCACTGTTATAACTGGGGTTTTTCATATATTTTCGGTTTATTTTCGTTTTTTTTGCAATTTTTTTTAGTTTTTTGCGGTTTTTTTAAATTTTGGAAGGTTGACGGGCCAAATAAACTTCAGATTTATGTTGAGCGTATTAAACTATATGAAATTCACTTTCGATCTAAGTCCACAAATTTTTTTTCACTGCCATAACTGAGAGTTTTTATATTTTTTCGCTTTATTTTTGTTTTTTTTTGAATTATTTTTTAGTTTATTGCTGTTTATTTAAGTTTTAAAAGGTTGACGGGCCAAATAAACTTTAGATTTATGTTGAGCGGATCAAACTACATGAAATTCATACTTGATTCAAATCCAAAAATTTTTATTCACTGCCATAATTGGAATTTTTCATATTTTTTCGCTTTATTTTTGGTTTTTTTGCAATTTTTTTTAGTTTTTTGCAGTTTATATTTAAATTTTGGAAGGTTGACGGGTCAAATAAACTTCAGATTTATGTGAGCGGATCAAACTACATAAAATTCATACTTGATCCAAGTCCACAAATTTTTTTACTGCCATAACTGTGATTTTTCATATTTTTTCGCTTTATTTTTGTTTTTTTGCAATTTTTTTTAGTTTTTTGCAGTTTATTTAAATTTTGGAAAGTTGACGGGCTAAATAAACTTCAGATTTATGTTGAGCGGATCAAACTATATAAAATTCATTCTCGATCCAAGTCCACAATTTTTTTTTCACTGCCATAACTGGAATTTTTTATATGTTTTCGCTTTATTTTCGGTTTTTTGCAATTTTTTTTAGTTTTTTGCAGTTTATTTAAATTTTGGAAGGTTGACGGGCTAAATAAACTTTAGATTTATGTTGAGCGGATCAAACTATATGAAATTCATTCTCGATCCAAGTCCACAATTTTTTTTTCACTGCTATAACTGGGATTTTTCTTTTTTTTTTGCTTTATTTTTGGTTTTTTTGCAATTTTTTTGTTTTTTGCAGTATATTTAAATTTCGGAAGGTCGACGAGTCAAATAAACTTTAGATTTATGTTGAGCGGATGAAACTATATGAAATTCATACTCGATCCAAGTCCATAAATTTTTTTTCGCTGGCATAACTGGGATTTTTCATATTTTTTCGCTATATTTTTGGTTTTTTTGCAATTTTTTTTAGTTTTTTTGCAGTTTATTTAAATTTTGAAAGGTTGACCGACCAAATAAACTTCAGATTTATGTTTAGCAAATCAAACTACATAAAATTCATACTCGATCCAAGTCTACAAATTTTTTTTCACTGCTATAACTAAGGTTTTTCATATATTTTCGGTTTATTTTCGTTTTTTTTGCAATTTTTTTTAGTTTTTTGCGGTTTTTTTAAATTTTGGAAGGTTGACGGGCCAAATAAACTTCAGATTTATGTTGAGCGTATTAAACTATATGAAATTCACTTTCGATCTAAGTCCACAAATTTTTTTTCACTGCCATAACTGGGACTCTTCATATTTTTTCGCTTTATTTTAGGTTTTTTTGCATTTTTTTTTAGTTTTTTGCAGTTTATTTAAATTTTGGAAGGTTGACGGGCAAAATAAACTACAGATTTATGCTGAGCGGATCAAACTATATGAAATTGATTCTCGATCCAAGTCCACAAATTTTTTTTCATTGCCATAACCGGGATTTATCATATTTTTTCGCTTTATTTTTGATTTTTGCAATTTTTTTTAGTTTTCTGAGGTTTATTTAAATTTTGGAAGGTTGGCGGGCCAAATAAACTTCAGATTTATGTTGAACGGATAAAACTACATGAAATTCATACTTGATCTAAGTCCACAAATTTTTTTTCACTGCCATAACTGGGATTTTTCATATAGCGAAAGCTTTGTTTTCGTTTCTTTTGCAAGTTTTTTTAGTTTTTTGCAGTTTATTTAAATTTTGAAAGGTTGACCGACCAAATAAACTTCAGATTTATGTTGAGCGAATCAAACTACATGAAACTCATACTCGATCCAAGTCCACAAATTTTTTTTCACTGCCATAACTAAGATTCTTCTTATTTTTTCGCTTTATTTTCGTTTTTTTTTGCAATTTTTTTTTAGTTTTATGCGGTTTATTTAAATTTTGGAAGATTGACGGGCCAAATAAACTTCAGATTTATGTTGAGCGTATCAAACTATATGAATGTCATTTTTGATCCAAGTCCACAAATTTTTTTTCACTGCCATAACTGAGATTTTTCATATTTTTTTGCTTTATTTTAGGTTTTTTTGCAATTTTTTTTAGTTTTTTGCAGTTTATTTTAATTTTGAAAGGTTGACCGACCAAATAAACTTTAAATTTATGTTGAGCGGATCAAACTACATAAAATTCATACTCGATCCAAGTCCACAAATTTTTTTTCATTGGCATAACTAGGATTTTTCATACTTTTTTGCTTTATTTTTGTTTTTTTTGCAATTTTTTTTAGTTTTTTGCAGTTTATTTAAATTTTGGAAGGTCGACGAGCCGAATAAACTTTAGATTAATGTTGAGCGGATCCAACTACATAAAATTCATACTCTATCCAAGTCCACAAATTTTTTTTCATTGGCATAACTAGGATTTTTCATACTTTTTTGCTTTATTTTTGTTTTTTTTGCAATTTTTTTTAGTTTTTTGCAGTTTATTTTAATTTTGAAAGGTTGACCGACCAAATAAACTTTAAATTTATGTTGAGCGAATCAAACTACATGAAATTCATACTCGATCCAAGTCCACAAATTTTTTTTCACTGCCATAACTAAGATTTTTCACATGTTTTCGCTTTATTTTCGTTTTTTTTGCAATTTTTTTTAGTTTTTTGCAGTTCATTTAAATTTTGGAAGGTTGACGGGCCAAATAAACTTCAGATTTATGTTAAGCGGATCAAACTACATAAAATTCTTACTTGATCTAAGTCCACAAATTTTTTTTCACTGCCATAACTAGGATTTTTCATATTTTTTCGCTTTATTTTTGGTTTTTTTGCAATTTTTTTTAGTTTCTTGCAATTTATTTAAATTTTGAAAGGTTGACCAACCAAATAAACTTTAAATTTATGTTGAGCGGATCCAACTACATAAAATTCATACTCAATCCAAGTCCACAAATTTTTCACTGCTATAACGGATTTTTTATAATTTTTCGCTTTATTTTCGTTTTTTTTTGCAATATTTTTTAGTTTTTTGCAGTTTATTTAAATTTTGGAAGGTTGACGGGCTAAATAAACTTCAGATTTATGTTGAGCGGATCAAACTACATGAAATTCATACTCGATCCAAGTCCACAAATTTTTTTTCACTGTCATAACTGGGATTTTTCATATTTTTTCGCTTTATTTTCGTTTTTTTTTGCAATTTTTTAGTTTTTTGCAGTTTATTTAAATTTTGGAAGGTTGACGGGCTAAATAAACTTCAGATTTATGTTGAGCGGATCAAACTATATAAAATTCATTCTCGACCCCAGTCCACAAATTTTTTTTCGCTGCCATAACTGAGAGTTTTTATATTTTTTCGCTTTATTTTTGTTTTTTTTTGAATTTTTTTTTAGTTTATTGCTGTTTATTTAAGTTTTAAAAGGTTGACGGGACAAATAAACCACAGATTTATGTTGAGCGGATCAAACTATTTGAAATTTATTCTCGATCCAAGCCCACAAATTTTTTTTCATTGCCATAACTAGGATTTTTCATATTTTTTCGCTTTATTTTCGGTTTTTTTGCAATTTTTTTCGTTTTTTCCAGTTTATTAAAATTTTGGAAGGTTGACGGGCCAAATAAACTTCAGATTTATGTTGAGCGGATCAAACTACATAAAATTCATACTCGATCCAAGTCCACAATTTTTTTTTCACTGGCATAACTAGGATTTTTCATACTTTTTTGCGTTATTTTTGTTTTTTTGCAATTTTTTTTAGTTTTTTGCAGTTTATTTAAATTTTGGAAGGTTGACGGACCAAATAAAGTTCAGATTTATGTTGAACGGATCAAACTACATAAAATTCATACTTGATCCAAATCTACAAATTTTTTTTCTCTGCCATAACTGGGATTTTTCATATTTTTTTGCTTTATTTTCGTTTTTTTTGCAATTTTTTTTAGTTTTTTGCAGTTTATTTAAATTTTGGAAGGTTGACAGGCCAAATAAACTACAGATTTATGCTGAGCGGATCAAACTATATAAAATTCATTCTCGATCCCAGTCCACAAATTTTTTTTCACTGCCATAACTGAGAGTTTTTATATTTTTTCGCTTTATTTTTGTTTTTTTTTGAATTATTTTTTAGTTTATTGCTGTTTATTTAAGTTTTAAAAGGTTGACGGGACAAATAAACCACAGATTTATGTTGAGCGGATCAAACTATTTGAAATTCATACTCGATCCAAGCCCACAAATTTTTTTTCATTGCCATAACTAGGATTTTTCATATTTTTTCGCTTTATTTTCGTTTTTTTTGCAATTTTTTTAGTTTTTTGCAGTTTATTTAAATTTTGGAAGGTTGACGGGCCAAATAAACTTCAAATTTATGTTGAACGGATCAAACTACATAAAATTCATAATTGATCCAAATCTACAAATTTTTTTTCACTGCCATAACTGGGATTTTTCATATTTTTTCGCTTTATTTTCGGTTGTTTTGCATTTTTTTTTAGTTTTTTGCAGTTTATTTAAATTTTGGAAGTTTCACGGGCCAAATAAACTACAGATTTATTTTGAACGGATCAAACTATATAAAATTCATTCTCGATCCAAGTCCACAATTTTTTTTTCACTGCCATAACTGGAATTTTTTATATGTTTTCGCTTTATTTTCGTTTTTTTTGCAATTTTTTTAGTTTTATGCAGTTTATTTATATTTTGGAAGGTTGACTGGATAACTAAACTTCAGATTTATGTTGAGCGGATCAAACTATATGAATTTCATACTGGATTCAGATCCACAATTTTTTTTTCACTGCTATAACTAGCATTTTTCATATTTTTTCGCTCTATTTTGGTTTTTTTGCAATCTTTTTTAGTTTTTTGCAGTTTATTTAAATTTCGGAAGGTCGATGAGCCAAATAAACTTCAGATTTATGTTGAGCGGATGAAACTACATAAAATTCATATTCGATCCAAGTCCACAATTTTTTTTTCACTGCCATAACTGGGATTTTTCATATTTTTTCGCTTTATTTTCGGTTTTCTTGCAATTTTTTTTAGTTTTTTGCAATTTGTTTAAATTTTGGAAAGTTGACGGGCCAAATAAATTTCAGATTTATGTTGAGCGAATCAAACTAGATGAAATTCATACTCGATCCAAGTTCACAATTTTTTTTTCACTGTCATAACTGGGTTTTTTTATTATTTTTTGCTTTATTTTCGTTTTTTTTTGCAATTTTTTTAGTTTTTTACAGTTTATTTAAATTTTGGAGGGTTGAAGGGACAAATAAACTTTAGATTTATGTTGAGCGGATTAAACTACATAAAATTCATGCTCGATCCAAGTCCACAAATTTTTTATTACTGCCGTAACTAGCATTTTTCATATTTTTTTGCTTTATTTTTGTTTTTTTTGCAATCTTTTTTAGTTTTTTACAGTTTATATAAATTTTGGAAAGTTGACGTTACAAATAAACTTTAGATTTATGTTGAGCGGATTAAACTACATAAAATTCATGCTCGATCCAAGTCCACAAATTTTTTTTCACTGCCGTAACTGGGATTTTTTTAATTTTTTCGCTTTATTTTCGGTTTTTTTGCATTTTTTTTTGTTTTTTGCAATTTGTTTAAATTTTGGAAGGTTGACGGGCCAAATAAACTTTAGATTTATGTTGAGCGGATCAAACTACATGAAATTCATACTCGATCTAAGTCCACAAATTTTTTTTCACTGCCATAACTGGGATTTTTCATATTTTTTTGCTTTATTTTCGGTTTTTTTGCTTTTTACTCAGAATCTGTAGTTGTAGGGGCTAAATTCACTTCAGATTTGGATTCAGTGCGTTGAAATCTATGTCAGTAGGTAGGTCTAGTTAAATGTACAGACCGTCGGTGACTATTAAATTAATATTTAGTAGAAACGGTTTTTTCTCTTTGGAGTCATCTTATGTCAACAACTTATGGTTGAAGCTTTTACATTTGTTATACGCTACATAGAACAATTGGTAAAATGACAACCGTAAATTAACAAACAAAAGTGCCAATTTGTTGTGCTACAAAGACCTCAGACAAAACGTCTATTATCCACGAATTTAAAAGAAGATATTTCAACATCTTCAGAGAAGTGTTCGTGTCGAAAACGTTTATTGATCAAAAGACTTAGCGCTCAGACCAAACAAAGAAAATTAGCTTACGATTAAATTACTAAAAATAATAAAGACATTTGCACAAAAACAAACTATTAAAAAAGAAACAAATAGAATAAATTAATAATTCTAATTAATGCGCGACAGCCCTGAGAGGCTATAAATCAAACAAATTGATGATTTCTTTTTTACAATTGAATGTTCAGCCGATTTAACAGTTCTAAACATTATTTAATTTGCATAAATCGAAACCGACAAAATTTTAATACACCCATTGAAGTATTGTTCGTACATGTACAGTTAACAGAAATAGTTTTTTTTGTGGGTTCCTTAATCAACTGTGTTGCCACATGTATTTTCCCCGAAGAGAAAGAAAGGTTAATTAGAAATTATCTTGAAAAGGATTCTTCATACATGAACCAGGCGGTTTATTTCTGTAAGTGTTTAATGAGATGTAATGACGTTTAATGGTGGAACGTTGCATTTGTTCGTGTAACGGTGAACACAATCAAATGCTGATAACCTCCTAATTAGGAAAAATTCTAAATTTAACCTGAAAACTTATTGTAATCAAGATTAATTTTGAACGTATTCATTAAAAGTCATATGCGGTCTGGCAAAAATTTCGTTACACCGAAATTAAGTTATAAAAGAAATTAATAATTATCTCAGTGGTTGTTGGAAAATTATAACTTAATTAAGATATTTTATAAAGACGATTAGAGCATAGAAATATTTTAATTTAAATATTTGGGCGCCTTTGTCACATTGCAATTTCTAACGCAGCGGGTAATTTTATTGTTAAGTTTTTAACAATGAATATTAGCGGTTTTCGTGCTTTGTCGATTTTGAAATAGTAATAATAAAATCGTTGCCACACACGCATAATCGATGGGCCAATAATCAATATTGAACACGCGAGAATTTATTATTTAAATCTAATCGTTAATGAAGTCTTCTTAACGAGTTATGTGTTGCTTCCCGGTGAGACGATTTTTTTTTAAATACAATCGTATTTCTGCGATTCCAACTAGTAAAGAAAGTAATTTTTAGCTTTGATTAAGTTTTTATTTCATTGTACTAAGTTATTGCATTAGTCCTTCTTTTAGTTTTCCAAAATCTGGGTACAACAACATTACAGTAACATTTACAAAAGTGTAGAAGTTGATTTTAAATTAGAAGACTATAACACCAATAATTGAATCCAAAGATTTAAGTAATAATTGTAAAAAGTTGGAATCTTCCCAACGTTGAAGACTGTGTGTGGTTAACACAAAATCGACTTCGACAGTTCGAAGATGTGCTTCGTCACGCATTTTAGATACAACCTGTTTAAATTAGTTGTAAACTTTGTTTTAAAAGTGTCATTACAAAACAATATACTTATAAAAAACTTTTAGAATTTTTTTTAAATTAATCTAATATATGTCTATAAGATATAAGACAAAATTAATGAAAAATTCATAGACATGTAGCACAAAATTTAAAAAAAATTAAAATGATTTAAAATTTGGGATTTTATAAAGAAATTTAATGTAGTAGGAATAACAAAAACCTAGACAAAGAAAAAGGAAGAGCTAAAGGCAGTAAAAAACAACTGAAAGAAGAAAACAAAACAATTCAACAGGATGTAAAAGGAATACAAGAACAGAAGATGCACAAGAAACCTTCTAATTGAAGGAGACTTTAACGCTAGGAAGACGAGCTAAACCCCATGCTATAAACACAGAAGAGCCAGCCATGGAAAAGAGAGCCGTCACGTAGGTTAAAAGACAATTTACATAATAAAAATAAAAAAACTAATAGACATGACGAATGAAAATTGATGGAATTTATTAAATTGAATCTGCACAGGAGATGAGGCCGTAGAATATACATACATCGGCCCTAGAGGAGCAACAAGAATCGACTACAGCATCGTAAACAAATTGGCACAGCAGAGAATAAAGAAGATTATGGTGCGAGAGAGAACCGAATCAGATCATCAATCTTTGATAACAGTAGCTACTGCAAAAGACAGAAAAAAGGAAAACAAAAACAGACAACGTGAAAAAAGTTAGGAAGAATACGAAGTAAAAAGAAGAAGATATTATAGTATACAAGAATACTTTTAATGACTTAATCGGCAAAAAGAAGATAGAAAATATAAAACAACTGGTAAAAACGGTAGAGGAGTCAATGCAATATAAAATTAGTAAACAGAACAATTTCGCTACTGCGGTGTACTATATCTAAACTCTTTACCAGTATTCTAAGAACTGAAACTGAAAATACGAAGAATAACAAAGTTTCAGGAAAAAATCGATGGACGATAGATGCAATTTTTACGTTACGACAAATTGCTGAAAAATCCATCCAGTTTGATAACCCCGCTTTTGTATGGTTTATTGATTTGACGAGGGCTTTTGACCGCATACAGTTAAACAACGTTCTAAAAATGCTGGAAGAAAACCGAGTACACCAAAACATAATGTTGCGTTTTTATTATTAAAAACTAATTTATTTAAACGACTAAAAATACGTTTACTTATTCTAGAAATATGTACACTTTTAAATTAACCGAACTAATTAAATTTAATAATATTTAATAAAAACCCTTACACTAATTTATATCACTTACAAGAAGATAAGATAACGTCCGCGGATAGCGTCACACTTGTTTACACTAAAAATCACGTACACGGTTATTCTTGGTATATTTATGTAGACACACGCGTGCTAACGATTTATTTCCACTTGATAATCTTCTTAACACTGCTGCATTCGCATTCCAGCAATAACTGACCTACGATCTGTCTCGTCGGTATATATACACATACGGAAATCCTTCTGGAGCGTTCCCTATTTTTCTGTATATCTTCTAGAAGATGGATAACAGCTTCTAGAAGGCTCTTGCATTTGCAAATAATTTCTCGAACGTTTCACTGCCCCCTTCTTAGGACTGTTCTGTCCCAGAACAGAAAACTGGATGCGACACCGGTAAAAAGGATCGTGGCGATTGCGGCAGCTTTCTCCATTTCGGCAACTTCCTTGACCATAAAAGTAACAGTCAATGGACTTGTCCTGACTCAATATTCTCCTTGGTTGGTAACTACAGACCAACACTTGAATGCCTGTTCCTCGGAAGACGACCTCCAACATGTTTCGAACTGTCCTCCAATTCAGTTGATCTAAGCCACAACCAAGCTTGGGTACTGCCAATTTCTTAACATGATGGATCTCCATTTCTCTCTTGAGACTCCATAATGTGCGCTACAGATTTTTGTATAACGGATTGACACGTGAGTATTTCTTGGTGACCAAATAGAAAACGAAACGTCCGTCACCACGTAGTCCTAAAACTTTTCCGACTGTTGGTTGCTGTCTTCGTAATTCATCTAGCTGCCCAAACTTCTTTTTAAACACGACTGCAACCCCTCTAGACATGTCAAGATCCTTGCTCACGCAATGTGCCATGGCGTAATCTTTTTGTGTCTGGAACAGATCTTGTTGTTCCTCGGTGGTAACTCCGAACTTAGCTTTTCCAGAACCTCCGTATAAGTTCATAAACTTCTCGAACTCTATTTCTTCGATTGGATTCCTGGTTCTGCTACTTATTACTCTGGTTCGGACCTGGACTTGCGTATTGTGGTTATCGCCAGCAAACGGGGCTAGACGATCGACGTGGACCACTTTTGGCTTGCCTCTGGGTGGTTTTCGGATGCGGTATATGACGTCGTTAATACGCTGCACGACTTCATAGGAGCCCTCCCATTGTCTTTGCAGCTTCGGCGACAAACCACGTCTTCTTTGAGGGTTATAAAACCAGACCATAACGCCAGGTTAAAACCCACCATTTTGTGCCTTGACGTCATATCTGGTTTTCATCCTGTCACTGGCAATTTGTGTGTTTTTACTTCATGTACTTCGTCTAGCCTCTTGGCCAGCTTGCTGACGTAATCTTCTCCAGCGACTTTCTCTTCCGGTCTTCGGCCAAATTGAAGGTCGCATGGCAATCGTATTTCACGACCGAGCATTACACAGGATGGTGTTTGACCTGTGCTTTCGTGAACGGATTATCGGTATACCATTAGGAAAAGGTGCAAGTACTGATCCCAGTCTCTTTGGTGTTCGGACACTACCTTGGCTAAGTACTTGCCCATTGTTCGATTCATCCGTTCAACCATGCCATCAAATTGAGGATGGAGAGGCGTTGTTCTAGTTTTCTTAATTCCTAATAGTCGGCAAACTTCTTGAAACAGCCCAGACTCAAAATTGCGGCCTTGATCGGAGTGTAATTCCAACGGAACTCCAAACCGGCAGAAAAACTCCTTTACTAATACGTCTGCGACTGTAGCTGCTTCCTGATTGGGTATGGCGTAAGCCTCCGTCCATTTCGTGAAATAATCCATTGCCACCAGGGTGTATTTATTTCCCGAATCGGATTCTGGGAACGGCCCTGCAATGTCAATCGCTACTCTTTCCAAAGGGCTTCCTACGTTGTATTGTTTCATGGGTGGTTTGCGCTTTCTTGCTGGACAATTTCCTGAAGCGCAGACTATGCATTTACGGCACCATTTCATAACGTCTTCTTTGCAGTTTATCCAGTAGAATTGTTCTCGCACTTTACCTAACGTTTTCTTAATGCCAAAGTGTCCTCCTGATCTCCCATCGTGGAGATGCTTCAACACTTCGGTCACCCTGCTCTTTGGCACTACCAGCTGTAGTCTGTTTTCCGTGCCCTCGGCACTTTCTAGGGATCGCTTAAGAAGACCGTCTTCTACTATCAAGGAGTCCCACTGCGCCCAGTACGCTTTGATATTTCTGCCCAAAGCACTCACTTCTTCCCAGGTCGGTCGTCGGCCGCTTTCTTTCCAGTCGAGGAATTGTCTTATTTCAGGATCGTCTTCTTGTTCGCGACGTAACTGCTCAGGTTCCCACTCATGATCAACCATAGCAGTTCTCCGGAGACATTCGACTTTTTCTTCCAGTCGCGAACAATGGCTGCAGTCCGCCGGACATGGTCTTCTTGACAATGCATCAGCGGACCGATGACTGCTTCCGGCACGATGTTCTGTGTCATAGTCATACTCTTGCAGTCTCTCGATCCATCTTGCTACTTGTCCTTCTGGGTTACGGAACTGCAGTAGCCATTTTAAAGCGGCGTGGTCTGTTCTCAGTAAGAATTTTCGTCCATACAAATACTTGTAGAAATGTTCGATGGACTTAACGACTGCTAACAGCTCCCTCCTAGTCACGCAATAATTCCTTTCTGGCCTAGACAAAACCTTGCTAAAGTACGCGATAACCTTTTCTTGTCCATCTTGAACCTGCGAAAAGACCGCGCCTATGGCCATATTGCTTGCGTCCGTATCCAAAACAAACTTTCCATCTTCTCGTGGATAACTCAAAATCGGCGAAGTGACTAAGGCCTGTTTTAGTTGATTAAAAGAATTTTCGCAGTCTTCATTCCATCTAAATTCTGCTTTTTCTTCGGTTAGTTTTGTCAATGGTTTGGCAATATTGGCAAATCCGGGGACAAATCTTCTATAATAAGTGCACAACCCAAGGAAACTTCGGACCTGATGTTTGTCGATTGGTCTTTGCCATGCTTGCACTGCTCGGATTTTGTCTGGGTCAGCCTTTACTCCATCTTTAGATACGACGTGGCCAAGGTATTGCACTTCCTTCTTAAATACATGACACTTCTTTGGGCTCAGTTTAAGGTTAGCCCCACGTAATCGCTGGAACACTTCCTTCAAGTTGTTCAAGTGTTCTTCAAACGACCTTCCAACCACGATCACGTCGTCCAGGTAAACCAAGCACGTCTTCCAAGACAATCCGCGCAAGATGGTCTCCATCAAACGCTCGATCCATCCTTCTTCTTTACGAGTACCACTGGGGATGCCCATGGGCTACTTGAAGGTTCAATCACGCCTTCTCTCTCCATATCCGTAATTATTTGTTCGGCTTCTTCTCTTTTCGCCAAAGGAAGTCTGCGTGAATGTTGTCGTATCGGCCGAGCGTCTCCGGTATTAATTTTATGTTTTACCACGTTAGTTCTTCCTTTGGAACCACTTTCCAGTGCGAACACATCTTGATACTCTTGGATCAACACTTTAACTTTAGCCAGCTGGTCTTGGCTGAGGTTTTGGCATTTGGTGGTAAGAATGTCCAATAGATGTTGTGGACACTTCTTCGGCAACGTATCTTCGTTCGACTTCACGCATCTCACAATTTGTGATACTGGCGTGCATTGGCCTACCACGGTCTTCTTTTTCAACGTTACAGGATCTGAGTTAATGTTTAAGATCCTTACTGGCATCGTGTTCTTTACTCGTACTAAAGTTCTGCCAACGATTAGTCCCTTTTCAACTAAACCGCCCCCATTGGTTCAATCGCACGTGTATAGCCTTCCCGGAGACTTCCATCCAGGTGTGCCATCACCACACTTTCAACCAGTAACTGGACGCTTCTCCCATTGATCTTGCCATCGAGATAAATGCTATGCAATTGCTCCCTAGGCAATGCCATTTGGATGGTAATCTCCGGGGCATGGCTCGTTGAGGTCGACTTTCGCCCCATTCGGTCGACCTGTTCTAGTTTTCCTGACGCTCTTCTGGTCTTCTTTTGGGCTTAGTACAGCGTCGTCGTACGTGGCCCACTTCCCCGCAGTTCCAGCACGTCACTTCTCTTCCTCGAGCTACCTGTTCCCGAAATACACGTCGCACTATGTCTTCGATGCGACGCTTGTTTTGCCGCCTCGAACTCCAAAGCATGGGTTAAAGCGTCATCCAACGTCTTCGGTCGTGCTAACCGTAGAGTCTGCTGAGTTTCGTTGTCTCGGAGGCCGTCTACGAAGGTTTGAATAGCCAACTGCTCCAAGAAGGTATCTGGTGCTGTAGGATACGCAAGCCGTGTTAATCTGGCGATGTCAGCCTCAAACTCTTGAAGACTTTCGGCAGCTTTTTGAACCCGACTTTTAATTTGAACTTGATAGACTTGTTAAAGATGAGCATCTCCATATCTCATTTCTAAACGTGAAATTAAAAGTTCGTAATTTTCTTGTAGGTGGTCAGGAACAGTTTGTAAAATTCCAAGCGCTTCTCCACGTAAGGACACTATTAAAGACGTCGCTTTCTGCTTGTTGCTCCAACCATTAGCAGTAGCTGCGGCTTCAAACTGCTTGTAGTAGGTTGACCATGGAACTTTACCATCAAAATTCGGTGGTACAACTTTGAACTTGTGAGTGTTTTCTTCTCGATGGTCCATTATTAAATCTTTACTCGTGACGCTTCCTTCACCGTGACAATTCATTTGGGTCATTCTTTCTTCAAGCAGTTGTAATCTTTCTCTCAATTTTTTCTCTAGCTTGTCTTCTGTGGTTCTTGAATTTTCTTTTAACTTCTCTTCTAATTTGTCTTGTACTTCTTCTATTATGTCATTCACAGAATCGCAAATTTCTTCTTTTAAGTTTAACATGTCTGCTTGGGTTTCCTCTTGAACAATTTTAATTTGATTTTCTATGCTCGTTCGTATTTCTTCTTTTAAACTTCTATTATTTTCCAACAACTTTTCTTCCATTTTTCTAGAATTTTCTTCCATTTTCTGAGAATGTTCGGAGAGTTTTTCTTCCATTTTTCTTGAATTTTCTTCCATTTTTCTGGAATTTTCTTCCATTTTTCTGGAATTTTCTTCCATTTTTCCATTCATCGATTCTTGACCATTTTTTATTGATTCAAGAAATTCAAATAGTTTTGCATCCATTATAACTGCTTGCAAACGCGTCACCGGCGTAAATTTAAATATAATACGAATATAAAGTTTAAATACACTACTTTTTAAAATTCAGTTTTTGTATAACACAAAATTTTAATAACGATCCACTTGTTAATATTAAACCACGGAAACGACTTTAATTAATATCGCGATCACGCACTTGTTAAAAGAAAAAAGTTTAATAAACACTATTTTATACTTTATAAATAAACGCGCGTATCGCGAACAGTTAATTCAATGTTCTTATTACGGGAGCGATATTAAATTACTTAATGGTATTTACGCTAATAAAAATCGCGGATTTCACACCGTGACACCACTGAAACGTATTTATTATTAAAAACTCATTTATTTAAACGATTAAAAATATGTTTTTAATAATAAATACGTAACAGTGGTGTCACGCTGTGAAGTCCGCGATTTTTATTAGCGTAAATACCATTAAGTAATTTAATATTGCTCCCGTAATAAGAACATTGAATTAACTGTTCGCGATACGCGCGTTTATTTATAAAGTATAAAATAGTGTTTATTAAACTTTTTCTGTTAACAAGTGCGTGATCGCGAGATTAATTAAAGTCGTTTCCGTGGTTTAATATTAACAAGTGGATCGTTATTAAAATTTTGTGTTATACTTGTTCTAGAAATATGTACACTTTTAAATAAACCGAACTAATTAAATTTAAATATCTAAGGATAAAAACTTACAGAAATTTATATGAAACAATAATATGCTATCACTTACGCGACGATTAGATAAAGCCACTAACTTGTTTGTTTACACTATAGATCACGTTCACTCGATTCGGTGTACACTGTTATTTATTTAAAACTTCGCACGTGCTAATCACTTATTTATCTTCACTTGAATAATCTTCTTAATACAGCTGCATTCGCGTTTTGACAATAACTGACCTACGATCTGTCTCGTCGCTATATAAAGACATACGGAAATCCTTCTCAAGCGTTCCCTACTTTTCGCTATAACTTCTAGAAAAATAGATAACAGCTTCTAGAAGGCTCTTGCATTTGCAAGTAATTTCTCGAACGTTTGAATATTAAATCGTAAGTAAAGGAAACATAAACATCTTATGCTACGCGGATGATGCCGCCTTAATAGCAGAAAACGAAGATGACCTGCAACGACTGGCACATGCATTTTACTTGGAGGCTTCCAAATTTAACATGAAAATCTCTACTGCAAAAACGAAAGCGCTGGTGATATTTAGGGAGTCGAAACATTGCAAGCTGGTAATTGGAAATAATAGAACAAGTCAACACTTTTAACTACCTAGGCACAGAAATATCTAGTCACGGAGGTATCCATAGAGTAGTGTCTCGACAGACCAGTAAAGCAGGCATCTTGCGTTGTCTCAGAGATAATGTATGGAAAAACAAATACTTGAACTTAGAGAGCAAGGTCCGCATATATAAGACCTGCGTGAGACCTATTATGACATATGCTGTAGAGACAAGCGCAGACAACTCTAGAACCAAACAAATACTTAAGGCGGCAGAGATGAAAACGCTAAAGAGCATGACAGGCGTCACGATAAGAGACCGAATTAGAAATTCTGCAATTTGCAAAAAATGTAAGGTCCCAAACATTGTCAGATGGTCACCTCAACGACGAAGAGCGTAGAACGACTATATCAATAGAATGGAGCAAACACAGGAATGAATTTGAAAAGGGCTATACTCCTAATTGGTCTAATGAAATTGTTATAATTAAAAAAGTTAAACTAACTAACCCAACTACCTATTTGCTAAAAGATACAAAAGAAGATGATATTTTAGGTTTTTATGAAATAGAATTGCAAAAAGTTAGACATCCGGATACATACTTGATTGAAAAAAATTTACGAAAGAAAGGTACTAAGATGTATGTATAGTGGTTAGGCTTTGATGAAACTCACAACAGTTGGATAAACAAAAACAGTATTGTATAAATAACAATAAATCAAACTAAAATACATTTAATTCAAATCAAAATTTATTTACTAAGGACTGGCATAACCTGTAATAGTGAAAATTAAAAAAATATTATTCAAACATTTATTGTTCATTTCAACTTCACATTTTTTAAATCTTTACATATATCATACATTTTGAATTAGATTTTATTCTTGAATAAATTCAATGTTTGTTGTTTCACCTAAGGCTCATCGGCTCACAAAACATGTTTTTTCCAGAACCAATCACACTATTAATTTGGTTTATGTCTTCAATTGAAAACTTGTTGGTAAATCTTTATGGCAGAGGTACTTCAAAATGATAGCATTCCGCAATCACTTGCTCCCCAAATTTACCATCAATTTTAGTAAAGCACTTAATTTTATATTGCTCATTTATAGATAGATTTTTTGCACTCACATAAAGAACCAAATGAGAAGTTTTGTTCAAGTTTGCAAAAAATTATTCCATCTAAATTTTTTTCTTCAATTTACTTAAACGAATAATAGTTATTAAAATACTAATAGTAAATCTTTATAAATGTTACCTTTATATACACGCAATAGCATCCCCACCAAAAACACCCACGATCTTTCCCGACTGACCTACATCCGAGCATACTCGAAACAAAACGATTTCTATGACATTTTACGATTTTCTCACCACCAATACGATCTATCCCGATTTAGCAAATCCGATTGCAACTCGAGCATACCTGAAACGAATCCCACCGATCATACCCGAGTGAGCCAGAATTAGCACTACTATACCACGCATATATCTATTTTTCTGTCTGTAAGTTTTTTATTAGTTTATTGTTCTCTCGTGTTTAGAGATTTTTTATGCTAAGAATACTTTTTGACAGTTGATCTGCCACGTAATATAAATAATGGTAGATTTCGATCATATCTTTGAATAAACTTTTTTTTAACCTTGGCGATCTGGATTTTTTCTTCTAACTTCTGCTTTGTATTGTAGTACTAGAACACTTGTGTATGTCTTTGTAAGCATAAAACATTTTTATTTAATAATCTCGTGCATATTTTGTACTAATGCGAACTAGGAAAACGTTTCTCTATAAAAACATTTTTGTATAATTTAAGCAAATCTTTCTAGTATTTCCAAATAGGAACTTTTCCACTGACAGCTTCATAATGTATACATATTTTCTAGATTCTAGATGGAAATAATTATAAATATCTTCTGTTGGATTCAGCTCAGTAATAATCAACAATAACGAAATATCGCAAGATTCACACAACCTAAGCAAAAATGTGACCATGACTCGATCAAAAACAATGGCATGGTTTTTTGAATTTGTATTCCAATAATAACTACGTTATTAAATTTGTAGAAATCGTTTAGTTTTAGTCATCTGAAGTATAAAGTTGTTTTACGATTTTAGAATGACGTGTAATAGCAATATGTTATATACATTATAGACTATTCATTTCTCAGCAACGCCAGCATAACAATTGAGTGAATCAAAATTATTTATAACAAGCTTGGCTTGTTTTTCAAATAATTACATTAAAAATCTAATTAACCTTTTATTATTTTTTTACGTTTTCTTTAAACTACTAATTACGAGTTAAATTAGAAACTATAGAGATGGTAAAGTGGATAGCAGGCGTCCTCCAGGAAGACCTTATAAGAGGTGGAGCGAGGCATGGCGGCGAAATTCCCAGGACTCGCAAGATAAGCCAGAGAACACAAGCCAGTAGGCTTTATGTAATAGGAGGAAGAAGAAGAACAGTTTAAAGAAGAAAGAAAAAACGGTGGGATAAAGACTGCAAACAGAAGAAAAGAGAAACACGAAAACTAACTACTGAGAAGATGAAAGAAACCGTGGAGCAGCATCGAACTCTACTAAAGTCAAAGAAGAAATACAAGGACATGTGTTATAACAAAAAACAAGACTGGAATAAACACGAACTGAAAGAAATAAGTAAAATAACCAGAGAACATGACCTATGGAGATATATAAATAAAGATAGGAGTAAATATCTGACAATTCCACAAGAAATAAGAGCAGAAGACTGGAAAACGTATTTTATGGAATTACTGGAGGGGAATGATACAAGAAAAACAACAAAGAACGACGACCAGGTGGAAGTGGATGGTAAAATATCCAATGAGGAAATTGACGAGCAAATAAATAAATTTAAGAAAAATAAAGCAACTGGAACAGCTAATATACCAAACAAAAGTTGGATTAACCTATCAGGAGTAGGAAAGCAAATATTAGGAAAAACCTTGCACAAAATTTTGCAGCAAGGAAATATAGCAACGGAATGAAAAAAAGTGCAAAGTTATCCAATACTTAAGGCTAGACCCGAGGAACTATAGAGGCAATACCTTGTTAAATACGATATAAAAAATATTTACACATTGAATTATGCGACAAAAAGAAAATTAAAGAAAGAGAAAGGAAAAAAGTATGATGTCCTTGTAGATTTAAAGGCAGAATTTGATAGTATAAATACAATAAAACTGTTTGAGTGCATGCACAAATGGAAAATAAGTGAGACCCTTATAGCGAGGATTCAGAATATTTACGCCGAAATGAGTACCTGCAGCAGAAAGAACTAACATTAAACGTAAAAAAAATTAAGATAATGTGAGTTTCGGAGAGGTGGCGGCAGAAAGAAAAATGAAGACTGGAGACGACACAACGAAAAGATAGAAGTTGTAAAAGAATTTAAATATCTAGGGTACTATTTGCAACAAAATAACGGACCAGAAACCCACTGGAAATTTGTAAAGAAAAAAGTAAAAGCTGCTATAGAACAACTATGGAGAAAAGGGAAACGAAAGCTTCCGAATAATTTCAAAGCCAGGATGATATTATTTGATTCCATAGTCAAAATTATACTCATGTACGTAGTGGAAGTGTGGGGCTGGCGACTTGGAGGGCAGGTAGAAACTATACAGCTGACGTACATAAAATGGATACTAGAACTAGATAAAACTACACATAGTCTTGACGGAGACCAACAGGGACACAATACAAATTGAAGTAGTTAGAAGAGCAGTGCGTGACGAATGAAGATCACAAAGGATTGAATAATGAACAAAAAAACGAAATAATAAAATAGGCGTAGAAAAAGAAACAAGTGTACGAAGCGCTGGGATGTCCTTGGAGGACAAAGGATTGAATAATAAACAAAAAAACGAAATAATAAAATGGGCGAAGAAAAAGAAACAAGTGTACGAAAGCGCTGAGATGTCCTTGGAAGAAGCGAGAAGAGAAAGAAGAAGAGAGGCGTTAAAGACTAAAGTCGCAGAGAGAAAGAAAGAAATACACTGGCAAGAAATTGAAGAAATCTTTATCATTATCTTTTCTTTGTCTGTAATAATTATTCCGTTTCTATCTTTTATTTGTGTTATTGCATGTTGTTTGTTTTCAGTTCTGAAATTTTTTAGTGTCTTGAAAAACAGTTTTTAGTTTGTATTATAGTCTGTTTCCATTGTTTGGTCGAAATTTTCCAATGCTTTTTGTTTTGCTTGGGTGACGAGTTCTTTTACTTTTAGTTTTTGGTTTTTGTATTCTTGGTAGCTCAGCTCGTTTTTTCTATTTAGGTACTTTATGCATTTATCCTTTTTCATTTTAATTTCAATTTTTATGTCTTTGTTACACCATGCAGTTTGCTTTTTTATCCTGGTAATTCTTATCATACCACAAACGTCTTTTGCCGCAAAGAGAAGTATGTTCTTGAAAATTTTTCACGTTTCTTCTATGACATCCATTATAACAACTCAATGAAGCAGAGTCGCGCTTGTGATATTCACGCTGTCACTTACGTTTATGTTTTATATAAAATTTAAAAAAAAATTATTTAAAAATTTTGTAAAAAAGACTTGTCTGTCACTTTTTTTTTAAATTTCAACTGAATTTATCATCTATTTTCTAAACAATAACTTATATTCTAAATAAATAAACTCTAAAGTTGACTTGGTAAAGATAATCTATTGACAATTCTCTTACTTGTACGAGATAGTCAGAAGAAGCTAATTTGTATAACATAAACATTAATTAGTAGCACGAAGCGTGGAGTAGATAAATCGGTTTTCTAAATCCAAATTTTAAACGTTTTAGTATTCGTATTTCAACACTATCGTTCAATAGTTCGTTGGCTACATTGATAGCACTATATTTAATATACTTATTTTCAGTTTCTCTCCGCACTATTTTAATTTTATGATCACCATGTAACACAAAATTAAGCACATAGTAGAGAACATCAAGAGTTTTATTTTGAAAGAGCCAATAGAGAAGCATCTGAGACGTAGGATCGTAGATCAGAAATCTGCAACTTATGGCAAGAGTTGTATAGTTTTTGGAGTTAATCAAATTTATTTATTTTTTATTCTTACAATTTGTTACAAGATATCTAATTAAGTATGTCATATTAATTTATGCCTTTTTGGTTTCCAAGATTTTTTTTTAGGAAACAAACACAAACATAGGGACAAAAACCAACAAAAACAAAACATAAATAAGTATTAATTATATTATAATACCGTAATATAATTCACTGGAGTAGAATACCGATGATGTAAAAATCATTTGGAAGTCGATAATTTCTCATTCTTTCCATTTCGTTGATTGCGTCTTTCATGGTGTCTTTCCAGAGAGCTTTTTGCAATCCAAATCCTCAATTCGCAATCCATCTAAAGATCTCACTCTGCTTAATGCTACATAAGCTTGACCTTTCTGAAACAGTAAGCTTAAGATAGACCAACACAGGATTATTGGGTGATGTCGTCGTTCAACTCTGCCATGGTTAAGTTTGGAATTCCATCATTGCCAAAATTAATACAAACAGATGGAATATATGTTTTATACATTTGATCTCTGCGAAAGCTGGGCCAATTTCTTTCGATGATTTCACACATGGTTCCGTTGACGAGACTCTTTTCCAGGTTAATATTTGATCGTTACATAACTTTTGCTCCTTCAAATATTTCAAGATATTTTGGCAAGTCTCCAATTTTCTTTATATCAGTTGAAACGATTTTATCAATATCTATATTGTCAACATTTCGTGTTGCATCAACAATTCGATCTTGTGTCTTTATTTTGAAAATTTGCTTTCCGGCTTGGCGATATTTTTCAAGATCAACCGTATTGAATGAATCAACTTGAGAGCAAAATCTCTTGTTGCTTGTTTTGTTACTTTGGACAGCAATAGCTCAAAATGTTGGGCACTAAGTTCACGAATGCGTAGAACATTTAGAAGATCAGCAAGTCGTAAGTCTCCTTGTTGTCGCTTATTGTCTGTTAGTTAGACTACTGTTTTATTTAATTTTTTGCTAAAAACTGAGAATCACTAGATTAAACAGCTCTCGTTGCTGTAAGTTTATCGCTCTACAAGCTGTTTGAATCTGGCTATCCGTCATATCCGAATAACAATTTTCATCTATTTCTTCTTTAATACATTCTTCTGGAGTTAAATATATTAAATGCTCTGACTCTACTAAAAGCATCTTTCAATTGTCTATCTCTTGATCGAAAAGCTTCCATATAACTATTGGTTTCTTTTAATAAATCCTCTCGAGCGAGAAAAGCATCTCGAGCATTGTCAAAGCCTTCCAATAATTCATTGAACGAGGAGACTGTAGAAATAGTTATTCGGATCAGAGTTGAGCATAAAGAATGGAACTCTAACAACAGCAGGAGCATTTCTCACAATCATTTTTGAATTTTCTGTGAGAATGATGTAGCGTTTTCGTTAATTTTGAGTCAGAATCAAATTTTTAACTAATTTATTTTAAAGCAATTTTTTTCGTTTGAACTTCAACGTTTGTTTGAATTTCAATTTTTCTCTTTGAAAAATTTGCGTCTTAAATAAATTTGCGTCCTGAATAAAATTTGTGTCTTGGTTTTCACATACAAAAATTTTATCTTTATTTTAATATATTTAAGCATTTTTATGATTACAGTTAAGCATTTTTATGATCCTCAAATGCTTGAATATTGTATCGTCATCGATAATGTACATGTTCAAAAAATTCTAGCTTGATTAGTGCAGTAGAACTGGTCGAAAAATCGATTACAATATTTAAAATTTTGCGGACAAACAATCGAATAAACAAACAAACAAGAAAGCAAGCTAAGAAAAACGTAGTAATAAAAAAAACTTAAAAAAGAAAATGGAACAATTCGTCACGATGTAGAAGGAATACAAAAGAGAACAATATGGATACAACAACAAAAATGGAAGGTGATGACTGCATACAGCAACCAAAAGTTGGAGAAGATAACACCGGAGATAGTCACAAGAACAGAAGATACACAAGAGACAGACATAGACCTTCTAATTGAAGGAGACTTTAACGCTAGGATAGAAGAGCTAAACCGCATGCACATAAACACAGAAGAGTCATGAAAAAGAGAGCCGTCACGCAGGTTAAAAGACAAGGTACATAATAAAGAAGGAAAGAAACTAATAGACATGAATGAAAATGAATGGAATATATTCAATGGGATCTGCACAGGAGATGAGACCGGAGAATATACAAATATCAGCCGTAGAACAGCAACAACAATACACTACAGCATCGTAAACAAATTGGCAGAGCAGGTGATAAAGAATTTTATAGTGGGAGAGAAAACCAAATCAGATCATCAACATTTGATAATAGAACTGCAGGAGACAGAAAAAAGAATAACAAAGACAGACGACAAGAAGAAAATTAGGAAGAATACGACGTAGAAAGAAGAAGATATAAGATACAAGAGCACTTTTGTTGACTTAATCGGCAAAAAGAAGATAGAAAATATTGACTGATAAAAACGGTAGAAGAATCAATGCAATATAAGACTAGTAAAAGAAAGCAGTTTGAAAAAAAAGAAAGAAATGGTAGAATAAAGACTGCAGACAGAAGAAAAGAGAAACAAGAAAACAACTGAGAAGATGGAAGAAACAAGAGAGCAGCATCGAACTCTACTTAAAGTAAAAGAAGGAATACAAGGACATGTGTTATTACAAAAAGTAAAACTGAAATAAATAGGAACTGAAAGAGATAAGTGAAATAACCAAAGAAGAGGACCTATGGAAATATATTAATAAAGCTAGAAGGAAATATACGACATTTTCACCAGAAATAAGAACAAATACTAGAAGGTGTATTTTATAGAAGTGATACGAAAAGAACAATAAAGAATGACGACCAGGTAGAAGTGGATGATAAAATATCCAATGAGAAAATTGACGAGCAAATAAATAAATTTAAGAAAAATAAAGCAACTGGAACAGCTAATATACAACACAAAGCTTGGATTAACTTATCAAAAGTAGGAAAGCAAATATTAGGAAAAACTTTGCACAAAATTTGGCAGCAAGGAAATATACCAACGGAATGGAAAAATGGCAAATTTATGCATTATTTAGGGCGGGTATACTCATGTACGCAGCGAAAGTGTGGGGCTGGCGACTTCAGGAGCAGGTAGAAACTACACAGCTGACGTACGTAAAATAGATACTAGAACTGGATAAAACTACACCCTCGTACAAAGTCCGGAGACCAACAGGAACACAATACAAATTAAAGCAGTCAGAAGAACAGTGCGTTACGAATGAAATTACTTGGCTAGGTATAAGGAACTTAGAAACAAAATAACAAAATAAGCTGAGAAAAAGAAACAAGTGTACAAAAACGCTGATATTTTCTTAGAGGAAGCAAGAAGAGAAAGAAGAAGAAGGGAGCTAGAGAGTAAAGTCGCAGAGAAAAAAAACCAGCAAGAAATAGAAGGGAAAACGAGGAAAAAAGAAATTTACAGCAAAATAAGAACACATGAAGACGTACCAAAATATCTAAAAACAAAAGGATAAAAAAAAAACACAGATCAATAGCTAGATTTAGATGCAGCAACGAAGCAAAGAGCGAAAGAAGCTGGGACAAGAAGAAAGAGAACGGTTGTAGATTGTGTGGTTAAGATTTCGAGACAATGGTGCACCTACTATGGCAATGTAGGAAATTAGATCAGACAGGTATCTGGGTTCTACATGAAGATGGGAGAGGAAAAAGGATGTATAAAGAAAATCTTAGACGATCGAGGGAGGAAAAGGACAAAGGAAGAAGAAGAAAGAGATATTCTATATGATACAGATGTATTATGCTTTGTTACATATTATACTAAGCCGATCTTGCCCTTTATCATCCATACACCTTAACATTTCCGTAGTTATACAATCAAACCCAGCAGCTTTCCCTTTTTCAGAGGATAAATACTATCTTGTATCTCTTCTAATTGTATACTGTTCTTATTTGTCATCAATTTACATTTTACTCGTTGTCATTTCTCTGTGACTTGTTGAATGTATAGCTTTTGGAAGTATGTTCTCCATCGTTTCATTATCTTTTCTTTCTCTGTAATTATTTTCAGTTTTAGGGTTTTTGTTCTACCATGCTTCTCGTTCCTGTTAATTCTTATTATATCACAAACGTTTTTTGCCGCAGTGAAAAGTATGTTCTTGAAAATTTTTCAGGTTTCTTCTACATCTAGATTTATGTGATTGTCAACTGTGTTGATCATTTCTGTAACTTTGCATCTATATTGATCCGAAATTTCTTTGTTGTTCAGTTGGTATGTCTTGATTACTTCATTACTAATATTTTTCTCCTGTTTAATTTTATCTGCACTTCTTTTTGTTATCATCTCGTTAGTCCTGCTTCTTTCGTTAGTTGTCATTTGTCCGCTGTTTTTTATATCCCATTTTTACCCTTTTACCATCTTCTTTTAACTTATCAACCATTTCTTTTAACCTTATTTGCGTTGCCCTGTCTTTTAACGTTACATCATTTTTAATGTATAGTTTTCTTCCATATAATATTTTCTTTTGTTGCATGATTTCTTTCTTCGCTTCTAAATTATGCATTTTTACAATTAATGCTTGTTTGTTTTTATCTTTTCCTACTTCTATTTTTGTTTATATTTCAAGTTTTTTTCAATCCATTTTTGAACTGTTTCTTTGTTTCTTTATTTACATCATCCAGTCCTTTTATGATGTTCAGTTTTTCCTTTCTTTTTCTTGTCTTTTTAGATTTTCTTCTAGTTTTGCGATTCTGTTTTCCAGGTATGTTTTTTTTTCATATATTTGCCATTTCTTCCCACTTTCCTTTAATAGTTTAAATTCTCTCATTTCCTTATGATTTTTATCTATTTCATGTTTCAATCCGTTTTTTAATTTTTATATCTGGCTTAGAATGACATCCGTTATAACAACTCAATGAAGCAGAATCGCGCTAGTGATATTCACGCTGTCACGCGTACGCTTTATATAAAATTAAAAAAAATATTATTTAAAAATATTGCAAAAAAGACTTGTCTGTAACTTTTTTTTTAAATTTCAATTGATTTTATAATCTTTATAATAATAATAAATAAATTCTAAAGTTAATGTGGTAAAGATAATCCATTGACAATTTTCTTACTTCTACGAGATAGCCAGAAGAAGTTAATTTGTATAACATAAACATTAATTAGTAGCACAAAGCGTGGAGTAGATAGTAAAATAGCAGTACTTAATCAAATGAGTTACTTATTTTCAGTTTCTTTCCGCACTATTTTAATTTTAAGATCACCCTGTAACACAAAACATAGTAGAGAACGTCAGCTATAGTTCTAAGAGTTTTATTTTGAAAAAGCCGATTTTTCAGAGATTGAGAAGTATCTGAGACAAAGGATGGCATTATAGATGTAGACCCTGGCGTTTTCTTCGGGGGGATCACATTTAGGACTTCTGTAGATGTGAATTTTTTTATGGGTATGCAGCTGATAGGTATTGTTTAAAATGCGTCCATAATCTTCTCAGCAAATACAGAGGCTTTTGCTGCATTGTCTTTTGTCCATTTACCAGTTGCATCTTTGATTAGTGACACAAGTTATTGTGTGCGTTTAAGCTTCTGTGTGACTTTTAATAAAGAGTAATTAGTAGTAAAGAGTAAAAGTTTAAAATTCCTGGCAGCTATGTTATTTTTCTTTAAATTTTTGCTGCTATTGTCAGTTGCCATCTTTTGCATAGTTTATGTTTTGTTAGTTTCTGGTTATTATAGAAATGGTGTTTTTAATTTGTTTTTTATTACTGTCGGAACTGCCTTGCTAGGCAACATTTTGCACATCCCTTATAAACGCGTTAACCACGTTATCTATCTTTTGGGTAGATTTTAATAATACATTAAGCGGGATCGTCGCATCTAGGTGTACTCTACACATGTCTCAGTTAGTAGCAGCTCTAAATAAAGAAAATTGACAATTGTTATTAATAGTATTGGTATGTATAACGGTTAGCACCGCAGAATGATTTGAAGAGAATTCAAATAATGATACGGCTTTGAATTATTAATATTATTTACAATAAAGAAATCTATGTTAGGTAGATTGGCCAAGGTAGATTATTGTGTTTCATTGAATCTATCAATTCTCTTCCTTTTGCCTTTCCGTAATTTATGAGTTCCACTGGGGGTGTTTAGCATTATATTCGTCACCAGATAGGAACATCTTACTTAGAGTTTTGAAGAAGTGGTCAAAATTATTTCTTTTTTATTATGCTTAGGTTGACAGTACACGATGTTCATGGCAATAGTCTTGCAATTCAGAGTATTTTAAAATTTCTAAATTAATTAATTTTACCTATAGGACGACAATAGTAAGAAGGTTTAGCCTATTTAATCAAATTATTTTTTCATCATATTTTTTAGTTCACACAATTTATTTTTATTGATTTAAAGATACTAGAAGTGGTTAGAGTGTTACTTATGTCTTACGAAAATTGTGTATTACCTATTATCCGTTACGAGTATAAGAGACCAAGTTGTACCATTCTTCTAGATGATTTGCTGGTATTGTTGCGGAAGTTTGACTGAAATTTTTGCTGAAGCTCTTTATACGCAAAACATTCCTTAATTTAGTGACTAACTTAGCTTACATTTGACACACCTGAAGAGTTGGAGAGAGTAGTTTTGGTGTGTCCAAATCGTTGACATTTGATCCTGGAGTTTTTCATCTTCTCGGAGCTTCGTTTAAACTCCAGGAAAGAACCACGCTGCCGGTAGAAGGAATAATGAAGCTCCTAGAATGTTGCCTCAAGAACTCGTACTTTCAGGAAAAAGACAGATTCTTCACTCAAGACGAAGGACTACCAATGGGCTCATCTCTATCACCAGTAGTCGCCAACATATACATGAACTGGTTTGAATCCCAGGCCATAGAGAAATCAAAATTCAAACCCAAAACATGGCTTAGATATGTTGACGATACCTTCATAATTTGGAACCACAGTAATCGGCAACTAGATCTTTTTCTACAACATCTGAACAACATCAAACCATCCATCAAATTCACTATGGAAAAAGAAAAGGACAACTCACTTCCTTTTTTAGACCCTCAAGTAACAAAGAACAAGAAAATTATGGAAACGACTGTCTACAGGAAACCGACACACACCGGTCGATATCTCAACTTTGAATCCAACCATTTCACATCTACGAAGAGGGGAGTAGTAAAATCTCTAATCGACAGAGCATACAGGTTCTGCAACACAGAGAAACGGCTACGAGAAGAAATCAAAAACATTAGAAACGATCTAAGGCGGAATGGTGATCCAGAAAAGATTGTAGGAGAGCTTTTACAGAAAAAGCAATTGAACACCACGGGACAACCTAAAACAGAAGAACTGCCCAATTCACTGCTGAGCATCCCATATGTCAAAGGTTTATCAGAATCAATAAAACGTATAGGGAAAAGCTACAACTTAAATACAGTGTTCAAATCATCGACCACCATTAGGAGTATAATTTCCAACACAAAGCCACAAACAAGTCAAGATTCCCAAAACTGTATTTACCAAGTTCCATGTGAATGTGGCAAATCATACGTGGGGGAAACCAAAAGACCACTTGACATCAGACTGAAACAACATCAGACGCACACACAGAGAGGAGAGACTTCTAAGTCCGGCATCGCGCAACATTCGTGGGATAACCAACATCGAATGAAATGGTCGGAAGCAAAAATCATACACACATACATTGGTACAAACGGAAATTTAAAGAAGCGGCATTCATCAACAACAACAAAGAAATTTTTAGCCAGCCAAGTGTCGAGATAAGCAACATATGGAAACCACTAATCTAACCTCTAAAACAACTTAAACTTCACTAAGTAATTTTGTTAATTAATCTGTTAGGCTAAATTGATTTTGTACGCTTGAACGCTTCATCGAACATGTCTTTAGTATATAAGCTCCAGTAGTTTCTAAGTTTGTTAGTATTCACCTGATGACGATTGCAGATACCACAGCAATCGAAACGTTGTGTATATTCATTTCAAAATAATAAACAATGAAAGTTCAGCAGAATGTTATTACTTCGCATCAAGCAACATTGTTTAATACATTCAAACATACATAAGTATAGTTATATAAATTTGTCCAAATACTACTACATGGGTCGAATAAAATATAAGTTACGCTCTATACTGGACAACACGTCGTACAGTAAAATGAGTTGGTCAGTCTAACTTTTACATTCAAAAAAAGAATGATTTTATATTCGTAAATTCAAAATCACCAAAGTATATAAAAAAATTAAGATTTAGAGACTCAACGCGCACTGCATAAGACTTTGTGGTGCATAAAATGATCTAATAATGAATTGTGTTAAGAACCTAACATGTACGTCATTCTAACAATCGACATGATCAACAAAGTAGTACTCATAAAACTAGACATTGTAATACTTACCGTTATGTTTTATCTAGTAGGAGACAAGGTAGTTCCGTACTTGCATTACCTAAAACGTAACATGAAATCTAACACAAAAACGTACATACGGCGTTATCACAAAAAAATTCCGTTTTTAAATTATACAATCATTAAAGTTAGCAAATGCGGAGCGTTTTCTCTCAACCAAAAGAAATTGAAATTGTATTTGCTTCCAACCTCTTGACGGTGTGAATTATTTAATTACAACAACGTGACGTTATGGAAATTTTCCTAAATATGCCGTTTGTTTTTATCTCTACCGATAAAGAAAACGTGTAAGGGGTATGGAAATTTGCTATAGACAATTATGAAAAAATCAATTTAAACCCCCAATACAAAAAAATTATTACCATTTACCCCAAATAAGTTTTCGCTCAGATAGACACAAAATTTGATTGCATATTCACGTGGACTTGCGCAAAATAACTTAATGATGAAAGCTTTGTTAGGCGTAGACATCGTTAAACGGAGGTCTGTGTTGCACAAAGTTTACCGGAAAAAAAATAAAATCATAGTTTTAGAATTTGATAGTGAACCACAAAAAGTGGGCGTGTCGAAGACAATTTTTATACTAATTTTTTAGCATAACAAGCATGCGCTGTAAATCATCTTTATATATCTTGAATCTGCTATTTCCTATTTTGTATTCTCCACTTGCTGCTTTAACGGATTTAATAATATGGTCTATTATAACATCTTCGCTCTATCTTAGGCGTATTAATATAGACACTACTTCTGTGGTCATATTCTGGCAAAACTCGTATTGTTATTGGTTTATACTCATCTTGAGTGTTATTTCTTCTGCTATAATTTTTGTCATTGCTTTTGATACTGTGCTTAGGAGGCATATTTTTCTGTAGTTTTTTTTGGGTCTTTTTTGATAATTGGGTGTTACAATTTCTACTGAATAAGTACAACTTCTTTTTTGATTATTTTTTGGAAAATGGTAGTAATCTCTTGTACCAGTTTGCCACCACAGTGTTTTATCATTTCTTTAAAATCGTGTCTATTACTAGGGACTTTGTATTGTTAAACTTAACTATGGAAGCAGTTTTGCTTTCATATTTTCATTTACGTCATCTGTGGTTTTCAAAATGGGTTACCATGTATCGGGGAGATAGTAGTTGTTTGTATATATTTATTAATTAGGTTTTTTCTGTTGTGCAACATATTCCATTTTTTTTGTCTCTCATACAAGTCGTACTTCATTTTATAGAGAAGTTTTTTCAGTATTGTATACTTTTTGTCGTGTTGGACCATTGTCTTGTTGATCCTATACATAATTTTTTGTCTTTACAATTAGACGATTTTGGATTTACTTTGTATGTACAGCTGATCTACAAGCTAGCAATAGTAGTAGTAATAAATAATTACTACAAACGAAGATGACAAAAAAAAGTATTAAGACGGATGACATATTCGATAACGTAATTAACACATACAATACAATTAAGTCTCATTCAAATAGAACGTTATTATATTTTTTTGTTATAAATAATTAAAAAACTTACAAAACAACAGTAATAATTAACTTTAAAATTTACGAAAAAAAATTAAAACTTTATTAATAAAGAAAAAAGTATTAAAATCAGTTTCTTTAATGATTCATAACGTACCCAAAGTTTTAGTAAAAATGGAGAACTTTAGCAAACAGAATCTGTCTTTGATCAGGTAGAAACACTTCTGTATCAAATTTCAACAAGCATATCTATATTATTAATTAGCGTTGACGTTTCTAGGGGGTCTTTAGGGGTACCTGAAACAACATATGGTTACCAAGGGATTATTTTTATGCTGTCGGTTAAAAATAAGGTTAGTGACAGTTGTATTTCCATAAATATTATTTAATGGTTAATAAAAAAAAGAACGGATACATTTCAGTCAATTTTTGACAAATGATCTAAAAGTAAATACAATGGGAAAGACTTTGACTAATTGGTGCCTTTTCAAAATTGTTTCATAGTTCTGAACTAATTTTCGTACTTTTGAAAATATATTTTCTGTTTCAAATTTTTAAATTTAAAAGAATAATTACATATGTAATACAATACCAAGCTACAAAAAATTACAAAAAAAAATCAAAACATAATATTTTAACATTCATTAAGTTAATTATATTCAGGAAGAAGAATTTTATTCAATTAACTGGGTTTAATTTCTTAAAGTTTGGCGACATTTCACACAAAGACAATAAGTCTGCTTTATCGAACTATCTTAAAATTCAGCAAAAATAATTCCTTTTTTTAATTTTTTTAGGACACTACAACACACAATTGTTAAAGAAAGTTATTTCCATCAGAAAGTCAACCACCACGACTCCACAAATAAGCTTTATATTTATGTAGAAATTGAAGAACTCATGAATCCACTTATTGTAGTGAATAAATTAATATTGTCTGTCGTTTATAGCTCTTTGTTTTTGCTTTCAAGACTACTGTCTTTCGTTCTATTCTGTTATATAACACTTTCTTTCAGTTTATTGTTTTCATTTTTTAATGTCTCTTTCTACTTTATCTATTTATCTTAGTTTTGGTCATCCTTTTAGTCTTGTTAGTAGTATTTATTCTGTAATTCCTCCTTGTGGTAATATTTTTTGTTCTGTGTATGTGTTCATTTTTGCATACACTGCTTTACATGCAATCTTTTATTTCTTCTCATTACCAGCTCTTCCAAGTAGTCAAATGTTTTTCCTTCTGTTTTCCGTCTTGTTTTACTATAATCCTCGTTCATATATATTTAATTCCAATTTTTGTCGCTTCCGTTTCTCATTTGGTTTTTTTGTGTTATTTGTTTTTTCACCCATTCTTATTCAATTTATTGTTATTTAGTTTTTATTGGTAGTTTCTTAAGATTGTCCCGAATTCGTTTTGAGTTGTTTTGGTATCTTTGCAATCATTTTCATCAATACCATGTTTGTTTTTGTATCCGTCATTCTTGTGTTTTCATTCTTCTAATCAGGTTTGTGATCTTTTTATAAAGTTTATTTTCTGACTTGATGTTTTTTCTGTCTTCTGAATTTGTAAATGTTGGCTCTAATGTTATCAAACCTCAATTTCATCTATAAATATTTTCATCTTTATTGTCTAAACCAAGATCTTTTTCTAAATTTAACTTATTTACTAGTAATTTATTACTACAGATAATATTGATAAAATTTAGACAATACATAACGTTGATACTTGGTTTTTTATTTTCTGAAATCAAACGTCAACTTGCTCCTTCAGATTCGAAACTTAATAATTAACGGGTAAAACTTCTTCTTACACTCTCAACTCTCACTAATTTATTGAACGTATGGAAATTATTAGGTTTGAACCTATAAATCTTCTTGTGATTTTCTTTACCAAAATTCCTATTAAGGATTCGCTTATTACCATAGAACAGATTCTGTCTTACTATGGCAAAAATTTTGGTTCTCTTTTTATTCTCTTATTAAAAAGTGCTTATTGTCTACTTATTTCCAACTTGCTATCAAGATTTATACACAAGTTTTGGGTACTGCCATGGGTTCGCCTTTAGCTCCTGTTGTACCAAACATTTTTTTTTCTTTAAACGGTTGCATTGGAATCGTCCATTCTAAAACACAGTCTAGTTTAGGTATGTTGAATACACGTTTATTGTTTGGTCCCATGGTCACCTAAGATTGTCTAGATTTCTTGATCATCTAAATAACCAACACCCAGATATCAAATTTACCATAGAAATTGATAATAATGGTTTTGTCCTATTTTTCCAGGTTCTTGCGACTCTTAAACGCAGTGGTTTTTTTAACCCATTTTATCACAAACTTACCCATACAGATAAATATGTTTAGGTTTTATCTTATCATTATCCTACACAGTTATTGTTATCAAATCTTTAGTTAATCGCGCCTTTTTTATTTGAAAAAACGACGCGGCATTGTAGTAGAGTATTTGGGACGTTAGAAGCAGGGATTCGTTTGCCAGATTATGACTACTAGGTTCTCGGTTGCTTTTTAATACTCTAGAGCAGGGGTGGGCAAAAGCCGGCCCGCGGGCCGCATCCGGCCCCTTTGCTTACTTTATCCGGCCCGTTGAAAAATTCCGCAAGCAATTTTTTAATCTCTTTTATGCGATTTTGTAGCACAGCGTACGTACGCGGTATAGTCCTCCGGCTCGTGAGACATTTTGAAAACTTCATTTTGGCCCGCGCTTAAAAGTATTTGCCCGCGCCTGCTCTAGAGCATATCAACAAACCCAGTGTAGGCGTACATTTTAATTTCATCCACATTTTTGGATTTGTTCTATTTGTCTATTTCGTAACGTCTTTTTTGATTTGTACAGGTCACTATATTTTGAACGATATCGGAAGACATATACAACTTAAAAAGTTCTGAATAGCTGCTATTTGTAGGTACTTGGAGCACAACACTTTTAAGAGTTTGAGTACGTTGTTGATTGCTGCCGTTTCCTCAAGGTAAGTTTTTTTTAGCAAAACTGTTTTATTCTTGGCGAAAAACATATCTTGTACGTCAAAAGAAACTATTTCGTCTTTATCATCGGACTCGACCGTCATCTCATCATTAACTTCAATTATTCCTTCGATGTTATTTTTCTTTTTGGACGATGATATCTATGTGTAGATCAGATTGAGTGCGGATCTCGAATTTTCTATCTACAAACATACAGAACTATTAGTACTATGTAAAATGAAAGAAGAAGATTTACCCAAATTAACAATTCTTTTCGTTCTAGATGAAACTACATTCGCCATTGTCAAAGCGCAAACAATCGTGGAAAACCGAAATTTTAGTAAATTACTATTATTTATAGATAACAATTATATGAGATTCTTGGATACATAAATACCTATATAATAAATATAAAAAACATACAAAAAGAATTATTTCATTCTTCAAAATATTACAGTATCCATAGGAATAAGACCTAAATAAAATGCCTTAAATTCAATTAATTCAGAATATAAGATAACCTGGGGTAACGATTTAACCCACTCGGTACTAAGAAGGTTAAATAGCTAGCCTTTGCCCAAAATCTTAAAGAAAATTTCTCGCCTGCATCCAAGGTTTTTGTTTTAGCTAGGATTTTTGGTTATCTAAACTATAAAGGCATTTAGAGCTTTATCCTCTATCATGCAAGGTTTTTGTTGCTCTCTATTTTCTATGGTAGAATCATTATGCTGAGATAACATTACATGAATCATTTTTAGTTTGTTTCTTATGTACGACACAATTGAGGGATTTTTTTTGAATACAAATTTCGACGAATTCACTGCACGTAAATATTTGCGTATTGAGATGAATCAATCAAGAGACATTAAAGCTGCAAAGATTGCTCTTCGTACTGACTCGTCTGTGGTTCACATTTCATTTGTATCTTTCTTTTAACATCGTAAAACATCAGCTGAAATCTATATTACAATAAATGCATTCAATTTAATATAGTTTAGTGAGAGTTTTATCAATATGTGCATTGTGAACTTTAGTAGCTTCTTTATTTCAATTGAAGGATTTTTGAAGTAGGCTGACTTAACGGAAGGTCATAGTTAGAACCGTACTGTGGAGTATGGGAGGCTGGCTAGTCCCCTCATTTACGCGCCCGTGGTGTCGTGTAATCTATCGCATTACTAAAGCAAATCTTAGCTCCTGGTCCTCGCGCCTTTGGTTCCCGTTACACAGTAGGCGGTTGAACTAGTAAAAACCAGAGCTCCCCCTAACTGCAAGTTTTACGACCCAGTCTCATAGTAGAAAAATGACAGTTCAGCGTACAACTCGGAGCGTCTCTTTTTTTCTGACTTTTTATTTCTGGTTAGTTGTCCAGTCCAGTTCCCCAAATACCAGATCTCGCGCGCCCTATGGGGCGTAATAGTGATATTTGGAGCTAGGTTCCAAGCCCCGAGAGGCCGACACCAAATAGATAGAACACCGGATAGCAAACCGTGGGGCTTTCTATCTCGCTCGAATACTCGAGTTGCTGCCAAGCCACGTTAGACAAGTCACCGTCGTGGTTTTTTTCATTTTTGGAATAGATTCCTGCGCTACCTTGCAGTGTTTGTACAAACCTTGTAATATCTTAGGATACTGAAATCAGGTAAACTACTGTACGTTTTATTGGTTTAAGTCGCAAGACCCTCCTACCACGCCTACGATCAACAAAACTTGATTTTTCCTCTCACTACAGTCAGGATCTGCAAATTGAACAAGACATTCGGAATTGGATAGAGTAGCTTCCTTCCTCCCGTTTTACACAACCCGCAGTCATTAGACCACCGTAAAAGAGAGTCAATTTTAAGATTGGCATTAACACGACTACTACCACTTTTGGATACGGTACGCTTCAGCATTTGACCGAGTCCAAACTGACAGTCAAACTGAAATTGGGCAAAAACGTTTCAGTTTTAAGTGCAACACACCACATGGTGAAATGTAGACCCGTGTCAGTAATTTATTTTACATCTGCACTGAAGAACATAAATACTATCCTGAGTGCTCCGCTAAGAGGCGACTAACATTACACTCTGCCGATTGTTTTGGAAGATGTGCTTGGTTTATCTAGACGACATAATAGTAGTTGGAGAGTCCTTTGAAAAACATTTGAACAACTTAAAAGAAATGTTACAACGACTACTTGGGGCAAATCTAAAACTGAGCCCAAAGAAGTGACACGTATTTAAGAAAGAATTGCAATATCTTGGCAGCGTCGTATACAAAGATGTAGTAAAAACCGACTCTGACAAGCTTCAAGCAGTGCAAGTATGCAAGACCAATCGAAAAATAGCAGGTCCAAAGTTTTCTTAATACCGGCACGGATTTTCCAATATTGCCAAACCTTTGACAAAATTGATTAAAAGAAGAACAGAATTTAAATAGAATAAATACTGCAAAAACGTTATCCATCTACTAATAGAGGCTCTAATCACATCGCCGATTTTGAATTATCTAAGAAAAGATGGGAAATTTGTTCTGGATACCGATGCAAGTAATCTGGCCATAAGTGCAATCCTTTGACAGGTACAAGATGGACAAAACAAGTTACCGCGTATTGTAAGCAAGATGGATCAAGATCGAGACATTACAACAGTATAACTATGACACAAAACAACGTGCCGGTAGCAGATTGCAGCCATTGCGATTTGAAGAAAACATCGAGTGTCTCCGAACAACGGCTATAGTTGATGACAAGTGAGAACCTGAGCAATTTCATAGTAAACAAAAAAACGATCTTAAAATAAAAGTAATGCTTAACTAGAAAGCAAATGGCCGACGACCAACTTAAAAAAATGTGAGTGCTTTGAACAAAAACACAAAAGATACTGGGCGCAGTGAGACTCTTTGAGAGTGAAACATAGTCTTCTTAAGAAATCTCTAGAGAGTGCCAAAGGAACAAAAACTAGACTTAAACTGGTAGTTCAAAAGAGCTAAGTGTCACAGGTGTTGCAACTGCACAACAGTACATCGCGAAGACACTTTGGCATAAAAAAACATTAGAAAAATTTCGAAAAAGATTCTAATGCGTAAACTGCAAAAAGGACGTCATAGAATGGAGCCGTAAGCGCATGGGTCTAGCCATTAAAAAATGATTCAGCAAAAAAAACGCAAAGGATCAATAAAACAGTATAACGTTGCAAACCGTTTAGAGAGAGTACCGATTGACATCGCAAAGGTGTTCCTAGAATTGAATTCGGGAAACAAATACATCCTAGTAGAAAACGATTATTTTACAAAATGGACGGAGAGTTACGCCATACCCAATCAAGAAGCAGCCACAGTTGTAGACGTTTTTATGAAAGAGTTTTTTTAGCGGTTATCGACTGTTGGGAATTAAGAAAACTAGAACGACGTTTTTTCATCCTCAACCTGATGGCATGGTTTAACGGATGAATCAAACAATAAAAAAGTATTTAACCCAAGTAGTGTCCAAACACAAAAAGATTGGAATTGGCACTTGCATCTATTCCTAATGGTATTCCGATCATCTGTTTACGAAAGCACAGGCCAAATACGGGTAGGTAGCCATACTTAGTCACAAAATACGATTGCCATGGAGCCTCCAATTTTGACGAACACTGGAAGCATGAGTTGCTAAAAAAGACTACATCAACAAATTGATGAAAAGGCTAGACGAAGCACATGAAATAAAAACACACAAATTGGCAGCGACAGAATAAAGATTACACATGACGTTAAGACACAAAACAAAACACAAAACTGTGGGTTTCAACCGAACGCCATGGTGTGGTTGTATAATCCCCAAAGAAGACGTAGTTTACAATTATAAGCAACTTTCGGCTTAGACCGTGTCGTAGTTAAAACACCCAAACTTTTTAGACTTGGTAGTCCCTGGTAGTCAAAACAAGAAGTAGAACTTGACTTTTGCCGTATTGTCGTTCGTCAACACAAACAAACTGACGTTTTGCAGGACATTGCAGTTTGCATCTTCAGAGTGGTAAATGTATCTGCTCTCTTTCAAAGAGAGACTAGAACTAAACTTAAAAAATCTGAGTGTTTAACTACAACGCTGTCTAAGTCCAAAATCGCTTATAATCATAAACAGATGTTTACATTTGAATTTCGTGCAGTAAAGACGTTGGTTTGTGCTCTGTGTGAAACATTAAGTGATAAGTGATAAATTTACGATCGTAACGTCACAATGCAGATAACCAACATTAAATAGAAGTGTTTAAAAATTCGGTATGTGATTAATAATGTCAAACTTTTCAGTGCAATATGCACCGCCAATTTATTATGATGAAAATATTCAAGTTCAATCCCCGCAATATATGCCAGGGTCGTACTTGCTTCAAATGCAACAATAAATCCCACCAATGTAGAATAATTATAATGACGTAGCGCAACTACCTCAAACTTCTTCATCATTAATAGAGCTTTATAATGCTCCCTTTCCACAAATTCCAATTGCACAAGTACAAGGGTACGACTGGCAAACGGTAGAGTACAAAAAACGTTCCAGAAAGGATAGTTCAGAAGGTCCTATGCGAATGATAATAATAATAATAGAACAGTCAACCCTGAAAGACTACAAGCAAATGCAAAAAAATCCTATCAACCCATCACAAAGGCTGTCAAGGAAAAAAATGCTTAATTTCACACCTACCAACTTAAGGAGGATAGATTATTTTGAGTTGTTCTGCGGAACATGCATTCCATCCATTGACATAAAACAATTAAAAACCGAAATAAATGCACCAGGGCATGAAGTAAAGAATGTATCCAAGATTCGCCAACGTGAAACAAAAATACCGCCTTTTCACGTCAAACTTAAAGCCAAATAACAAAGAAATATATAACGTCAATTCTTTTTTACACCCCACCCAAAACGCGAAATGCCACAGTGCATGAATCTTTTGCCCATTGTTCTTAACTGGCCATACGAAAGTTTTCTTTACTTGTAAACCGTTAACGACAGTTTGTTTACTTGTCAATACAGCGTCAAAATCACTCGACATCCCAGTGTTTGCTAGAAAACCTAACGCAACGACGACCTAAAATGTTTGCCATTTAACGGTCTCGTTCCTGTCCTACCAGCAACATTTTTTCCTCAAGGACTGTAAAAACCCTCGTTTCACTACTGGTTTAAAAATGCCCCGTTCTTGCCTAAGGAAGTAAGCGTCAAGTATTCACCAGTGCAACCAACATATAAATCCTAATATAACCGCTTCGGCAGTCTCGATACTTATTCCCAGATTGCTAGTAAACGTGGTCAATTGCAACTGAGTCAAAGTGCCAAACCAGTCAAGCCTTCGTTTCCCCTCATATAAGCAATTATAGAAGGCAATCATACAGAAACTATGCTAACCACCAGGCTCGATGAAAATGGAACCTCCTCACAGCTCGAGTTAAAGTCATTAGCTCCATAATGGCTCTAAATCAAAATCCAAAAATTGAAGTCTGGATCGCTATTGAAGCAACAGACAACAAATGATTACTCCTTACGGAAAGCTACACCAACGTTGCGAATTAAAGCTACGAAGCGAATACTTCCCTCAGTCATAAAATTGTCTACTTGTTAACCAAACCCGATAATCAAAGAAGACTAGTTTAAGCTTTTTTTCAAACCTTTGGCCACCACTTTATTGCAGATGGTGACTATAATGCAAAGCACCAGTTTTGGGGGTCGAGATTAACCACACCTAGAGGACGCAAACTATTTCAAGCAATAGGAAACAGTAACGTACCTACATCACCTAGCTACTGGAGAACTTAGGTATTGACCTTCAGGTTTAACCAAGATCCCTGACGCTATAGGATATGATTCTAATGTAACCAGATAGGATTCAAGAATTACCTACTTGTAGATTCTATTTTATTAACATGATATGCAATTCAGTCTTCAGGTTGGGGTACGTTCCGTCACAGTGGAAAGTGGCACAAATTATAATGATCTAGAAACCTGGTAAAACAGCAGAACAAGTAAGCTCTTATCGTCCAGCCGGCCTCTTACCAGCATTATCTAAAATCTTTGAAAAACTTCTTTTGCCAAAACTTCTTCTCATACTCAAAGACAAAGAAATTATTCTCAAACATCAGTTTGGCTTCGGACACAAACATTCGACGATTGAACAAGTGCATCGCGTTGCAAAAAAATCAGACACAATATGGAAAGTGACAGATACTGCCCAGCTAAAGGTTTCAATAGCCTTTGATAAGGTGTGGCACGAAGGATTGTTATATAAATTTAAAAGTATGTTGCCATATAACTACTACCAAATATTAAAATCTTATTTAGTAGATAGATATTTTGTGATAAAGTACCAAGATGTCCAAACAACTTTACTGCCGATTAAGGCAGGTGTACCTCAAGGGAGCGTCTGTGGACCAATCCTCTACCTACTGTATTTAGCAGATTCGCCGAAACTTAGATTAACCTTCGCTGACGACATAGCTATTTTAGCCTCAAGCAACTATCCTAGAATTGCCTATCAAAACTTACAAAAGCATCTAAATGAAATTCAAAAGTGGCTTAGACACTGTCGCATAAAAGTTAACGAAACGAAGTCAACTCATATTACTTTTACACTAAAAAAGAAAAATTGTTTAACTGTCCAACTAAATAATTGTAGACGTAGTAAAATATCTGTGCATTCACCTTGACAGGCGACTCACATAGGGTACGCACATCTTTACTAAATGGAAACAACTGGGTCTTCAATTTTCTAAAATGTACTGGCTAATAGAACGCAAATTCCAGATGTCATTAGAACACAAAACGTTGTTATACAAAACAATCTTGAAGTCAGTATGGACATAGGGAATACAGCTGTGGGGCTTAGCTAGTGAATCAAATATCTCCATACTTCAAAGGTTTGAATGAAAAGTGCTGCGTTCAATTGTAGATGCCCCGTGGTTTGTCCCAAATGTAGTGATACACCGTGATCTTCATGCTGAAACATTAAAAACTGAAATTTGAATTCTTAGCGCTACTCAATGAACCAACTGTTAAAAGACTAAAAAGATTCGATCCGTTGGACTTCACGAATAGAGCATAAAGTGCGATTAAATTTGATTCCGTGTAGTCAAACTTTAATACAATTAGTACTTTTTACATATTATTTATATTAAGATCTTACAGAAGCTAGCCTAGCCAGTGAGCTATCTCTACTATGTCAATTTTTATCAATTTTTAAGCCGTTTACTGATTGTTTGTATTTGAACAAATTGTAAACTTACCATGAATGTTAAAAAAAATATATTACGCTCAGAATTTTCTAGCGCGTTATCAATAAACTCGATCCAGAAGAAAAAATATAGAAGAAGCTGATAATGTTCTACATAACAAGAAATGTACACAGGAAAACTTAGTTTTTATTGAATCTAAGATTACTTCTATATCAAAAGCTATACTAATTTTAGAAACTTAAAGACACAGCGTTGAAAGTGTTGTTAATCGAATTACAAAACCTATTACTTTTCTATAAGAAAAGTTTTTTTTTGCATAATTTTAGGTTTCGGGTCTAGGACAGTTCGGCGCGGCCGATCCGGCGCGGCTGATTTGGCGCGATGGGACGGTTCGGCGCGAGGGGTCAGTTCGGCGCGCCCATTCGGCAAAAACCTATTCGGAAGTTATTTATAAATAAATCAAAAAAGTGCTGTTTTTTGCATTTATTTTACATACTGACAATTTAAAGTCATGTAACTTCATTATTTTTAGCTGAAAATATATGAAATGTTAACCAATTATGCATCCATCCTATACAAACGGGTTGAAAGGATGGACCTTTATTAAAAACGCATATTTCTGCCTTTCGGCTGTACTAAATTGTAACAACGAATTTATAGTAATTTATAGTAAATAAATAAAATCTATTAATTATATAACTTCGTCGCAATCAATAAAAAATTGATTCGTGCTCTCTTCGTCAGCGGGCAAAATTAATTTTTTATTGATTGCGACGAAGTTATATAATTAATAGATTTTATTTGGTAGTGATTATGTACTATAAATTTGTTGCTACAATTTAGTACAGTCGAAAGGCAAAAATATGCACTTTTATAAAAGTTAGCATGTACCTACTTATAAAAGGTCCATCCTTATCAAAATTAAAAAACTTTTCGATAATTTGTAATTACCAACCCGCTCGAATGCATAATTGGTTAACATTTCATATACTTTCAGCTAAAAACACGGAAGTTACATGACTTTAAATTGTCAGTATGTAAAATACGTGCAAAAAACAGCACTTTTTTTGATTTCTTTATAAATATCTGCCGAATAGGTTAGGTTCACATACAATCTTCATGTTTACTGATTGTTGCTAGATGTGTACAAGGTACCTACATTCATGACAAATATCGAAACAATCGAACGGCAAATAAAAAAATTATAACAGTCTAAACTCAGGTGTCTTGCTTTTTTAACCGATAGTTAAATTGGTATACAAAAAAAAATAGAAAAAGTACGTAGTCAAAAATATTTATCAAAACCATACAAATACAAAATTTACGTAGTCAACAATAACAAAAAATGACGCACTTAATTTAGTCCCATCTCAAAATTATGAGCAATTTCTCTTAAGAAATCAAGGATATTTCTGTTTTGAAAGTCTGTTACTAACCGAAGCATCCTTTTATCGGCTTCACGATATTTTCTCAACTTTTGAGGGGGCTGGTGGCCTGCAACAATTTGTTCTAAATACAAATCTTGGCCATTTTGGATTTTTTTAAAGGCATCAATAAACCGCCTTATTGTTGGGTGGTCCATTCCAGTTCATTCTGGAGTCTTCTGTTTGCTGCTTCTGAGTGGTTGTTCGTTCTATCTATTCTTTGCAAAACTCTTTCGTGAAGGTTCCACATTGCCACGCTGAATATGGGAAGTCGCCTCATATTTCCTCTTCTTTCTGGTCTGCCAACATAGTTATCTTCAAACCAATTCATAATCACTTGCAGTTCATTTGGTAAATCTGCCGACAGATGATCAATCGCCTCATCTAAATGATCAGGTGAAACATATGCCAAACTCAGAATCATGCTGACTTGCAAGGCAAAGTCCGGTTCACTGTTATACCTTTGTCTAAGTTCCTGCTAGACCAAGTGTCTTTGCAAATTTTGGGATAGATGAAAGAAGCAGTCACATATCGTAGCTTGAGGAAACTCTTCTTGAAACTGCGGCAGTTTCAAAATCACACAATATATTATTTGGCTGCATATTTGGAGCTAGTTCCTTTACCATCTTTATAAAAGAAGTGTACGCCCGCCTCGACTTGTTAGGCAGCAGACCATAAAGCAGCGGTACAACTGCTCCATAAACTTGCGCCGGAACAACGTAAACTTGCAAACAAGGGTGCGGCAGATTTGAAAGTTCCATCTACGTATACTGTGTGTGTGTTTTCCAAAAATCTGTAAATAAATAATAATTGGAAACACAAAAAACAAGAACGATATTCATTGAGGAGTGTAAAGCAAAACTGGATAGAAATTCGATAATGGATTCAAAACATACCTTATGCTTTGCTCTCTTCCAAAAATGAGAATCATACCTTCTAAGGGACCACTATCTGCTAGCAAAAATCTATCCTGTCTACCGTTCGCACTGTAAGTTTTGTGGTTTTCAAGAATAATCATGTCAACCAAAGATGCAGGTGCGAGTGGGGGTGCATTAATTTGATTTCGTTGCCTTCTGACAATTTTCGAAGCAAGTTTGGGCATGGCAGCCTGAGCGGACTGTGTCAAATTACGTACACAATGGTTGATAATCTGGGCTGTTGGTTCCTGAGATTCTTCAGCTCTTCTTCTTATTTGTGTTTTCACTCTATTCACCTTAATTGTGGCAGGAGTTGCGTCGTGGGAATGGTGATTAAGGCTCTTAATGACTTTTCCGTTCTGCACATGAATCCTGGTTTTACATCTGTCTTTCTGTTCACATCTATGAAAACCAACCAGTTGGTCGCTAGTTAACTTGTGAAACACATATGAAAATTCATCTTTAATGAATTTCGATTTTCCAAGTTTGCTATTGACTTGGTTTGCCATAACACCAAATAAATTGACTTAAAAACTGTAGTTAATTCTTAAAATACAGTAACGTAACTGAAAGAAATTCGCAAAACTCTCCCTTTTATTACAAAAAAAAGGATGGTGGATAATTACTGTCTAACAAAGGCTTTGGTCCTGTCATTTTGATCTCTAAACGAGCTTGTTAAATAGTCGTTTGAACGTAAATATGTAGGGGAGGTCGGGGTATTAGCGCAGTCCGGGAAATAGCGCATATTTAATTTTCAGACATCTGTAACTCTTGGCAACACCGCTTGGTTTCCCAAGAAGAGGTTTAATGAAACACGGGTCAGTGCATTACCAATTGTCAGTGCGAACACGTGTGTTCAAAGTAGAATATTTTTTTTGTGAAATTACGTGAAAAAAGTTTCGCCTATGTGATATTTGTATTTGAAATTTAGTCCTAAAGTTAGTGCAATCGTAATTACAATTAAATCTGTGTCTTGTACTGTAGAACCAACCTGTTTTCTTGTTATAATTTTGTATCGGATTGTAGTTACCAGATTTTGAAAAAAATGGCGTCAACGGGGAAATAGCGAAGTTATCGTGTGGGGTATTAGCGCATATGCGCTATTACCCCGATATTTTAAAATCATTTTACAACATTTTTCTTTTTATTGCAGATGCCACGAATGTACAAGAAAAAAAATGTAAGAACTCAGTGGGGCTTAGCAGACCTCGAAAAAGCTGTAGGAGATGTCACCTCAAAGAAATTAAATGTAAATCAAGCCCATAAAGAATATGGGATTCCGTACATAACGATCAAAGACCATGTTAAAAAAAGATGCCGAAATTCTACTAATACCCCCGTGATTCCAAAGGTGGTAGGCAAAAAACCAACTTTTACTCGAGAGCAAGAAAACCATCTAGCAGAATATTGTTTAAAACTCTCACAAAAATATTTTGGCCTCAGTATTATGGATTTTCGACGGTTGGCATTTCAGTTTGCTAAAAAATTAGGTGTTCAGCATCGAATGAAGAACAAAAACAATGAAGAAATAGCAGGTTGGGATTTTTACTGAAATTTTAAGAAAAAACATCCTGAAATATCATTAAGGACACCTGAAGCTATTGGTTTGAGTAGAGTTGTTGGTTTTAACAAGGCAGAAATTAGCGGATTTTTGGAGAATCTTTCTCTTTTGTATGAGAAAAAGAATTACTTTGCCAGTGACTTTTATAATGTCGATGAAAGCGGTTTACAGACTGTACATAAACTTTTAAAAATATTGGCGCCAAAAAATGTTAAGCAAATAGGCGAAATCGCCAAAGCAGAAAGAGGAGATATCATCACAGTTATTTATTGTTTCAGTGCTTCTGGCAATTATGTGCCACCTTTCATCGTGTTTCCTAGAAAAAAACATGAACGACTGCCTTATAAAAAATGCTCCTCTCGGTGCAAAAGATTTCGCTAGCTCAAATGGTTGGAGCAACTCTGAAGTCTTTACAAAATGGATACAACATTTCATAGACACAGTTACACCGTCTAAAAACTAGAGGGTATGCGTCATTTTAGATAATCATAAGAGCCATATTTGTCTTCCAGTATATGACTTGGCTAGACAACATGACATAAATATGCTTTCTTTACCTCCATACCTCTCATAAAACACAACCTTTGGACAGAGTATTTTTTGGGCCTTTGAATACTGAATTTAACAATCAGTGTGCATACTGGATAAAATCCAATGCTGGCAAAAGAATTACTGTGTGTGAAATTGCCGAGTTATTCGACAGAGCTTACCAAAAAGTTGCAACTGTTGATAAAGGGGTTAATGGGTCCAAAGCCTTTGGTATTTTTCTTTATCAACCTAGCGTCTTCTCTGAAGAAGATTTTGTGGCAGCGGAAGCACTTTGCTTTAAACCAAATCAACAGAATGAGACTGCAATACGAGAAAAAGAAACAACGCCACCTCATTCCACCAGCACGTCATTTAAAGCTACTGAGACGATGCAGACAATTCATGACGTTCTAGTAATAGATCACAATGATATTTTTACCTATCGTACAAATAAGGCAGACGCTATTAAAAGAAATATAAGAAAAAAACATTCTGAAATTTTAGTTCGACGCCATTTAGGGAAGAATTAGTTCAAAAACACGAAAAATCAATCAAAACAGCAGCAGTGAAGTCAGTTAAGAGAAACCTCTCTAACAAGAATAAGAAACCTACTGAAGATGGTACATCTGATGAAGAAATAGTTTTGTCATCTTTAGATGATGAAAGTGAGTGTGATTTCCAGTTTAATGAATTGAATCCCAAGAAACATGATTATGTTTTGGTAGAATTTAATACCAAAGAACGAAAAATTTACTATGTGGGAAAACATTAACTGACATCGACGAAAATGAAGAATACGAAATATCTTTTTTTGAAAAAAGTGAAAAATTTGAAAAGCATTTTGTTTTGCTAGTCAACTTAGATATGTCTCTTATCAAGAAGACTGACATTAAAATGATTTTACCGGACCCCATACTACAAGGTAAAACAAAACAGCAACAGTCGTTTTTATCCTTTGGTGTGTGCTTTGGCAATTTGGCCATGAATTAATGAATACTATATTTTCTTTTTTATCGGCAATTAAGTCAATAATTATTTTAATTAGTTAGGTTTTGTTCATTGTTGACTAATTAAATAATATTTAAGTTAAAAAAATTATGTTTTATTAGGTCTTGTTGCTTTGCCTCCCCTAGGTACGGTTAATTGCCCTCAATGCGGTTATTACGATGATATATTTACAATAATAAGATAAATGAATTTTGGCTGAGAATATTTTTTGCATGTTTCGTATGACTTGTAAAGTATAAAACGAAGAGGCATCGCGCTGACCTGTCTCGCGCCGAATTGTCCCGCGCCAAATAGTCTTTGCGCAGAAACGGTTACGCCGAAACGGTGGCGCCGAATCGGCTGCGCCGAAAAGTCCCATTCCTTAGGTTTCAAGGTCTCCTGAATCAGAAAAATAAATTTTTTACAAAAAAATTTTGAGTGTCTGTGTGTATGTGTGTGTGTGTAATGATGTACTCACGATAACTCTCGAACCAAAAGTCCTAGTAGCGTGAAATGTGGTAAGGAGCTGACTTTTCATATTCTCTCGATTCTATCAATAGATGGACCTGACAAAAAAACCGGAAGTGGGTGTACCCGGTATCACAATTTTTCTTATATAATTTTGTACGTATGTAAATTATTCGAATTACTTTTACAGTTTTTTATAGAGATCATTCTTCCTAACAATTTATGCAATTAAAAAAAAATTGTTATATTATATTTTATTTATAATTTTAAATAAAATCTCAAATATCTAGATTCGAATCCAGGAAATTTTTAGAGTTCAAACATGTATTAGCTGATAACATAATTGTCGGAAATTTGTTGCATCATGTTGTGATTAAGCCAAATACCTTCAAAAGTTTGTAAATTAAGTAATCAGTGATTATGAACATCTATCTTGAGTAAACTGTAATTTTATTTTAAATTTAACACAAAAACATTCAATTTTTTGAATAACTTATATTATTTCCAAATTATTAATTGATTTGATTTGTAAGTTTATAAAACTAAATACTTCGACTTGAAAAAGACTTTTAAAAACATTATTTGTTCATCCATATTGTTAAATTTTCTTTCCTGATTTGTTTAAACTATTTGTAAAAATTTTTTTTTTAATTTTCCGGTCATTACCATCATTCGTTTTTTCATTGACAAATCGAAAAAAGCCTCTTGTAAAGTTTATGCCTGCCTACCTCATCATGATTATACCAGAAAATCGTTTTTACGATTACATTTTTACTGCGTTTCTATTATTTTACATTTTATATACCATACATTTTACTTTCATCAACATTTTTTTTTACAATTTTATATATTCTAATTTAAACACCATACAATGTTACATACCCAACGTAAATTTACATAAAACTTAGTTAATTTGTAATAAAAGTAGGAAGTTCTTACAAAATCCAGTTTCAGTTTTTTTTCGAAACGCGACCAAGCCCGTTAGAATTTATTGTGCCGACTTTAATTAGAATTTAATCGATGCTGAATTTTAATGCTAACAACATTATTAAACGACATTTTCTAAAACTCAATGTAAATACAAAATAATCTTCTTCGATCACTTATGGTTTAGAAATTGGAAAAAAACGATAGACAATAAATATTAAAGAAAGGAATTTAATTAAAAGTATTTATAACAAGTAATGATTATAAATTTTATAACGTGGCAAGTGTTGTATAAATCGAATTCGTATAATTGTTTAACACAATAAAGTGATGTAAATACTAAGGCATAAATATCGGCCATTGAATATTTTCATGTGGTTGTAAAATGTAGAAAAGCCTTTAAGGTTTTGCTAACAGTCTTTACTACCTACGCACAGAGCTCCATTTGCATTACGAACGCGTTGCCGTACTCCTCAGGCTTAAAATTATACAGCAACAATTCTATAAAAATATCACTAACATTACAGCTAATTAATCAACAATCAAACACCCCATTATTGATATTAACTTGAGCTTATTCGACCATAAAAAAGAGGTACGACCATATGGATGGGTATAGTTTTCCTTTTGGTTAATAGTGCGAAACGGCGCGTGCAACTGTAATTTTCTTCTCGAAAAAAGAGTACCCGGGGGGGCTATCGGACTTAAGAAATAAATTGTTAGTTTTTTAATATCCCTAATAAACTTAAACCATATACTTGTAATTATAGTTTTACACACTAAAATCTTGTTTTTATATTGATTAGAATTTCGTCGATTAATTCAGATATTAAACAAATGCCACTATAAATGTTAATTAATTGTAGATGTTTGCTTAATTGATTTATCAGCTTGACTAACGCGAATGATTGAAATAAATTATTTAGTTGTTGCACGCACACGTGATCTAATTGAAGATAACGCAAAGTGGTTTTTTGTTAACGTAAATAAGACATAAGATGTGTAATTATTAAACTCTTTCTCAAACTCATTTGAGTTTAATTTTAGCCGTTGCTATTGTACGGTGTTAGACCGCGCAATTTCTTTTTTTAATTATATATTACTTAAATGAAAAATTGTTACAATCTTTATAAGTAAAACAATTAAACTTTAATATACAATTATGATTATTTCAAACGTGTGTTGATTGATGGATCTATTCGCGTTAGTAATTTCAAAACATGTAAAAGTTTAAACTGTCTAATTGCGGTGATTGTGAAACAACTGATATGGATTTTTTAATATCAGAACTTGGTACAAATAAATTAATTAGTAAGTGAAATTTTTTTATTCGTGATTGGTTTTTAGTTTTAATGTATAATATTAGTGAATTGTTTAGAAGAATTTATCAGTTTTTAATATTAATTTTACTATTTTTTGTATCATTTTAAAAACTTCAAATGTTGTTTTATAAAAAAAACATTGTTTTAGAAATAAGTTAAAAAAAAACAAACCAAAGAAAATAGAAGCAATTTTACGTGATAAAAAACTGGCGTGGTCACCCCACGGCTTTCCTATAAAGAAGGATAAAGGATCTACATATTTGTTTAATGTTATGTTATCATAAAACGATTTTGAAGTGATATCTACACGTTTACATTGACTTGCTAGCATGCTATAATTTTGTTGAAAATTTTCTTCTCAATTTGATTAAAATATAACTAACTAACTAACTCTTATATTTGTGCACCTCGATATTGCTTGCTGCCTCGTGGTAACAAAAGACTACTTTTTGACATTAGTTTAAACTATAACTATCGAAACGAGGCTAATATAATCCACACTTGCCGCCACAAGTGGCGCCCAACGTGGGGCCTTACGATTTCGGTGGTGAACAATATTCAACAAACGTTTGAAACAAAAGTAAGATTTCGTAATTGTTTTGTCAAGACTGCTGCTGCTAACAAACTAGCCTCTAGTAGAAGTCTTTGGTGGTTCTACAACTGGACCTACATAAGCTAAATTCGGTTAAAGTAATCGCGACGTTTTTCGAGAAGGAAGAGGTTTAAAGGTATCTACTAGTTGTTTATTGTGTTCTAATTTCTTGCCAATAGCTAATAATTGTGAAAGCAAAGTAATGTCGACAAGAACGAGAGAAGTTTGATAGAAAGGAGAGAGATTTCGTAAAATGATCTTGAGTTGTTAAGCCTCCGACAAAGGTTCCGCTAATCTATTAAATAAACTTTGCATAATAGCGACGTAAATAGCGATAGTCTCGTTGTGCCCCATCGTTCGAGAACGAATCTCTTCTAACAATCTATCGTCGTAGTCCATTAGTAAGAATTCCTCTTTAAGAAATGTCACTACATCTTTCCACGAACGTAACTGAGAACGATGAGAACGGAAAAGAAGTAAAGCCTTGCCACTAAGAATTTTAGGAGTGCAGTTGAACAACTGTTGTTTAGAAACGTTACGAGCTACTCGTAACTCTTCGATCCTTGTAAGAAAGTCTAATACAGAAGAAGAGTTATCGCCAGAGAAAGAAATATTAAATTTAGCTACCGTAGTAGGCTTAGAATAGCCTTCAGCCGATGGTACCGGAGTTGTCAATTCTCCTTCAGATTCTGAAGAAATCAAGTCAGGTTCTTCTTCATGATGTAAGTTAGTCGAATTAGCTTGAGGTACAGAATGAGTAACCGGAGAAGAAATCGAAGCAATAGAAGGTCTGGCCTTGCGGATTTTTGATTCAACGTCATTTTTCAGTCCCTGTAGTGTTATTAAGAACTTATTTCGTTCAGTCAAATCAAAGTCAGAGGTTGCATTAAGTAATTCGCACCGTCGTTGTGCATGAAGTCAAAGGGTACTCAATTTTAAAAACAACGAAGAAGAAATGTCCCCATCAAAGTTATTCACCGATGCTGTAAGTTCGATAAGAGTTTGTTCAAAAGCTGCCTTGTCTTCCCCATACAGTATAGAATGTTTAACTGAAGTAAAGGATTTATTATATTCCACCTGATGAGCTGTTCGTACCATTTTCCTAAGACGATCTACACTAATATCTGTATCGATACCTCTAGAGATTAATTCGTATTCAAGTTCGAATTTGTGAAGTCGGTTTACATCAAATTTCCAAATAGTAGCCATTTTGTTGAATAATTAAGTAATAGACCAAATCGAGAGAAAACCAACAATATAAGCTACTTATTCCTAACCTAATTAACTAAGATACCAATAAATGATGTAATCCTAATTCAAGAAAATTTGTTATACGAAAACCGAGAGAATGTCAACACAACACCTTAACCTATGTCCAAACCAAATAACCTACCACTGAATGATACTACTCCTACGCTAATCACAAGTAAAGAAAATAGCTAAAAGAAATATAGTGAATGCGAAATTCGATATGAGAGAAATCGAGCCCCTGAAGTTGGACAGCCAAATTTGTTACAAGCTTTAGGTCTTACGAACCTTGCACGGCCAATTCACACAGTCGGAGATAGGGGAGGTTCAAGGGAATTATGCTTAAGGGCGCCAGATCTAATCCAAACTAACACTTCTGCCTCGATCACGACAGACGGTCCAAACTTGTAACTAAATTCGAGGTTTGTAATCCTTGTTACTCTGATGTTAGAGTAGCCAAAACTAGTTAATAGGTAAAGATAATTAAAAGAGAAAGGTATGTTGCCATAAAAGAAAGATTAACAAGTATAATTAACTTTAATGTATTAACATAGAAGATTAACAGGAGAGTATTTTAATTTCTCAATTCGTAAATACTAGAAAGGTTAACAAGTATATAAAAACTTTGATTTAGCAACGTAGCAGATTCGCAGTATTATGTTAAATTTCTCAAGAATCTTCTATCGAAAGATATTATAGAATAATGTGAATCTTCTTATGCTGCTCCAATAGTTTTAATGCTAAAAAAAGATGGATGCACAAGGCTAGTAGTAGATTATCGAAAACTAAATGCTATCAATTGTTCAGATGTCACTTATATGACAACTCGTGGTCTTAAAACAGGTAACCATCAGATTTCAGTCAAACCAAAAGATAAGGATAAGACCGCATTTATTTGCCTTTTAGGTTCGTTTGGATTGCAAAATGCACCTTCTACATTTTAACGCCTTATTGATAGATTTCGTTTCGGTTTACAAGAGGTAAACATCGTTGGCTTACTTAGATGACATGATCATAGTGTCTCGTACTTTTTTAGAACATGTTAGGGACATACAACTTGTGTTCAATCGTCTAAGAATGTTTAAGCTTTACCTAAACACATCCAAGTACGCATTTGGTTGCCCTTCTGTCAATTACCGTGGTCACGTCACTCCCCAGGGTTTGAAACCAAATCTAAGCAAAGTGTCTGCCATTCTAGATATGCCTACGCCCAAGACCACGAAACAAGTTCTCTCTTTTTTCCAAACCTATTCATGATACCGACATTTTATAGAAAATATAGTTGGTTCTAAGCAAGAAGAAACCTTCCAACGACTAAAAGAGTTGTTAACAACGAGTCCGATTCTCAGGCTGACGCAAATCTTCCTTATGTTCTTAGAACCGACGCTAGTGCATATGCTCTTGGTGCATGTTTACTCTAAGGGGAGGATCCTGACAAAAGACCCATAGAATAGGGATTCAGATTGTTGACACAATCGAATCAAAATTATTGTACTACAGAACGCGAAGCATTAGCTGTAGTGTGGGCCGTTAACCGTTTTAGAAGTTACCTAAAAGGTTCCAGTCCAGTCGGATCATCAACCGTTCAGGTGGCTCATGTTATTAAAATCACCAACAGGTCGCCTAGCACGATGGTCATTTCTTCTCCAGTTTTATGACTTAAAAATAGACTATACTCACTCATAAAAGAGGTTTGACCATCAGTAGCGGCGTATAAACAGTGCAGTCTCCCCCTAGCACAATTAAAATTTGGAGACGAATATTTTAAAAGAAGGCTGAAGTTTAAACATACGCCTAGGATCAAACCCTAAAATTCAAACCCAACCCAAATACAACAACTCTCAACTCAAGAAGAAACGTAAGAAATGATACTTTCAAAAACCAAAAAGATTTCAACTAACAGAAAAGCACTCGTTGTAAAGTTAACAAAAGTCGAAACGCAATAAAGTAAGAAAATCAAGGCAGTCTCATAGATTTTACCGAGCAAATTTCCAGAACAAATAAAAAAAAAGTAGATATAGAAAAGAAAAAAGTTTAGGCTACCCTAACCCTAAATATACATCTCAAACCAGAAAAGAACAAAAGCACTACAAGGAAACGGGAAAAGAACGGTACTCAAACCCACGAGTCGAAGAAATGACCTCAGAAATCCTATTACAGTTTAAAATTTCCTCGTTAAAGTGGCGGACGGTGGCGTGGCGTCGGGGTCTTATACACACCTCGCGACAAGATGTGAAAGCGCGTCGTTGGGCTCCACAACGTTAGTTCACACAAGCGCACGTCACAACAACCAGTATTTGCTTGACTACCATAATCTTCTTCTTACTCAAGAAAGAGTTTGATCTACAACCAGAAGCAACAAGACCTAGGAACTTCTCCCACCCTAAAAATAGATTAAAAAAAACAAAAAAAAACATCTTAAAATTTGCTCTAAAATCTAAAATAAATAAGACCACAGTTTGCAATTGCTAGACTATAGCCGCAAGCAACCACAACATCCTACCGGTTAAGAAAGTTTGGTCACTCCCGCCAAGCTCTATCAAGTTTGCCGTTACAGTCTCCGAAAGGTATTATGTTTGTTCTACAGTTTGAGACTACCGAGTCAAAGACACGTAAACGGAACGCGTAGCCGTTGAGTTACCCTCTTCCCTCCTTTTTATAATGACAGATCAAAAGAAGAGAAAGAAAGACAGGAAAGCAAAGGGAGAAAAGAAAGTACGATCAAACCAAAATTGCATTCGTTCAAAGAAGTCACAGACGACCTAGAACATAGTTTACGTTATTTACGTTGACGAGGATATAATGACTAACCGACGGTTTACCTGGTGTAAGGTCTCATTCGAATCAAAGTCTCAAGAACCTTAATCTAGTTTAAGATTCGTAGCATTCCCTGAAGGCAGTTGAACCGGATAAACCGAGAGCCACGTCTCTGCATCATTAAGTTCTTGTATCATATTGATAAAGAGTCAAGAGCACTGATGAATCTGATCAAAAAACAAGAGACAAAGACAGCGTATTCAAAGTTTGCAGCATTGTCTGCCAACTTGCCACGGCCAACATACGCGCTCTTATAACAGACAAAGTAGCTGATACACATGCTCAGGGTGTAATTAAACAAACCTCGCACAAAAAATCTACCTTCTGCCAGGAAGAGCTAAAGATAAGAAAAATCGGGGATTTTTTGAAGCATTTGGTCACGTCTGAGGATATCTGGCCGCTGATCAGTGACAAATGGCCTGCTTAAATTTTCCAGGCAGTCAACGGAAACAGCACCAATTTTAACAACTCAGTCGTCTTTATTATCGGTGGAGAAAAAAACCCACCCTATAACGTAGCGGAAATGATTAGAGGGAGATCATTGACTTCCGGTAACATAATAATGGCCAAAAGTGTAGACATTATTGAAGATGAGAACGGAAAAGACTTCTGCCTAAACTGTGGGAAGATTGATCACACTAAAGCGACGTGGTCTGAGACAAAACATTGCGCGGTATGCGACTGTCCAGATCACTGACCGTAGTCAATGGCACATTAAGAAAATCAGAACATCAACAGCCAAGGTACCTTAGATAATGGATCCTCACACAAACAAAATTCCTATTTCGTAGGCAGTTCGGATAATGCAAATTAATTTAGGGCACAGGAGAGCGGCTCAGGTTCTGGTCACGGTCAGTAGAAACCTGGCAGCCTCCCCTCCACTTTTGACGTCATTACTGACCTCGTCGCCAACGTACGTGAAGGGTTTTTTTTGTGAAAGTATTTTTCTGGTTTTTTTTGTGAAAGTATTTTCTCTCTCACACAATGAATTTTTTTCTCTCTCACACATTTTTTTCTCTCTCACACATTTTTTTCTCTCTCACACATTTTTTTCTCTCTCACATTTTGTTTTCTCTCTCACATATTTTTTTCTCTCTCTTACAGCGAATTTTTTTCTCTCTCTTACATTGTTACATCATCGCATAATTGGTAATTTTGATTGCGTCGTGCGTCATCGCGTAACTGGTAATTTTTTATGCGTCATAAAGTCTCATGATTCAAGCGAGAAAGAAAATATTTTTATTTAAAAAAAAGCTTGGGTGTACCTGGATTTGAAACCGGGTTTCTTGATTACAAAGCGGCGAACTTAACCGCTGACCTACGAAAATAAGTTAATTTTAAACGCTCAATTGTTGTATACAATTGGTTTTTTTAATTACTGAACAAAAGACTTGTAAAATTTATTGTACTTTATTTTTAAATTAAATTAACATTCATGGCATAATTATATCATTTTTCTACAGCATCTATGTCATTACGGTTTATCAGGATCTTGATAATTCACGGCAACTATACACACGGCATCTAATTATATCATTTCTACAGCATCCGTCGTGTTGTGGTTGATCTGGACTTTTCTAGTGGTCGATACTTTCATATTCTTTCTCTCTTACTCTTAATACTCTGTAAAGAATCGCTTATTAAAAAAAAATTCTAAAAAGTTAATGTTGATTATAAGAAAAATAGCACAAAAACAGCTGCATGCAAATTAGCAAAAAATTAAATTTAAGAAAATAACTACCAATTTCTTAAGAAAAATTAATGTTACTTGAATATATCAACTGCTTCTTTTTAAACGAGGTGTTGGTTTAATCAACAACATTAGAAATTAATTTAAAAAAGAAATGGTCTAAACTAAATTAATAGTTAACAAATTTAAAAATCGCTGAAATTTAAAAAAATTTTTAAACTAACTTTTAATCAGGTAAATACTAAAATCAACTTTTTAATTTAAAATAATCTTTTGTAGAGCATAAAATTGCATGTGTTTAAGCGTATAGGATTAATTTGCAAAATAAATAAACCACTTACCATTGTAATACACAGAAACACTTTAATTTAAAACGTTCTTACTAGTACGCAGCTAAAACTAAACAAAGTGTGATCACTAACAATAAAAGAAAGTGTCATTGCCAAAAATATATTTTTACAATTATTACTTATTAATTAAAGTTTTATGATACATACCTGCCGATTCATTCAGGTCGCTGATTGTTTCAACAAATAACTTTTTCAATGACATATAATTAGTGTAAATTCCATAAGGTAGTAGTTATTCAAAAATTTTCTTTTGGAAGCCAAAGACATTATTATTATTATAATATATAATATTTTAAGATAAATCTTTTAAATTTTCAAGTACTTCATCTTCAATGTCGCTGAATATGAAAGCAGTTAACTCCGATACTAAAGTAGGTCCAAACTTGCACGTTTTGAGTTCGTTTTGGTACACACCCCTGGCATTAAGTGTGTTATAAATTTCTTGATCTGTATAATTAAAAAATATATACTGTGGTATTAACGTAAATTTAAGCATTTTACCGATAATTTTGCAATCTGCTGTACCAAGTTCTAAAATATTTTCTGAATTTCTGATTGAGTTTAGATACTCAACCCAATTTCTTTCATCCGTATTTGAAATACTTTATGCATCTAAGAAATAATGGAACTACTAAAACAATAAAAAAATGTAAACGTTTTACTTACACTATCCAAGTTAAATAATTTAATTAAGAAATAATTTTTTAACTATGATTCAAAAACTAACGTTCAAAAAATTCAAGTTATTTTTTAAAATGTAGTTTAAAAAGAAACAAATTCTTATAGAATTATCAAAGTTATTGAAAAAGAAGTTTAACAAAAATCTTTAAGAGTTTTAAAAAATGAAAAACATTTTAAAGCTTACTTTTGTTTCCTGTTAGTTATAACTAATCAATGTAAAATTCTAAAACCATCGTTCAAAAATATTTGTTTTTTTAGTTTGCATTTCACACTCAGTTTTCAACTTTAGTTTGAAAATTAATAAAACGTCAATGTTTTAAATAATTAGCAGAGTTTTTTAAAGAAATACAAATAACTTTAAAATGTTGCAGAAAGCAAAATATGTATGTAAAAATTGTGTGCGTTAAAGATTTTTATTAATGAATGTAAGATTCCAAAAGCAATGTTCCTCATCATATCTACTTGTTTTAACATATGTCAAATATTTTTCTACAATTGCTTATATATTTTTTAATATGAATCTTTACAGTGTTAAAAATAAAGTATTCTAATACAGCAAATATTAATATTTGTTTCAAATTATTGATAATCGCTACATAATTATAGTGACAAGTTAGGTAATAAAATCCTAATTTTATTTTTGATAACGAGTAATTGTTCATGTAGAAAGCGAGTAAATAATGTTATGGTAATGATTATGTAATTATAGTGACAAATTCTAGAAATTAAGTAAAATTGTTAAAAAGTATTTTATGTAGTACATACGAGTAATCTTAATTTGTAATATAAAAACTATTTATGTTGAGAAGCAGAAAGGAAAGAAAAACAGAAAGGGTAAATATTGCATTCGGACATTATACTAAAATAATAATATCGTAAAAAAATCATGTACCTTCTGTTAACGATAACGTGTAATATTACTTATATACAAAACAATTCTAGCATTTTGCACATTTCTATTGCGCAAACAAATGGTATTTAAAGCTACATTTTATTTATAAGAAAGAAGAATACTTATACAAAAATAATCAAAACAAAAAACTACACAACACAACAAAAACATTTACATAAGAATTGCAAGTTTTATTAAAAAAAATCTACTCGTGCACATTTTAACACGAATGATTCACAAATTCACCTAAACCCAATTAACATTTTTTTCTCTACCACAAAAACAAGAAATGTTATTTTATTACTAAAGACTTACGTACAAACAAACAACTAATTCAAATTGATGCAGATCAAAGATTAATTGTAAAACTAAACCGAATTATAATTGTATTTGTTTAAGCTGTATTGCAGCTACAGTTCTAAATTTTAAATATTGTTACTAATAAAAGTTTCCTTATAACAAAAAATCTTTGACAATTACAAGTAACGCAAACTAAAAATTACAAAACGAATAGTTAAATAAAACCAAAACAAAAATGTCTTAAAATCGTTAATAACACTAGTATACTTTTCTTAACATGTAAAAATATTAGTAATTGTATTAACTGTAGTTAACGTCAAACCAAAACTAAACAACATTATTGAAACCATAAAGATTATTTGAGTAACATAATTTTGTATTTCATTTGTTAACAAAAATTTTGATGCACTCGTTAAAACTTATTTTATATAAAACTTCTCTAAAAACACAATTTAACAAAGTTGTTGTAATATCAGCTAATTCAAAAACTACTCCTGAAATATTAATACACTTGACTCTAAGCTGGTGAAATGAAATTTCTAATAAGATCTGTATACGTTTCTATTACATTAATATTACAAACTGTTTAAATCAGTCTGTAAATATTATAACGTTACAATTACTTAAGATTACAAGCAAAAAATGTTATTCGAAATTCATATATATATAGAAATAAATGTTTATAACAAGTTTAGAACACGTTTAAAGATAGTGAATAAGTTGAAAGCTTATTTTACATCTCAACTAGACAATGTGGTTATTTTCACAATTTTATTGAAAACGTAGTATAAAATTTAGTTAGTAAATGGCAAACCAAATGAAAACATTAATCATTTTTGTAATAAACACGTAATTACTAACAAATAAACTTTTAATTTAACGATTAACAGAAAAGAAAGAAAACATTTTTAACAAAATCTACTCTAAAAGCAAAGTTACATAAGTGAATAAAAACGTGTAAAATAGGGAATTTTCCTTATGCAAATTTCTATTAGTTATAGTAATTACAGTCAATAACAATGTAATTAATGACTAAGGAAAGTCACAAACATATTTTTAACGAAAACTATATCAATTTTGTTTTAAACGATTATAATTAGATAGTTTTATATCATAATCTCAAGAAACAAATAAAAATTGTAAAATTGTTAAAAGTGCAATAGGAATTTACTGAAGTTATTAGAAGTAAAAGTAGAAAAACTTTTGTCAATGTTTATAATTACCTACTTAAGTCATGCTGAAATAGAAAATTAAAAACATTAAGAATACATTTATAACAAAAACTATTTAGCAATTTAGTTTTTCGTTCAAATGATTAAAATTAGTTACTCTAATAGGTACCATAATTTCAAACAGTAAACAGATAAACTATTTTTAATGAACAAAAAGCAATGCATGTACAAACTGTAAAAAGTAAATGTTACAATAAAACAGCTACTAAAAACTTAAAGCAAAATTTAAAAGAACAAGAGAAGAAAACTACTTAAAGAATATCTGTTCTAATAAAAATTGTTTTATAGTAAATGGTGTTATTGTTTAATTAAAAATTTTAAACTTACATGTTTTTAAACGTAGTCTATGTTCTTTGTCAAATAATAAATTACAACCACAAATATCTAGAAACATTTGAAGGTAAATAAGATCATAATTTTAATTTTGCCATTCGTTCAAAATTAAATTATTGTTTAAAATATTGTAACTAAGAAGAAAAGAAAACGCTTTAGTTATATCTGACAATTTATTATATTATTTTTTTTCTGGTTTGACAGGTTTTAATAACATTAACATTTACTAAATTCATTCAAATTGAATCTGTTTAATCACTAACCGATATCTAGTTTATTAATTTAGAATTTTGTATTGAGAAGCAAGTACGAGATATTCACGAACGAATAGACTTGTTTATAGTTTCAATTTTTGTACTAAGATTTTTTTTGTATAATGTAAACCGTTAATTAAATATTATAACACGTTTTTACAATTTAAGAATTTTTAAAATTAAAGTATTTGCTCTATGGGTACTTATACGTAACGTTTAATTTTCTTCCTAAAGTTAATGTTACGAATAATTACTATTAAAATCAAACTTTATTAAAAATAGAAAACAAAATTACAAAACCATTTCCATACGCAAAGCAAAACTGATATACACATTGTCACTTAATCTATTGTAAACAATTACGAATACATTCATTTATAAATTTACAATGTACGTACGAGGTAAATCTATTAAATGTTACCTCCAGTTAGTAGCAGTGTATTTAAAAGTAAATAAATAAATCATTAAAATATATGCTGTAACGTTTAAGAAACATTTAGTGTTAGTTTAGATTATAAAAGATAGAGGATACGAAATAGAGCTACGCAAACCAAAGCAAATCGGTCTCTAATCGGCAGTGGCGGACAACTAAAAACTATAACAGGATTACTTCTTTTAACTTCAATTATGAAAAATTTATTGTATACACCCACGGCTCTTGTAAAGGTTATGTTACCTTTAATAATTTGTTTTAATATAAATTATTAGTTAACGTAAAGTGTGAAACCGTCTTAGTAGTTATGTTTATGACGAATTGCTTTCTTATATTTATAAAATTTACATACAACATAACAGGTACTTTTTATTTACTTTTGCAAGTTTTAGTCTTAATTTCTTTCTTCTGCTATTACTGTCACAATTAAAAACTGTACGAACCACAATTCCAGCAAATGCTAAATTACGTTCAAACAAGATTTATTTAAAATATGTATTTAAAATGAAATAGCGATACACAACTTATTGTGAACTAGATCAATGGCAATCAGACACTATATGACGTGCAGCAAGTCGATTTCAAATTCTTATCTTCCATAATCTAAGAGTTTGACAATAATTAATTTAAATTATACTGAAGAGGTTTTACCAACTAAACATAATATTTATATAGCGAGAAATTTAACTATGTTCTTTCTTTTTGAGTTATTTAGTATTTTAATTTAGAAACGCCGTTCCGTTTGAATAATAAACATAAAATAACAGCACAATTAATTTAAAAAGTATTACAGGCTGAAGCGTTTAAGGTTTGGTATGACTGATAACTTATTTAGCTGTTAAGTTTAAAAAAACTAAACATTTATTTAATAGATCATATAATTAGATTCTGATTATAGTAATAAATCGTCTTAAAAAATTAAAATTGATCGATGTTAAAAAATATAATTGTCAAGGGCTTTAATGACCACAATAATATTAACTATTACTGACACAAAATAAGTAATTGGCAAAAAAATTAATTTAATGTTATAATTATAAGTTGCTCTAATTTTTATGTTTTCAACAAAACGACTTAATTGAAATTATTTTTAACGTTATTAACAGTTGTTAAACTTTTATAGTAAAGCTTATTATACGAAATTCAACTGTACAATTAAAAAAAAATAATAAAACAGTTTAAAATAAGAAATATCTTACAATGTTAGGTAATGTTTAAACAAAATTACAGAATGAAATTGTGTTTTAATTCATTTATATTATAAAAAAAATTGTATAAAGTTTTTACAAGTTTAACGATGACATGATAAATTCTCAAAAATCACGCTGGAACTGTATTCATAGTGAATTATAAAACAATACAAATTTTAATTTATTGTTATTTGGTAGTGCAATTAAACTTAACTTTTTTAAATATTTTTCACTTGTGTTAATGTTATTCACTCCACCTAAACTTCATCACTTTTCGGAGAATCAATTATTGTAATAACCTAACCACACTTAAAAGTTTTTGTGTTTTACATCTAAAAGATTGTATTAAAGTCAATAATTACGCTTATTTAAAACTAATAAGTTTTGCATTTTTTTAGGCTAATTATTATAAACCTGAGATTATATTAACATATAAGAAATAAGGTTAGCTTATTACAAAAGAAGTGAGGTTAACTTATTACAGAAAGAGTGAGGCTCTGGTTCACAATAAGTTGTGTATCGCTATTTCATTTTAAATAAATCTTGTTTGAACGTAATTTAGCATTTTGCTGGAATTGTGGTTCGTACAGTTTTTAATTGTGACAGTAATAGCAGAAGAAAGAAATTTAGACTAAAACTTGCAAAAGTAAATAAAAAGTACCTGTTATGTTGTATGTAAATTTTATAAATATAAGAAAGCAATTCGTCATAAACATAACTACTAAGACGGTTTCACACTTTATGTTAACTAATAATTTATATTAAAACAAATTATTAAAGGTAACATAACCATTCCAAGAGCCGTGGGTGTACACAATAAATTTTTCATAATTGAAGTTAAAAGAAGTAATCCTGTTATAGCTTTTAGTTGTCCGCCACTGCCGATTAGAGACCGATTTGCTTTGGTTTGCGTAGCTCTATTTCGTATCCTCTATCTTTTATAATCTAAACTAACACTAAATGTTTCTTAAACGTTACAGCATATATTTTAATGATTTATTTATTTACTTTTAAATACACTGCTACTAACTGGAGGTAACATTTAATAGATTTACCTCGTACGTACATTGTAAATTTATAAATGAATGTATTCGTAATTGTTTACAATAGATTAAGTGACAATGTGTATATCAGTTTTGCTTTGCGTATTGAAATGGTTTTGTAATTTTGTTTTCTATTTTTAATAAAGTTTGATTTTAATAGTAATTATTCGTAACATTAACTTTAGGAAGAAAATTAAACGTTACGTATAAGTACCCATAGAGCAAATACTTTAATTTTAAAAATTCTTAAATTGTAAAAACGTGTTATAATATTTAATTAACGGTTTACATTATACAAAAAAAATCTTAGTACAAAAATTGAAACTATAAACAAGTCTATTCGTTCGTGAATATCTCGTACTTGCTTCTCAATACAAAATTCTAAATTAATAAACTAGATATCGGTTAGTGATTAAACAGATTCAATTTGAATGAATTTAGTAAATGTTAATGTTATTAAAACCTGTCCAACCAGAAAAAAATATAATATAATAAATTGTCAGATATAACTAAAGCGTTTTCTTTTCTTCTTAGTTACAATATTTTAAACAATAATTTAATTTTGAACGAATGGCAAAATTAAAATTATGATCTTATTTACCTTCAAATGTTTCTAGATATTTGTGGTTGTAATTTATTATTTGACAAAGAACGTAGACCACGTTTAAAAACATGTAAGTTTAAAATTTTTAATTAAACAATAACACCATTTACTATAAAACAATTTTTATTAGAACAGATATTCTTTAAGTAGTTTTCTTCTCTTGTTCTTTTAAATTTTGCTTTAAGTTTTTAGTAGCTGTTTTATTGTAACATTTACTTTTTTTTACAGTTTGTACATGCATTGCTTTTTTGTTCATTAAAAAAAATAGTTTATCTGTTTACTGTTTGAAATTATGGTACCTATTAGAGTAACTAATTTTAATCATTTGAACGAAAAACTAAATTGCTAAATAGTTTTTGTTATAAATGTATTCTTAATGTTTTTTAATTTTCTATTTCAGCATGACTTAAGTAGGTAATTATAAACATTGACAAAAGTTTTTTCTACTTTTACTTCTAATAACTCCAGTAAATTCCTATTGCACTTTTAACAATTTTACAATTTTTATTTGTTTCTTGAGATTATGATATAAAACTATCTAATTATAATCGTTTAAAACAAAATTGATATAGTTTTCGTTAAAAATATGTTTGTGACTTTCCTTAGTCATTAATTACATTGTTATTGACTGTAATTACTATAACTAATAGAAATTTGCATAAGGAAAATTCCCTATTTTACAAGTTTTTTATTCACTTATGTAACTTTGCTTTTTAGAGTAGATTTTGTTAAAAATGTTTTCTTTCTTTTCTGTTAATCGTTAAATTAAAAGTTTATTTGTTAGTAATTACGTGTTTATTACAAAAATGATTAATGTTTTCATTTGGTTTGCCATTTACTAACTAAATTTTATACTACGTTTTCAATAAAATTGTGAAAATAACCACATTGTCTAGTTGAGATGTAAAATAAGCTTTCAACTTATTCACTATCTTTAAACGTGTTCTAAACTTGTTATAAACATTTATTTCTATATATATATGAATTTCGAATAACATTTTTGCTTGTAATCTTAAGTAATTGTAACGTTATAATATTTACAGACTGATTTAAACAGTTTGTAATATTAATGTAATAGAAACGTATACAGATCTTATTAGAAATTTCATTTCACCAGCTTAGAGTCAAGTGTATTAATATTTCAGGAGTAGTTTTTGAATTAGCTGATATTACAACAACTTTGTTAAATTGTGTTTTTAGAGAAGTTTTATATAAAATAAGTTTTAACGAGTGCATCAAAATTTTTGTTAACAAATGAAATACAAAATTATGTTACTCAAATAATCTTTATGGTTTCAATAATGTTGTTTAGTTTTGGTTTGACGTTAACTACAGTTAATACAATTACTAATATTTTTACATGTTAAGAAAAGTATACTAGTGTTATTAACGATTTTAAGACATTTTTGTTTTGGTTTTATTTAACTATTCGTTTTGTAATTTTTAGTTTGCGTTACTTGTAATTGTCAAAGATTTTTTTTATAAGGAAACTTTTATTAGTAACAATATTTAAAATTTAGAACTGTAGCTGCAATACAGCTTAAACAAATACAATTATAATTCGGTTTAGTTTTACAATTAATCTTTGATCTGCATCAATTTGAATTAGTTGTTTGTTTGTACGTAAGTCTTTAGTAATAAAATAACATTTCTTGTTTTTGTGGTAGAGAAAAAAATGTTAATTGGGTTTAGGTGAATTTGTGAATCATTCGTGTTAAAGTGTGCACGAGTAGATTTTTTTTAATAAAACTTGCAATTCTTATGTAAATGTTTTTGTTGTGTTGTGTAGTTTTTTGTTTTGATTATTTTTGTATAAGTATTCTTCTTTCTTATAAATAAAATGTAGCTTTAAATACCATTTGTTTGCGCAATAGAAATGTGCAAAATGCTAGAATTGTTTTGTATATAAGTAATATTACACGTTATCGTTAACAGAAGGTACATGATTTTTTACGATATTATTCTTTTAGTATAATGTCCGAATGCAATATTTACCCTTTCTGTTTTTCTTTCCTTTCTGCTTCTCAACATAAATAGTTTTTATATTACAAATTAAGATTACTCGTATGTACTACATAAAATACTTTTTAACAATTTTACTTAATTTCTAGAATTTGTCACTATAATTACATAATCATTACCATAACATTATTTACTCGCTTTCTACATGAACAATTACTCGTTATCAAAAATAAAATTAGGATTTTATTACCTAACTTGTCACTATAATTATGTAGCAATTATCAATAATTTGAAACAAATATTAATATTTGCTGTATTAGAATACTTTATTTTTAACACTGTAAAGATTCATATTAAAAAATATATAAGCAATTGTAGAAAAATATTTGACATATGTTAAAACAAGTAGATATGATGAGGAACATTGCTTTTGGAATCTTACATTCATTAATAAAAATCTTTAACACACACAATTTTTACATACATATTTTGCTTTCTGCAACATTTTAAAGTTATTTGTATTTCTTTAAAAAACTCTGCTAATTATTTAAAACATTGACGTTTTATTAATTTTCAAACTAAAGTTGAAAACTGAGTGTGAAATGCAAACTAAAAACAAATATTTTTGAACGATGGTTTTAGAATTTTACATTGATTAGTTATAACTAACAGGAAACAAAAGTAAGCTTTAAAATGTTTTTCATTTTTTAAAACTCTTAAAGATTTTTGTTAAACTTCTTTTTCAATAACTTTGATAATTCTATAAGAATTTGTTTCTTTTTAAACTACATTTTAAAAAATAACTTGAATTTTTTGAACGTTAGTTTTTGAATCATAGTTAAAAAATTATTTCTTAATTAAATTATTTAACTTGGATAGTGTAAGTAAAACGTTTACATTTTTTATTGTTTTAGTAGTTCCATTATTTCTTAGATGCATAAAGTATTTCAAATACGGATGAAAGAAATTGGGTTGAGTATCTAAACTCAATCAGAAATTCAGAAAATATTTTAGAACTTGATACAGCAGATTGCAAAATTATCGGTAAAATGCTTAAATTTACGTTAATATCACAGTATATTTTTTTTAATTATACAGATCAAGAAATTTATAACACACTTAATGCCAGGGTGTGTACCAAAACGAACTCAAAACGTGCAAGTTTGGACCTACTTTAGTATCGGAGTTAACTGCTTTCATATTCAGCGACATTGAAGATGAAGTACTTGAAAATTTAAAAGATTTATCTTAAAATATTATATATTATAATAATAATAATGTCTTTGGCTTCCAAAAGAAAATTTTTGAATAACTACTACCTTATGGAATTTACACTAATTACATGTCATTGGAAAAGTTATTTGTTGAAACAATCAGCGACCTGAATGAATCGGCAGGTATGTATCATAAAACTTTAATTAATAAGTAATAATTGTAAAAATATATTTTTGGCAATGACACTTTCTTTTATTGTTAGTGATCACACTTTGTTTAGTTTTAGCTGCGTACTAGTAAGAACGTTTTAAATTAAAGTGTTTCTGTGTATTACAATGGTAAGTGGTTTATTTATTTTGCAAATTAATCCTATACAGCTTAAACACATGCAATTTTATGCTCTACAAAAGATTATTTTAAATTAAAAAGTTGATTTTAGTATTTACCTGATTAAAAGTTAGTTTAAAAATTTTTTTAAATTTCAGCGATTTTTAAATTTGTTAACTATTAATTTAGTTTAGACCATTTCTTTTTTTAAATTAATTTCTAATGTTGTTGATTAAACCAACACCTCGTTTAAAAAGAAGCAGTTGATATATTCAAGTAACATTAATTTTTCTTAAGAAATTGGTAGTTATTTTCTTAAATTTAATTTTTTTGCTAATTTGCATGCAGCAGTTTTTGTGCTATTTTTCTTATAATCAACATTAACTTTTTAGAATTTTTTTAATAAGCGATTCTTTACAGAGTATTAAGAGTAAGAGAGAAAGAATATGAAAGTATCGACCACTAGAAAAGTCCAGATCAACCACAACACGACGGATGCTGTAGAAATGATATAATTAGATGCCGTGTGTATAGTTGCCGTGAATTATCAAGATCCTGATAAACCGTAATGACATAGATGCTGTAGAAAAATGATATAATTATGCCATGAATGTTAATTTAATTTAAAAATAAAGTACAATAAATTTTACAAGTCTTTTGTTCAGTAATTAAAAACCCAATTGTATACAACAATTGAGCGTTTAAAATTAACTTATTTTCGTAGGTCAGCGGTTAAGTTCGCCGCTTTGTAATCAAGAAACCCGGTTTCAAATCCAGGTACACCCAAGCTTTTTTTTAAATAAAAATATTTTCTTTCTCGCTTGAATCATGAGACTTTATGACGCATAAAAAATTACCAGTTACGCGATGACGCACGACGCAATCAAAATTACCAATTATGCGATGATGTAACAATGTAAGAGAGAGAAAAAAATTCGCTGTAAGAGAGAGAAAAAAATATGTGAGAGAGAAAACAAAATGTGAGAGAGAAAAAAATGTGTGAGAGAGAAAAAAATGTGTGAGAGAGAAAAAAATGTGTGAGAGAGAAAAAAATTCATTGTGTGAGAGAGAAAATACTTTCACAAAAAAAACCAGAAAAATACTTTCACAAAAAAAACCCTTCACGTACGTTGGCGACGAGGTCAGTAATGACGTCAAAAGTGGAGGGGAGGCTGCCAGGTTTCTACTACGGTCATTTCCGAAAAATATAAAGCGCGCGCGGTTTTAATAAATGAACCTAACATTATCATGGCTACGAAAGCTAATTTGACGATAGATAATAAACAGAAAACGAAGATCTATATCAGAGACGATAGGCTAGGTGCCAAATGTACAACGTTTAAGTCGTTAAATGTAGTAGCTGACATGCTATCAAGACCTCCTTTGGAAAACTTAGAAGCCTACCTTCTAAGCATTGACTGATCCAAAAAAGTACAAACGAATTGCGCCGTGAACAAATGAATGATCCCGACCTAAGTAAAATCATCGACTGCTTCGAGCGTCCTACTGAAGATGTCGATTTTAAACGATGGGCGAACGTGAGTATATTATGATTAACGGTATTCTAGATGGCTATATTCCAGACTCAGATGAAAAAACTGGTCAGCTAGTAGTTCCGAAACCTTTTGTTAGTAAGATAATCTCTGAATGTTATGATTCTCAATTAGCAAGTCATTATGGGGTCTATCGTACTTTGCAGCGAATCGCCAGTAGATACTATTGGACAAGTATGCGTCGTAACATAACCCATCACGTAGCAAAATATCTAGATTGCCAGAGGTATAAAGCTTTTAACTTGAAACGCATCGGACAGATTCAAACGCTTATTCAAAATCAACGATTTGAAGTTCTTTCTATGGATTTATTTGGACCTCTACCTGAGACAGAAAACGGATATATATAAATCTACATAATACAAGACACAACCGGTCGTTGAGTAGAGCTCTTTGCATTAAAAATTTCTTCTGCTGAAAATTGTTCTAGAATTCTTATAGATGAAATAATCTTACGATTTTGATTTTGACTGATTTTGGGAGTCATAGTTACGACTGCACCGGGGGGTGCGGGGAGGCCCTCCTTTGCGCACACCTGGAGTGTCGTGTAATCTATCGCATTACTAAAGCAAATCCTAGCTCCTGGTCCTTGCACCCCTGTTTCCGTTACACGGTAGGCGGTAGAACTAGTGAAACCGCAAGTATCGCGACCCAGTCTTTTACTAAGAAATCGGCAATTCACCCTATAACTCGGATTGTACTCATCCTATCAGACTTTTATTTCTGGTCGATGTTAGTTGGCCAGTGAAGCACCACGAACCAGCTTTACACGCGCTTATAAATAGGGGGTAGCAGTGAAACGAGGCGGAGATAGAGTGCCGACACGACGAAATAAGTCGAGGACCAACCTGTGCCAGAGATAGGTCCCACGCGAGTCTCCGATGGGGTTCTTTATCGCCCTCGGAGACTCGTGTTGCTGCCGCACCACGTTAAACGAGTTGCCGTCGCAGTCTTCTTTATCCTACAAAAACTGATTCCTTTGCTATCTTGCAACGTTCGAACAGACCTAGCCCTTTCCGCATAAGTCCACCAGCATACTGGGGATACTGAAATTGGGTAGATTGCTGTCTGTTCTATGGGTCTAAAGCGCAAGGCCACTCACGCATATTTACAGATAACGGTGTTCAGTTTCTGAGTTCCTTTATGCAACAATAAGCTCATTGTCTTGGTTTTTCGCATACTTTAGTGCCGGAAGTTAACCCGATTGAGCGTAAAAATTGCGATTTAAAAACTCACCTTACTATCTTAACGGTTAACAATCATAGACAATGGAAAAATAAATTCCCAGAAGTGCAATTTGCCATGAATAGTGTGAAATCTCAAACAACCAGTTTTAGCCGCTTATCTTACATTAGGACGCGAGTTACGCCCACCCGAAGACGTACAGCGTGATTTTCGCGCAATTATAGAGAATAACAATTTTGTTTATCAAGTAACTCCATACTTGCTTAACCTTCTTGATACCTTACGTCTTGCTAGTGAGAATCAAAAACAACAAAAGGACCGGTATAAGAAGTACAGCAATGCTAATCGTCGCCCAGCTCTAAATTTTCACATTGGAGACAAAGTGCTCATAAGAACGCATGTCCTCAGTAAAGCTAAAAGTTCTTCTACTTTTAAGTTTGCGCTTCGTCGTGATGGTCCGTATTTGATTCACAAGATCGTCACACCTACAACTTATGGGATTACCTCTGCTAGTAACCCAGATGAAATTTTAAGAAAATATCATGTCGCTGATTTAACTCCTTTCAACTCAGACGAAGAAACTGCTGCAATCAGTCCTAATCGCAAAAGAGTTAACCAAATAAAACTGTGTGCTACGTGTATTAGTGGTTAACAATACTATAACTATCGAAACGAGGGTAATATAACCCACAGCTACCGCCACAAATATCTAATAACTTGTTAATGTTAGAAATTTATTTATTTGAATAAATTGTTAGGAAGAATTATCTCTATAATAAGAAGAAAATTGTTTAAAAAAACTGTTAAAAATGGCAGAAATACCCACTTCCGATTTCTTTATCAAACTCATCTTTTAATAAAAATTACTTTACGTTGTTTAGCTCAAAAAATTATTTCTAGTTGCGTTCGAAGAAATGGCATAAAAATTTGCAGATCTTGTCAGTTGGGTTTTCAAATTTTAGAAGGTGCTGAAACTATTGCACAAACGCTGCTAGACATTTTCTTGACATAAACAAAAACTTAAACAAGATTATATTAAAACTTTACCAATATTTGAAATATTTTGTTTTATTTTCATTTATTGTCAGCTCTATTTGGTTTGCTTTTTCGCCTAGGTTTGTGAATATCTCTTTTAGTTTCGTTTCCGTCCTGTTTATTATTATTATTACGTCATCTGCGTATGGTATTATTTGTCATTCTCTATTAATTATTGTTCCTTCACAGTATATTTTTCTAATCACACTTTCCAGCGCTACGTTAAACAGAGTGGGTGACAGGGCATCTTTTTGTCTTATTCCTTTATTAAAAATAAATCTGTCGGTATCCCTCTCTGCTGTTCTTATTGTTGCATAGGTGTTTGTCAGCGTTGCTTCTCTCAGTCTCATTAATTTTTGTGGTATTCTATCGTCTCTCAAGGCTAGTATCAGTTTCCTCCTGTTAATGCTATCAAAAGCTTGCTTAAAATCATGTACAATGTGATATTATGTTCATTGCTTTTCTCTAATATCTGTCTAATTATGTGGATAGCATGTATTACAGATTTTCTCTTGGTGAACCCAAATTGGTAGCTACCTATTTTCAAGTGCTCTGTCAGTTTTCTGTTGAGCATTTTGGAGAATATTTTATAAACTGAATTTAGCAACACAATCCTTCTATAATTACTGCATACTTTTTTATGTCCTTTCCGTACTCCAAACCTCCTTTATTCTCTGATATAATTTTCTTGGTGCACTTTCATCACTGTACTTAATAATTTCTCCACATATTTAATCTGTTCCTGAAACTTTTCCATTTTTTTGTCTCGTTATTATCTCTTAATTTCTTCATACGTTGATTCTGTTGTTTGTATTTGCTCTACGTTTTTACTAGCCCCTTCTTGTCTTTCTGGGTTCTTGTTCATATCGCAAGGAGATGTACACAACAGCTTTTGTTGTGATCTTTCCTTATTTCTTTAACTTTTCCAGCATTGTTTTGCAACATTCCATTTTTATTTTTCATTCCTCTGCTTTTTATTTTGCTTACAGTTTTTTGTTCTCGTATTTTCTTGTATAACTCCCTCATATTAATTTTCTTGCTATCCCTTTCCGTATTTTCCATTAATTTATTTATCCATTCGTTTTTCTTTCGCTTACATAATTTGCTTGTTTCGTTTTTTTTCTTTATATCTATTTATGCCTTCTTCTGCATTAGTTTTTATCCATTTTAGTCTTGCCCTATTTTTTTGCTTTGCTGCCTTCTCATAGTCTTTATCAAACCATTTCTACCTTCTTTTATTACTTTTGTATCCAATTGTATTCTGCGCTGCTTTATATATGTCTTGTTTCATTTTTGTCCATTTGCTGTCTAAATCTTCGTCTATTTCTATTGCTGCTAGTTCATGTTACATTGTTTTTGTTTTCATTGTTTCTTGTGTAAACTTCTCTATTTCCCAGCGTTTTTCTTTTTCCTCTTTTGTTTTTTGTTTGTTGAATTTTTGTTTTATTTTTACTTTAACCAAAAAATGGTTAGTAGCATTTTTTTTGCTACCAGTACATGATCTATCTGGTTTCTTTGTGTACTGTTTCCTTCTGGTAATATTAATGTTATTTTATGTGTTCTCTTCTACTGGAATTATGTGCTACTTATCAAGTATGTTGATGCTGCAAATTTGCACAGTCTACTTTGTTTTCTTTTTCTTATGTATTCGTTTTTTGATCACCGTGATGTATTTGTTATCTTTTGGAGTTGCTTTTAAACTCTTCGTTTTCTGCGTCTCCTGGTGACCTTTCACTTACTGAACTTTTTTGTTCTTTATTGCTCTGTAGGATGGGTATTTCTTCTAGGCTGAATTCTTTGCTATTCACGATTAGTTTAGTATCTCATTTTTGCCAAACACTTTTCTTCGTTTGCTTTTTTTAAATAGTATCCTAGTTTTTTTCCTCTTACTGTCTAAGGGTAGTCTTCAGTTATCCATATGTTTGTGCCTTTTAAAATTTTCCACCATTATTGTTCTATTTTTTCCTTCCTGGAATTTTCCCATTCTTGTTATTTCTCTACCTTGCAGTACCTTTTTCTCATCCAGTTCCAACTTTTTATACATTTGTTTTATTTTTCCACTAACTTGTCTTCGTTCTAATCATTTTTCTCTGCCATTCCATGAATTATTATATATTTTTTCTTTACTTCTTTTTTCAGTATCTCAATTCTTGTTTTCTGATCTGGTACCTGTTTCTTTAGTGCCCCATTTTCTCGTTGCAATTTATTTACTGCCTTTGCAGTTTCTTCTATTTTTATATTTAATCCCTTTAATCCGATTTTTACTTCGCTCAATTCTTGTTTTATGCCGTTCAGGATTTCTATGATTTTTTCTTTCTGGTTTCTTTTACTAAACTTGGCAAATTTGCATTTCCTCTCTCAATGACCTTTCTTCGACTGTCAAAATACGAACTGTACTTTCATGGTATATTAAAAGGACACTTCTCGTTTGCTTCTTATTACTATATTTCAGTGTTTTTCTTTTTTTTGTATTATTTTTCTTTCTACAACAAAACCAACCTATGTGATACTACTATAAACCAGTCATACAGGCAACTAGCAAGCACATTAAAGCTATGTTTGCTAAACTGATTAATCAAACAACATGATATTATACTTACTAACATAAAATACTTTAATACTTCATGTACCATACTCCTCACCCTGACAATACCGCCTATGCAATAATTATTCGGAAATCAATCTTCTCTCATAAACTACCTAAATATCAAACAGAACAAAATTTAAGCAACATCTGTCAAATTAAGAACTCTTTCTTAGAACGTAAAGGTCAATACTATTTACAGTCCACCACGGTATAGAATATCAACGGAACAATACAAAGATTTTTTCCAAACCTTCGAAAACAAGTTTGCAAGGGCGATTGGAACGCTAAACATAAACACTATGGATCGAGAATTGTCACGACAAAATACAGAAATCTCCTACGTACTATGATTAAAAGCCATTACGACTTTGTCACCAATGGAATTTTTACCTACTGGCCGGCAGATCTTAGAAAACTTCTCGACTTACTTGACTACTATATAGTAAACAGAATTCCCAGAAAAAAATGCATCGTGGAATCTAACTTTGATTTCTCAATTGACCATACTCCGATCATCGTCAATATTGGCACAGCTGTGTTAATAAGTCGCTTTCCCTAAAGTTATCCTCAAAAAATACTGACCGAAACAATTTTTAAGACAACATAGGAACAAACATAGATCTCAAGTTACGAATAAAATCGCCTGATTACCTAGATGAAGCAACACAATATTTTACTAGATTAGTGCAAGAGTTTCAATAGGGCGGCCAACGCAATTGTCAAGAGTATTAAAGACAAGAAATTCTACAGTGCAGTATTCCTTGACATTTCACAGGCATTCGTTAAATTGTCATATATTATCCAGCAATTTTTATCTCTTCTTAAAATCCTACCTAACTGGTGGAAACTTCACATAATGACAGTCAATCCAACTACTATACTATCAACTCGGTGTTTCTCAGGGAAGTGTTCTAGAACTTTTGCTATTCCTAATCTACACTGCCGACATAACCCAAACAAATAATACCACAATAGCTTTGTTTTTCGTTGACGTAGCTGTGTTATCTGTAAATCAAAACTCAGTACTGGTCTCTAAAAACCAACAAACTCATCTGAACCTCCTGGATTTCTGGAAATCTTTTTTAAGTTAAGCTAATGACGGCATCCACTATTAATATTTGGAAAGATCTAATCCAGGCCATTCTGCCTAATCCAAAAGGAGAATACCGTTTTGGCCACTTCTTTTATATTTCTATTCTACATAATAACTATCGAAGTGTCTAAAGGAAAACAAAGCTGTGTATAAATAATTTTTTTCTTTGTTGTGTTTATTCTACTCAGTTAAATTCTTATTTTGAATCTTTGAAAATAGTAACCAAAAGCATAACGTTAACAAATAAATAAAATTTCGATTTAATTATAAAAACTTTTGTCACAACGCATTAAAGCTGCATATTTTACTGATTACTTTCAGTGTCTATGGCATAAAAACAACTTATAGGATTACAAAGTAGTAAAAATGTATACTACTGGGACAAGTTTTTTTTTTGTTGAATTTAAAATAATCTTGTTCTTGCAAAACGGTATAAAGTCTACATTGTAAATTTATAGATAGTATAAATTTGAATGGATTCATGTTTAGCTTTTCCTAGAGCACTTCCGTATGCAAGGAATGTAACATGACTGGAAGAGTCACTTTACACATGTACCAAAGAAAATTATGACATCATTTATTTAAATGCAACTCAACTTCCACATTAATTTTCAACAGGTATGTTAAAATGTAATTTTATGTAATTAATTTTCAATTTGTAGCGGTATTTGTTTCTTTACAAAGTGCATTAATCTGTATAACTACTCCGATTTTTATTTTACTTCTTTTTAGCCTTTAAGTATGTCACAAACGCAAGTTCATATAACGCGATCTTATTTCTTGTTTATGGTTTTTAGCTTCTTGAAAATGTTTTGACACGTCAAACCTAATGTTAATAATAATTTTATGTTGCAAAACCAGTGTGATATTGTGTAATTTACATTTTACGATCGTTAAAATGTTTTTTCAATTATGGTTTAGGTAATTGCTTTGTTAATAAATTGTATGAACATTTGTTAGACCGTTAAGGAAGCTTTACGAACTTCATTTTTTTGTAATTTCGCTTTCGGATTTGCATAAATGTTTGATTGGATACTATAAAATTGAGATGGGTATAAACTTGTAGTTACAAAGAATTGTATTTACGTAGAGTAAATCAACATTTTTATCAAAAAATGTAGTTTCTTATTTTCATTTAACATATTGTACAGTTATCATCAGACCCGCGCCTAGCACTTTTGGCGCCTTTGTGCAAATTTAAAATAACACCCCAAATTTGTATTACATTCATATGTGAGTACAGATACGGGCTAAGTTAGGTATTATTATCCACTATTGAAAAATAATTTTAAAAAGTATTTTCATAAATTTATTTTCATTTTTATATTTTACAAGTACAATTTATAAGCCATACAAGGGTTTCTTAACATAATTATAAACTTATAGAAAACAGAAATATATTGGAACAGTATTACAACTCAAAATGTTTGTATTTTAATTTCAAATGTAATATAGGATACAAAAGCACAAGAAATAAAAAAAAATATTTAAAACATTAAAAATACTCGTTTATATATCACAGAACGTGTTACATGCCAAAGTTAAAACAAAGTCACTATCTGAAATGAGGTAGCATAAACGATGTTGTGCCGCTGCTCAGTGGAGAAAGGGTGGGTTATATTTTAAAATTCCGTGATAACTTGGAAACGAGATTTACATAAAATCGAAATAAAAAGGTAAAAACTCAAAATCGGTTAGGGCGCCAATCAAGGACACGATGATTATAGCTTCTGGACCCCTGATAACCCAAAAACTCATCTGGTTGGTTACAACCCCTGGACTTACCTCGAGTTGTAACTTGCTAAACTCTGAAATGCACTTAAAAATTTACGTACGCGGCAGCTGAATGAATAAAAGCTCTTTACAGTTTAACAATTTAACATTTATTGACTGAATAATATTAAAAATAAAAAATGAATATCCAACAAACTTGAATAAAAATAATAAACAAGACAAGAATTCACAAACTGAATATAAAAATTCAAATATATATAAAAAAAAAATAATAAAAGCGTTAACTCGTCTTTCAATAAAACACAATAAAAATAAAATTCAAGGCCTTGTCCGCATACTTAATCAGCAAACAACAAATTAAAAAAAAATACAAAAGTCATAAAATCTACGTCCGAAACTTTGCTTCGAACTAAACGTTCAAACAAATTATATGTTACATTTCGTTACATTATCTTTTATGCATGAATAAGGCTTACTTTTACATACACAAAACAAAATTAATTAATTAAAGCGAACTTCACGCAAACACCTTCAAGTGTTTCTTGAAATATTTAACGTTAGCCGTGATTCAGTCGGCTCAACTCAAAGCTTTTAAATCATATCAATCGCGGTTCACTTCACGGTAATAACAAATTCGATAAATACCTTTACTCAATTGTATACTCCAGGTGAACTGCGGGCCACAGCGGTTCCAGAAGCTTTGAATTTTGATCGACCCCGGGACGGTCTAGTTGTTCTGTAGTCGAATGAAAGGTTCGGTGGGACCCCCAAACAATGGAATTACGGCGGAAGATTTATTTCACTATTTAATTGAAATCCGCACAAAAGCGAAGACAGGATTTTTAACACAAAACATCGAAAATAAATCCAACTCGAACGTGAGTTTTATTATGGATACCATGAAGTTCCTTAAACCGTAAAATTACGAATTTGGAAAACTACTATTTCCCATCACACCACTCAATTTTCACGGCACCATTTGTTTAACTTCCGCGGTATTGCCTAACGGTAGGGTAAAAACACCCCGAACACTTGACTACATTCCGGTACCCGGTATTCTTACTTGCGACCAAAGATGATCCCCAAAAACAAAATTTTACTCCTTATAACACCTCGTGATCCCACTTAATTCAACGAACTTGCGCCGTAAAATCTTTGTAAAAGATGCAACACTAAACAAAGTAAATTAACAAAGATGAAAACTATAATTGCCACGTGCGTCATGTCACGTAGGCCCTCGAAAGAAAGAAAATCTTCTCACAGAAAACTCTTACTCCGTTAAATTATCAGGTGGTCCAAATCGCGCTCGTAAAAGAACTCAACATAAACAAAAGTATAGATACCAAGAAAAATTGATCAAATTACATTCCAAAAAGGAAATCGTAAATTAGATAGAATTGTTATTTTACTGAGATAACCAAAAGTAAAAACACTAAATCAAAATCAAAACCACGGAACTTTATGCATTTAAAAAAAAATACCAGTAATAATTGTGAAACAACTATGAAATACAAATAAACTTAAATCAAACGTAATAAAATAACGAGTAAAACGTTTTCGATGCTAACATCGAACTAATCAATCGTTAAATATTAAAAAAAAACCAGAAAAGTCAGCCAGATGAATCTGAATACGGGGTCTTACATAAAAGATTCACGACTAAATTTCAACGCCGGTTACAAACGAAAGTAATCGACAAATAAAAACAAAACAATATATACATATATATAAACATAAACCTTTTTACCCTAAGGTGTAAGGCTATGCATTTCACTTATTATTCTGTTACATTTCTTATTATATTTATAAATTTTCTCCATTTTTTCTTGTTCTCTGTCAACTTCTTGGCTTCAGTCCACGTTTTGCCTTTTTTGCCTAGTATCGCCGTTATTTCGTCATTAGAAGTCTTCTTGGGTCTTTCTTTTGTTCTACTTCTTATTGCTCCTGCTTTCCACACGTTTTTAACTTGTCTCTTATTGTTCATTCTGCAAATACGTCTAAACCATCTCAATTGTTGTCTTTCTATTATATTGATAACTGACTCTACTTCTAGTTCTTTTCTTACTATGTCGTTTCTTGTCTTGTCTCTTCTAGTTATAGCCTTAACTCTTCTTAGATACTTCATATCCATGGCTTGGATTTTACTCTTCAATGTATTTGATAACACCCAGCTTTCACTTCCATATGTTAGGATTGGTCTGAATATGGTTCTATATACCGTCATTTTTGTTTTTCTGCTGATTTCTTGTTTATCTATGAAAGATTTGCTCAGGCTATGGTACATTCTCGCGGCGTTGCTAATTCTCTCGTTCACTTTTTCTGTCATATTTCCATCCCTATCTATCATAACTCCCAGGTATTTAAATACGTTCACCTATTCTATTACCTCTCTATTTATTTCTGTTTATATTTATTTTTTCTTTGCTAATCACTATTACCTTTGTCTTGCTCGTGTTTGTTTTCATTTTTCTTTTCGATAGTTCTTTTTCTCATATTTGGAGGTTGTCTTGTAGATATTTTTTTTGGCAGCGTATACCATTATGTCATCAGCAAAAGCGCATTCTGATATCCTTAATGTTGCCTGTTGTAACCTACATGTAGCTTTTTGGTTCTATTCCTTGTCGCTTTTATAATATCGTCCATTACTAGCGTAAATAAGGTTGGACTGTTTGGGATTCTGCATTGTCTTTTCTTATGTAGCTTTTATTGTTATCGTATAGGCTTTTGATTCCTGTTATTAACTTTGGATTGACATTTCTATGGTCTAGGCTTTCCCACACTTCTTTTTGCGGCACTGTATCGAAGGCCTTCTCCAAGTTTAAGAATGCCATATATATCTCCAAGTCTCTTGCTCTGCTTTTTTCCATCATCCGCTCTATAGTGAAAATATGATCTTGTACACTCTGAATCCACTCTGTGCCTCATCTAGTTGTTCTTCAATTATATTTCTTAGCCTTTTTTCTAGAATTCTTTCGTATATTTTTAATACAATGCTTAATAATGTTATTCCCCGATAATTCTAGCATTCTCTGCTGTCCCCCTTCTTAAATATTGGTACAATCACTCCAATCTTCCAATCTTCTGGTACTTTTCCTGTGTCCCACGCCTTGTTTAATATTTTTTTCATACACTATGCTAAAATCGGCCAAAGCAAACTGGACGTCTTTTAGTTCAAGGATTGGATGCCACACTACTACAACTGGTTAAACAAATTCAACAAGTAATAATGTTCAGAGAGATCAGGACATTGCAATTGAAAAAACCGCTTGAATAAATATAGCAACGTCTTATACCTAGATTTATTCATCGACAACAGTAACATTATTCGAGTAGGGGGAAGATTAAGGAATTCTTCACTCCCATACGAACAAAAGCACCCAATTGTTTTGCCGCACCACAGCCACTTATTACAACTAATAGTCCAGGATGCCCACTTACAAACACTACATGAAGGAAATCAAGCCACCCTAGCCTACATTCAAAGAAAATTGATAAGCGATATGACTACAGACGCATTCCTAGCAGCTCTTTGAAGATTTACCGCAAGGAGAGGTCTTGATGCATTATGATTTTACAACAAATTTTAATGTTGACTTTTGTTGAACGCTTATTTGGGCGCAGTGGTGGGGCTCTAGTTATAAATTGATTGATTTGGTAAGAATGAATTGTTTGCTGGTTTTTTAGAGATTTAATGAACTTAAAAATATTTGGTGAACTATCACACACTTTGAAATGCGCGATGATAACCCTCAATATATTGGTAATCTCAGGTACGTTGGTACATGTTCTACATCTGAACTGGAAAAATGGGTGGACGTCTCTGTCTGTGACTACGGCGGCCGATGTAGATGTCTTCAAAATAATCCACTCTACTAACTCATCAAATGCCTCGAGATCTTTATCTGAAGGTACAAAAGCAATGACTGGGGTCATCCGCACTCGTATAGCAAAATCATGATTTGTTTGGTATAACATCTGCGAAAAAGAAAAAATCTCAGATTCTACTTTTCACAATACATTTTGGCATAAGTAGAAAAAATATCCGGAAAGCTCTCAAATTCTTCATAAAATGCTCCAATTGCTGCCGCTTCAAAGTCCAGCAGAATCTTAGTGAAAAACAACCCTGGTATCAAATTTTTTAAGTAACTTCTGATAAGCTTCTTTGATGTTCTTTAGTAACAGGGCATAAATGGCAGGTATTATGGTTCTATATTGCTTAACATAGATAGTATATAGCTGGAAAAATAAATTTAGAACCACAGAAATTGTTTCATCTTCCAGCTATCACTTCTGTTTAACATATTTGTCTGTCAGCCAGCAGTGTCATGGGAATCCTACGTCAGAAACTGTTAGTCCATGCCTTCCAAGTTAATTATTTCATATTGTGGGGGAATATTCAAGTTATCCAAGTCTGTTGGTAACTCTTGGAGGTCATGTTCATTACGTTGTTGCCGAATTGTACGTTTGATGACGTCCTGCATCAAAAATTTCGCTATAATTTTCCTATGCACATTCTGCAGATTTGTTGCTATAATTGCTGATAAGTTTCTTTTATATTATGCGCTCGCTCTTTTATACGACTCAGAATATTTAACACGGGAACTCTGGTCGCCTCAGAAGCATGGTTGTGAGGTGTTACTATACGAACAACTTCTACCCTGTTACCTAAAATTGATTACTAATGGATGCATGTACGTTAAGGATAAACATAGAACTTACTTATTGTCCAGATGCGACTTTTACATTGACTTTTTTTTCCAAACCCGTATGGAGTGTTCTTCATTTGCAGTTTTCTTTGAAAAAACATACACAAAATTGTTATCAATAAATTTCTGTCCACCTCGATTTGATGTAACAAAGGACATGACTTCGATCGATTATAGTGTTAAACTAACCAAAATTAATGGGCCCTTAAGCACGATTTATGATTAAGATGCAATTATCATAATTGCACATTACACATCGCAATTATTTTGCAATCTAGAAGAAACCCAAACAAATATGCCAAAATTTTAATCAACAGTTAGGGGCAAAATGTCACAGGGGCGAAGTGTCACAAAGGGCAAAAAGTATGGGGGCGAATTGTAAAGGACCAAATGTCCTCATCCCTTTGTAGAGATACGTACAAAAAATAAACTTTTAGCTGCTAAATTTGATGCAAATGCAAAAACTCAAATAACAAAAATAAAAGTAATTGCATTAATTTATACATAATTATAGTATAGTTAACAAAATCGCGAATAATTATTAAATATTTACAAACTCGCTTTTAATTTTTTTTACAATTAAATTGAATCAATACATATTTCAAAATTAATTTTAATGTAGAAGTTTTTATACCTAAATCAAGATTTAAAATAATTTTTTTGTTCATTTGATTACATACATTTCAAATTGCACATATCTATAAAAATAATTAAATAGCATTGATTAACATTGATAAGAAAACCTCGACAAAAACTTTCTAGACCAAAAACCATCGGTTCGGATAAATGGCAATAAACAAACACATTTAGTTAATAAAAATTCTCCTTACAATTATTGGATCACAGTATCTTTTATATGATATGATAAATTCTGTAATAGTATTGCAATTGTACTACAATAAATAGTACATAAAAAGCATTTATCTGTATATTTAATCAGAAACAAAAAAAAGTAATGTTTAAATGACGTTCCTATAAAATTTAAATTTAAAGTTCAATTGATCGTTACAGTAACTTTTGGAAAAGTACGTGCGAAAAAAGTTTACGATGGAAATTAGGTTTATTACTTCAGAATAGTTTAACTAAAATACTCGCATTTCAATTAGATGTAAATAAATAGTTAACAATGCATTCGTGCTTTATAGACCTGTAAACAAACATTTGGTAAAAGCTGTAGTCCATTAACATAAACTGTTTCTTTGATTTACTTTTTAGTGGTTTAGGTTGGTATAAAATACGTTAGTTTTGCTTAAAAGTTTTATTTTTTGCTGATATGCAATTAGTAATATAGTAATAACAAAATTATAATTGTGTAAAATAATAAACGTTCATTTATAGTTGCAAAATGGTGATAATTTTTTGATAATTTGAGTCAAATTGACGAACCTTAGTTGCTATAGAAATCTCACGAGTGGACGAATTCTTAATAGCAACAGAAATTAAGAATGTTTACAGTTGATGTAATTAATGGTGCAACTATTGTAAGTAATTACAGTTTCTTTGAGATGAAGAGGACGAAATAGTGTGTTAATAGTTGTTAATTACGGTTGCGTGGTGTTTTTCTTCAAGTTGTAAATAAGGTATTGAAACGTTCGCGAAGTTTTGTCAAGTTTAAGAACGTTCACAAACTTTAAGAAATTTTACTGAAGGATGTAGAAAACTCTCGAGATAGATAACAGAAATATATAAAAAAGGTGCAAAGAGAGCATAGGTCAGTTATTAGAAATCGGAAGTGTTACGAAGATGTTTAAATAAATAAGGGATTAACGCGTGTGTTTGGGATAAATATAACGGAGTTCAAACGTACGTGGTTTTAATGTAAAAAAGTGTTAGTTTTAGATAAACAAAAGTTTTCCGCGGACATTATTTTTCGAGTTATTGTAATATATAAATTCATGTAAGTGTTTTTCTTAAATATCTTTAGATTTAATTAGTTCGTGTAGTTATAAACGTGCTAATATTTTGTGTATAAATAAATTAGTTTTAAAATTCGTTGGGAATGGACGTTATAAAGAAGTAAAACAAACCCTGATCACTTCACCGATTTTAAGTTATAAAAAAAAATTGTTTTGGATAGCAATCTGGCTATAAGCGCGGTCTTTTCGCAAGTGCAAGATGAACAACATAAGGTCATCGCGTATTATAGTAAAGTTTAGTTCAAGCCACAAAAAAATTATTGCGTGACTAGGAGGGAGCGGTTAGCAGTCGTCAAGTCCGTAGAACACTTCTATAAATATTTGTATAGAAGCAAATTTTTAATGAGGACAGACCACGCCGCTTTAAAATTGCTATTGCAGTTTGTAACCCGAAAAAACAAGTAACAAAATGGATCGAGAAGCTGCAAGAGTATGACTATGACACAAAACACCGTGTCGGAAGCAGTCATCGGAACGCTGATGCCTTGTCGAGAAGACCATGTTTGGATTGCAGCCATTGTTCGCAACTTAAAGAAAAAGTCGAATGCTGTGGTTGATTACAAGTGGGAACACGAGCAGTTACGTCACAAACAAGAACCAGAGCTCGAAATAAGACTACTCCTAAACTGGAAAAAAAACGGCCGACGACCAATCTGGGAAGAATTGAGTGCTTTGGGCAGAAACATCAAAGCGTACTGGTCACAGTGAGATAGTAGAAGACGGTTTTGTTAAGCAATTCCTAGAGAGTGTCGAAGCACGGAAAACAAGTTACAGTTGGTAGTACCAGTGGCGCGGGATTATTTCACAAAATGGACGGAAGTTTACGCCATACCCAATCCAGAAACAGCTACAGTTGCAGCCGCACCTTTAAGTCTGGGCTGTTTCAAAAAGTTTGCCAGCTGTTGGGAATTAAAAAAACTATCTATCTTTACTCTGATGGCATGGTTAAGCGGATAAATAAAACAATGGAAAAATACTTAAGCAAAGTAGTATTCCGAACATCAAAAAAATTGAGATCAGTACTTGCACCTTTTCCTAATGGCATACCGATCATCGGTTCACAAAATCACAGGCCAAACACCGTGGTGTGTCATGCTCGGTCGCAAAATACGACTGTCATGCAAACTCCAATTTGGACGAAAACCAGAAGTTGAAGTAGCGTGAGCGAAGATCTTGACATGTCCAGAGAAACTGCAGTCGTATTTGAAAAAAAGTTTTGATAGCTAGAGGAGCTACGAATACAGCAACCGGCGGTCGGAAATGTTTTAAAACTACGTGGTGACAGACGCTTCGTTTTCTCTTTGGTCAACAAACAATTACTTACGTACAAAGTCGTTATATAAAAATCTGTGGCGAACATTATAGAATCTCAATTCAATATAATTAGAAAGAATCATGTCAGAGTCTGAATCGACAAGATCGGAAAGAAAAAACGAAAAACAAGAAATTGTGCAAGAAGTTTTTGCAAGTAGTAAGAAAACAAAAAGAAGTCCAAAAAAAATAAGAGTGATAAGTAGGAGCAAGGGGTAATAGAGATGTGTAGGGAAAAAATTTTAGAAATAAAGCTGACAAGGGAAGAGAACAATAAATTAGTAGTAAATCTGAAAAAGATCACGGAGGAGTTAACAAAGAGAGAGAAAAAATATGAGCATGGAAGAGAAGATAGAAAATTTGGAAAAAAGGGCGGAACTAATAGAAAAAGAAAAGATAAGGAAGAACTTGGTTATAAGAGGGACGAAAAGCCAAGAGTTAAAAGAAGAACGTAAAAAGCAAGTAGATAACTTGTTTAAAAATAAATTGGGAGTGGAAAAAGTTATGAGACGCAATTAAAATAGCTAGTGAGTTAATACTGGTAAAATTAAATTCCGTAGAAGATAAGCTAGAAATATTAAAGAAAAAAGAACAGCTAAGAAGAACAAGAATATTTATAGATGAAAATATGACCCCACTGGAAAAAGAGGCACAAAAAAATATAAAGATGGAAAGAAAAAAACTAAAAAAAGAAGTCAAAAGTACAAAAATAAGGTTTATGAAATTGTGTTGAGGGAGAGAAGATGCACTAGAACGTATAAGAAAATAAATTAGAGAGAAAGTAGCCAAAAACTAGAAATAAGGGGGTAAAGGATAAAAAATGGGGACGACCAAGCAAAGATCAAGAAAAACGATAAGAAAAAATTGAAGGAAATAGAGAATAATAATAATAAGAAAGAAGCTAAATTTAATCAAATATTAAGGGAAGATATACGGTGGTAGTAGTGTACGGTCAAGAAATGAAATAAACAATAAGGAATTTGACATATAAGTGAAAAGAAAAAATATATAATAAATTAAGTAATGATTAGTGGGGAAGTTTTGGAGGAAACTAAAAGATTTAAAATAAAGGAAAAAGTTGATTCTGACCATCAGCCATTAGAAGTAAGGCCAAAAGGTTGGAATAAAAAAAGAAGAAAATTAGACACAATTGGGGAGAGAAAAAGGTATGTACAGATGAAAATATTGAGGTTTATACAAAAAAAAAATACAGGAGAAACAATGAATGGAGGAAAGAGTAGAGGAAGTAGTGAAAGAACGGATCAATAAAATGGATAAAACAGGAGAAAGAAAAAGATACAAGAAAAAAAACATTAAGGAGTATAGAGAAAAGAGGTGGTTGAATGAAGAATGCAAGAAAAAGGCAAGACGAGGTAAGAAAAGGTGGAAAAAAAGAAACATCGATATTCAAGAATATAAAAGATTAAGATCGCAATATAGAAAAGAGTGTTGTAAGAGAAAAGAGAAATATAGAAAAAAGTTATAAAAAAATGTTAGAAAATGGAGACATATAAAAGGTTTTTGAATAAGGAAAGAAAAATTGGTAAAAAAAGAGGAATACAAATTGATATAAAAAAATATAGTAAACATTGCGTAACGGTCTTAGAGGGGGAGAAAGAAAAGAAGGGTGAAATTGAAATAGAATGGATAACAAGAGGAGAGCGCAGTACGGCTATACAGAAAGACAAAATAGAAAAAACATTCAGAAAAATAAAGCTAAAATAAGAGAAGGAAAATACAATGAGAGATATACAAATATAGTGATAGACAATATTCCAAAGTACATAAAGGACGAAAAAAGCTTAAAATTAAAAAGAATAATAGCAAGGTTTAGATGCGAGAATGAAGAGTAAGAGAAAAAGTATTGGAAAGAAGATAAAAATAAGAGATGTAGACTATGTGGGGAGGGATGGGAAAATATAGAGCACATGTAAAAAGAATGCATAGAATTAAGAGAAGAGGAGAGAGGAAGGTTGGAGATTTTGGGAGGAGGAGAAGAAGTAGGATGGTTGGAAGAAGTATTGAAAGGAGAAGAAGATTAGAATTAATTAGCAGTAGAGAGCTTAGGAGTATATTTTTTTGTAATAGGATAATTTTAGGTTTAGTTTAAAAAAATACGAACTGTTTGTTAAAAATTTCTTTTTATGACGAATAAAGGTTATTAATTATTAATTAATTAGTGTTGGTGTGCAATTATTAAGCAAGTAGAATATCGGGTCAAGAAAAATCCATTGACTGCTACTATGCTCAAGAAAGTTGCCGAAATGGAGAGAGCTGCCACTATCGCTACGATCTTTTTTACCGGTGTTACAGCCAATATTCTGTTCTGGGACAGAACAGTTTTAAGTAAGGGGGCAGTTAAACGTTTACGAAGTTGTTGTCAATTTTGAGAACGTTTACCATATTTTTATCAGTTATTTGAAGTTGTAAGTGTTAAGAACATGTTTAAATAAATAAGTGATTAACGCGTGTGTTCGAGATAAATATAACGGAGCATAAACGTACGTGCCTTTAATGTAAACAAATGTTAGTTTTAGATAAACAAAAGTTATCCGCAGACATTATTTTTCGAGTGATTCTAATATATAAATTAGTGTGTTTTTCTTAAATATCGTTAGATTTAATTAGTCGTGTAGTTATGAAACGTGTAAATATTTCGTTACAAAAAGTTTTAAAATTTGTTACGATATCACTACTTTACATAGGATAAGTTGATAAAGAAAAAAATTTTAAAAACCATCTAGAAATTAATTTCTTAAGATAAAGTATGAAAGATTAAATTTATATTTCCTGTTGTTCTTGTCAGTTTCTATAGACGACTTAAAAATGGTTCTACCGTCACCAACTTAGTTTCGGGAGATATAAAACAATTGAACATAACATAACATAAAAAACATATTTTTCTCTTATTATGGCCTACTCTTCCCAATTCCATTACTTTAAAAGTAAACTTTGATTACTAAAATGTTATTGTTTTATTGTAAGGTGTTGTCAATGTATATATTTTTCCAGTGTTGGTTGTAAATAAGCTAGAAAAGCAATATAACTATTTAGTAAGAACTATAAACACCTCGGCAGGTATAAAAACATAATACAAGATGTCGAATTAGCATCGGGAAATCCCCTTGTTAATTTTTTTTTATTTGATTTTACATTACCAGTAACAGCAAAAACTAATAACAATAAAATTGTCTATAATTTTAGATTAGAATTATATAACTGCTTTTATTTCGAATTAATTACAACCCAAAAATGATAAAAAAAAACGTAAATCATAAATGCTACTAAAATAACCTCATTTTTTTACGTTCTCAGTGCGTTTTTACTTTACCATTATACAAATGAAACGATCATTTTCTTAAGTAGAAAACGTTGTAAATTTTAATAAAACGTATAATTAGTTAATTGACAATATTTAAATAATGTAAATAACATCGATAAAAATCAAATAATTTCTGAATATTAATGTTTTGGGTATAATAATTAATTTTTTTGTACTTAATTTACAGAAACATGGAATATCGAACAAATAGATATTTTTTTTAATATACAAAGTATGTGATTATTAATGTAGTTAAAGTAATCCATTTCTAAATGTAGAAATTGTAATAAAATATATTTTCTTTAAGTTAATCCACCATTATATTTTGAATATAAAACTAGTTTCGACAATTTAAATTGTCATCATTCGTTAAACTAAAAGCAAATAAATTAACAAAAATGATTAAATATTTAAAAAAGCTTACAAGTTATACAAAATTATAAAATTGAATGACAAATGTCAACAAATTAAAAATTTTAAATTGAAACTGACATTAAACACACAACCATAGGTGGTATGGTGGTAACGAAAATGGCAAAGTAAATTGTAATTTATTATTAAGAAGAGGAGAAATATTTGAAACCAGAATTGTATTAAGACAATTATTTGAATTGTCATTATAAAAACGGTGATTTTCAAAAACTTTAAGTGAATTAAGAAAAGAACTTTTGTTACAGAAATGAAGAAATTTAACATTAAAGTCAGAAGAAAAAAATATGATTAGCAAAAGAAAAACAAGTGTTTGATATACCCGAATTTAAATACCTTTTAATAAAACAAACATGTTTTTTTAATCTTGTTTTAAACTTTCTACCAGTTTGTCCTACTTAAGGACTATTGCAAGAAAAACAAGAAATTTTATATACACTAGATTTATCTAAAGAATAAACAGAATCTTTATTATTAACAATAAAATATTACGATTAGTAGAAAAAGAAATAGAAATATTGTATTTTTTAAAACAATTTTTAAGAAAAAAAGAACAAGAATTAATATAAAGCATAAAATGATAGATAGTAGCATTATCCGATTTACTTTGAAATTTTTTTTTAAAGAAATGGTATAAACGACTTTTACAAAAAATTTTGCTTAAAATATGAAAAGGGTAACCATTGTTATAAACTAATTGTATAATAGTATCTAATTCTTCATTAAAACTATACTTAGAAAGAGGAATAAAAAAGAGACGATTAAATAAAAGACAAAAAGAAGCAATGTTATGATTATAAAGATGATTACATTAAAAGAGAGTTCAACAATGAGTGTAAGTAGGTATTTCTCATTCTCACGTAAAAGAAAATCTAAATATAGAACGAAGTTGTTACACTCAATTGCATAAGTAAAATGAATATTAGGATGAATATAATTAATACAACCATTAAAATTATTTACATCACTAAAGAACCATAAAACAGAACAAAATAAAATAAAAAAGAAGAATTAGAAAAGATTTTATTTTCAATATTATTCACGAAGAACTAAAAGAAACAAGAGGAGCAGATAAAAGGAATAAAAGCGGAAGATGTATGGGAATACCTAAAGAAAGAAAGGAAAGATAGCATGATGACAAAAAGAATACAAATTAAAGAATAGGAGATATATTTTAAAACCCTGCTGGAAAGGTAAGAACAAATTCAAAAAAAAGAAAAAAGAAAAGACGCAGTAGTAAGACGGGAAAAAAAAGATAGGGATAGAATCAATAAAGACGATGTAATAGAGGCAATGAAAAAGATAAAAAAAGGAAAGGTGGCAGGAGAAGATGGGATACAAGGCGAAGAATGAACATACGGGGAAGAAAATGTAGCAAAAAGGATGACGGAAATACTAAACAAAATATGGAAAGGGGAAGAATTCCCGGAAAGATGGAGAAAAGGAATAATATGCCCATTCCATGAAAAAGGAGAAAGAAATAAAGTTAAGAATTACAGAGGGGCAACATTATTAAGCACGGCATACAAAATACATGCGACAGTACTACAAGGAAGACTACAGAAAGAAATAGAGGAAAGAAGTTTGGTACCAGACGGACAAGCGGGATTCAAAAAAGGAAGAAAAGTGATAGACAACATATATATACTGAAACACTTGGCAAATAGAAAACTAGAAAAAAAGAGGGAAAATGATGGCACTATTCGTAGATCTCAAAGCAGCTTTTGACAAAGTGAACAAGGAAAAACTGTGGGAATACATGAAGAGAAAAAAATCAATAAAAGATTAATAGAAAGAATTAAGGAAATCTACAAAGAAACGAGGAGCAAGGTCAAAGTGAATGAAGAAGGGAGCGAATAATTCATTACAAAGAAAGGGTTGGGATTGAAAGAAATGATGAAAACGCTAGAAAAATACATGAAAAAAAAAAAAGAAATGGAAGTAAACACGGAGAAAACAAAAATAATAGTATTTAAAAAAGGAAGGGGAAAAGAAAAAGAGAGAGCGGAAATGGAGGGATGTGGAAGTGCAGCATGTGAAGGAATTTACATACCTGGGCTACACGATCAAGCAGGATAATAAGGAGAGAGGACACATAAAAGAAAAAGTGAAGAAAGAAAACAGGTTAATAGAACAAGTGTGGGGTGTGGGGGAAAGAGTATTTGAAATGGATATAGAAAAAAGAAGGTTGTTGTTTGAAAGGTTAATAAAGGAGGGTGATGTATGGGGCGGGCGGAAATATGGGACTGGAAGGAGTTGAGAAAGGTAGAGGAGCTACAGGAAAAATACTGAAGATGGGTGTTGGGATTGGATAGAGATACACCGGGGTTTATTGTAAGAGAGAAGGTACAGGTAGCAAAAATAAGAGTAGAGACAGGAAAAAAGGCCATAAAATGCGAGGAATAACTGAGGGAAAGAACAGAATGCAAAAGACTGCAAGAATGTTGAAAAGAGATAAAGAAAGAAAAAGTGAAGTGCAGGCAGGAGGGCAGAGAAGAGTGAACAGATTAAGAAAAGAGGGAGTAGGGATAAGGGAAGAAATAATAAATAGTGATAGGGACATCGAAAAACAAGAAATATGAACAAGAATAAAAAAGAGCAGATATAATAGGAATTATAAGAATATCAAGGGTAAAGTGGTGCCAGAATATTTAAAGGATATAGAAAATAAAAGACAAAAAATAGATGATTAGGTAACAAATGCTAGAAAAAAGAAGAAGAAAAGATGTGCAGATTATGTAGAGAAGAGACGGAGAACCTTAACTACATGAGAGAGAAATGCAGTGAATTAAGAGAAAAGGTTATGAAAATAGAGGAAATCTTAGACGAAAACAGAAATGGAGAGGAGTGGATGGAAGACGTATGGAGAAGGAGGAAAAAGTTAAGAGGAGAGGAGGGATAATGAAATTTGTTTCCAAAAAAAAAATGTAAATAGAATGTAAGGTAGTAATTGTAAAGCACGAACCAATTCGTAAGCTTAAGCAACAAAGTTAAACTTATTCACGAAGATTGTAGCAGCAAGAGGTGAAATATTTGATCTCATAGCTAAACCATATGATTGAAAATAGAAATTATTAATAAATTTTAAAAAAATTTGTTTAAGAACCAAATCGAGTAAAGAACAAATATCTAAAATCTTCAATCGTGTAATATAATATTCAATTCTCTTGAAAATAAAAATATAGATCATCCCTCAACACCGCTTCTTTATAATCTATCAAAATTCATAAACTTTCTATCCCAATTCGACCTGTTGTTTTTTTTTGCAATTCTCCAGTCTCTAAACTTGCTCCTTGGCTTCACAATATTATAAGAACTTGTTCTAATCTTACTAATCAATATTCTATTCTTAATTTTTCTGACTTTGCTTTAAAATTAAAACATTTCCTTTTTTTATCTATTTTTGTATCTTTTGATGTTGTGAATCTTTTCCTCCAAAATAATGTTTTTTTCTTATTCGTTGCTTGTTTTTTTCTAATGGTTCTCTGGATACTTACCAGATTTTAGATATTTATTCTTTGGTCGATTTGGTTTTTAAACAATTTTTTTTATAATTTAATAATGATGTCTATTCTCAATCATCTGGTTTAGCTATGGGATCTAATATTTCACCTCTTGCTGCTAAAATATTCATGAATAATATTAAAATAAATTCCTTCTAATTCTTCTTTTTCTAATATAATTAGTTTTTGGTTTAGAAATGTTGATAAATGCATTGTTCTCTTTAATGGTTCTTTAGATAATTTAAATAATTTCATTAATTCTATTTCTCCTAATATTTTTTCTTTTTTTAAGTTAGGGGAAATCCCTGTTTTTCTTTACGTATTGGTCTATGAAGTTTCTTCAACGGAGATTAAAACCCAACTATCTGCCCATCTTTTTTGTCGTGTCCCAGTATTTCGTATTCCTGCTGGTCTCCGATCTCTAGCGATTTTAATTAATCTGTTCTCTTCTGCTTTGGCGACATGATCGTTCCATTCCCTTCTTCTCTGCTGTACGAATCTAACAATATCTGGTACTCCGCACTCTTTTCTTACTTTGGAGTTTCTTATTCTGTCCAGTCGTATCCTCCCCATTATCATTCTCAAAGTATGTATTTTCTTAGATATCCAGATATGCGTGCCCATATATGATTTGAGTTCTGACTTCATTAAATTGGTTTTTCTCGGCTCTTATCTCTACCTTTAGGTATATAAAGTTCATTACTTGGGCTATAATTTTGTCGTCTACCATCAGTTTGCATCGTCTCGGTTCTTCGGAGATTACAAGTACTTTGGTTTTCTCGGTAGAAATTTCCATGTTGTATTATCCCACCGTGTTTGCAAATTCATATAGGAGTCTCTGAAGATTTTCTTCTGAATGCGCAGTTAATACCCAGACAGCCTTGCTTTTTCCTTGCCAAGTTCACGAATCTTGGTGCAAGTTTACAGCAATATTGGTAATATTGGCAACTTTGACGACACACGCTTGAGAAGTTTTAGTAGCTTGCTGCAAACTTGCTGGAAACTGGCAGAAAACTTTCTTTTTCAAATTTACAGTACGCCGGCGTAAACGCATAAATACCGGCGCATGTCTCGCCATTTTTATGTTAATAAAAGTCATGTCTGTCATTTACATGGTGTTTGTATTCTAACACATTATCATTTAGTTCTGTGTTTATTCATCGTAGACTTTTTAGGTGAGTACTATTACATTGTAGTGCACTTATTGGTTTGCATCTTAGGTTTGTATACTTATTCCATTAAAAATTTTAAATAATTTTGCAAAGACCATTAAAGTATGCTGTGTATTGTGTAATAATATAATTTTAAATTATTAAAGTTTTGCATGCTTATTTAACATTACCCTCAAATCAGCAATTAAGGTTATTCTTAATTTTATGTTCCATGTCAACAAACCAGCGATGAATAGAACAGGTAGAAATAGAACAGAATTAAAACAAATAGACAATACCTAATGAAGTTGTAACTAGTTTGTAAAAAACAAGTCTTTATTTAATTACAATATCAGTAAGCAAAATAATTTTTTGTTTTTCTTTGTACCTTCCTTCAAAGTACAGCGATATTACTGAAAGTTTGACGAATTTCCATGACAAGTAACTTTAATATGTCTGTAAGTAAGTAAATCTTGCGATTACATGTTTCAATAGCATTTTTACAAATTTTAAACTTTGCGATGACAGGGGACTGTAACATTTCTGCAAATTTAAATCTTGTCATGGCAAGACGTAACAATATTGCTGAAAATTTGTCGAAATAAGATTTTCACAAGCTTGTTATTGCTTTCTTAGTCAACTTGCAGCAAACTTGCTGCAAGTCTGCAAGCTTGTCACAACAATATTGCTGCAAGTTTGTCGAGACAAGGTTGTCACAAGCTTGTTATTGCTTCTTTAGTCAACTTGCAGCAAACTTGCAGCAAGTCTCCAAACTTGTTACGACAATATTGCTGCAAGTTTGTCGAGATAAAGTTGTCACAAGCTTTTTATTGTTTCCTTGGTCAACTTGCAGCAAGTCTCCAAACTTGTTATGACAATATTGCTGCAAGTTTGACGAGACAAGGTTGTCACAAACTTGTTATTGCTTCTTTAGTCAACTTGCAGCAAACTTGCTGCAAATCTCCAAACTTGTCACGACAATATTGCTGCAAGTTTGTCAAGACAAGGTTGTCACAAGCTTGTTATTGCTTCCTTAGTCAACTTGCAGCAAATTTGCAGCTAGTCTCCAAACTTGTCACGACAATATTGCTGCAAGTTTGTCGAGACAAGGTTGTCACAAGCTTGTTATTGCTTCCTTAGTCAACTCGCAGCAAACTTGCTGCAAGTTTCCAAACTTGTCACGACAATATTGCTGCAAGTTTGTCTATACAAGGGTGTCACAAGCTTGTTATTGTTTTTTTAGTCAACTTGTAGCAAATTTACTGCAAGTCTCCAAACTTGTCACGACAATATTGCTGCAAGTTTGTCGAGACAAGGTTGTCACAAGCTTGTTATTGCTTCTTTATTCAACTTGCAGCAAACTTGCAGCAAGTCTCCAAACTTGTCACGACAATATGGCTGCTAGTTTGTCGAGACAAAGTTGTCACAAGCTTGTTATTGCTTTCTTAGTCAACTTGCAGCAAACTTGCAGCAAGTCTAAAAACTTGTCACGACAATATTATATATATTATAATAGCTTGGTATTGCTTCCTTAGTCAACTTGCAGCAAACTTGCTGCAAGTCTCCAAACTTGTCACGACAATATTGCTGCAAGTTTGTCGAGACAAACTTGTCACAAGCTTGTTATTGCTTACTTAGTCAACTTGTAGCAAACTTACTGCAAGTCTCCAAACTTGTCACGACAATATTGCTGCAAGTTTGTCAAGACAAGGTTGTCACAAGCTTGTTATTGCTTACTTAGTCAACTTGCAGAAAACTTGCTGCGAGTCTTTAAACTTGTCACTATAATTTTGCTGCAAGTTTTATAGTTGTCACGACAAGTTTGCTGCAATCTTGATACAAGTTTACATTGCTGTTTGAGTACTGCGTGGTCTGCGTAGCATAATATCAGCTTATCTGCTGAAGAGCACTGGGCTCAATGAGTCTTTCTAACAGATACCGCTTGTGCCTGTTATTACTTCGCTAAAACCGATGGCTGGTTGGATTTTTGTGTCGTGTTCGTGTTTATTTATCCTAATATTTATTTTACTTATAAAATTAAATGTAAGAGTTTTCTTCCATATTTAAATCTTCTTTTACGTGAGCCATTTTTCTCTATTTCTCTATTCTTCCTCATCAATAGCCCGATCTCTCATTGTCTCTCTTATTCCATTTTCCCGTGTTAATGCTGGTCTACCTCTTTTTCTTCTATTCTTTGGTACATACTTCATAGTTCTTTTTGGTCATCTATTCTCTTCTATCCTCATCACGTGTTTATATCACAGAAGTTGTCTTGTTTCTACCCCGTCTATAGTCGTATATGTTCTTTTTACACGCTTTCTAATTCCTTGATTTGGTATACGTTCTAGCCCTACTTGCCCTCCTTATGTAATCCATTTCTACTCCCTTCACTTTTTTCCTAAATCTATCCGATAACTGCCAGCATTCTGATTCGTATGTATATCAATATCGGTTTTTACTACAGCTCTGTATATTGTCCTATTCGTATTTATTGTAATTTGATTCAACCAAAGTAATTAATTGAACATTTGTACACATTTCTGACCTTGTTGAACCCTATACGTTATATATATTATATATTATTATATACATCATCCTTCCTAAGTTTTTATACTCTTCACAATTTTTTAATTTTCTTAATTGTAAATCCGAGTCTTTCTGCTCCTCTCCTATGTGTAGCTATTCTGTTTTTCTTTTGTTCATATTGATACCCCACTCTTATTATTCTTCTATAATTTTTCTTAGCATGCAGTCAATGCCTTCTTTGCAGTTTGTAATAATTACTTGATCGTCAGCAAAGAAGAGAGTATTTATCCCGGATATCAATTCCCATTTCTGAACACTTCTTTTTCCAGTTCTCTAAAGCTTCTTGAACATATACATTGAACAAAGTGGGTGACAAACAGCATCCCTGTTTGAGACCTTTTGTAATTGTAAATGGTTCCAACATTTTTTTTTCCAATCTTCGCGACGCTTTCTGGGCTCTTATATAAGTTCCAAATTGCACAAATGTACATTTTACTGAAGCCGATCTTTGTCAACACATCAAAAAGCTTTGTCAAAGACACTGTATCGTAGGCCTTCTTAAGATCTATAAATACGAGATGCGTAGGTTGATTTCGGGCTCTCCGTTTTTCTATTATTTGCTAAAGAGTAAATATATTAACCAGGCATGATCTTCCCGCACAAAAACCTCTAAGTCTTTATATTTTGATTCAATTCTTTTTTTTTAGAATCCTGCCATACAACCTTTCCATTGACTTTGTGACACATATCCCCCTATAATCTCCAGAGACTTTCTTGTTTCCCTTCTTACAAGTTGAATTGATATATGCAAATTCCAGTCTGCTGAAATGTCTTCACCCCTAATCAGGTAGCCATTAAACAGCTCGGCTAAAATTTCCAACATAATATCTGGTCCATGTTTTATTAGTTCGATGGAAATGTTTCCTGGTCCCGGAGCTTAGCCGTTTTTTATGCTTGTTAATGCTCTTTTGATTTTAGTTATATTTATCACTTCTTCTTCCATGTTTTCATCTACTGCAATTTCGTCTATTTTCCCTTTAAATTGTTCTCTATTTTGCGTCCTATAGTATTGTCGCCATTCTTCTTCTTTTATCAAGTTTTATTCCTGTCTCCTTTCTGTCCTTTCTAGGATTTTTATGGCTTTCCATGCCTGCGTTATTCTAGTTCCCCCTTAACATCTCTCGATCTTTTCGCAGTTTTTATCCCACATTTCGTTCTTCTTCTTTACCACCTTTTTTTACTTTTCTATTGCATTGTGCATATACCTTTCTGTCTTCCGGGTCCTTGGTACGCAGTCACATTTGATAAGTTTTTTTTTACTTTCTATTAGTTTCTTTATTTCTCCTGGCCACCATTCTGGCTTTTGTTTTTGGTCTATTTCCTGATACACTAAAGCTTCTTTGGCTGCTTGATGTATGTTTTCTTTAATAAGTTGGTACTTATTATCTGTATCTAGTTCTTCGTATCTTATTTCTTGAAGCTTCGTGGCCAATCTAAATTTATATAGAAACTGTGTAAATTCTTGTTTAAGGCTTTCTAGATTATAATTTCCACCTTTCAGCTCTTCATATTCGGTTTTGTTAGTTCCTTCTCCCCTAGTAGAGCAAAACGTTTCTAAATCATTTACATTTGTAACATTTTTAATACGCTTAAATGTTACATTAAAACGTTTATAAAACGTTTTCAAATCAATGTCATACTGCTTCATCCGAACATTGTTTTTTAGACGGTTTTTGAAGCGCATACAAATCGATTTCAGAAATAATACCAAAATTGACTGAAAAATTTTTGCCTAAATCGTGTTTGTAACATTTTCAGTTAGTTTCCATTAAATATTAAACGTTGATGTCCAAAATAATTTACGGAGTTATCTACGTAACGTTGCAGAATAATACATAGTTATCATCTTTTAATGTTTCTAAAAACGATTTACACGTACATTTTTTGAATGATTTGTATTTGTATTTCCAAAACTATACATATGAAACCGCTAAACTTAATACAAAAAGCTATTAGATAGCTTTGTTTTTGACGATTCAGTATTAATCCATTGGGACAAAACAGCGAGCCAAACTCGTGGTATGTAACCTTTGCCAAACGTAGAAATAACGAGTCTCACTCGTGATACTCATTATATTTTTTGGTTGTTTATAAAGCAATATATCAAATGACGTTTTTTATTCGTTAAACAAGTCGAATCGGCCGTTAAGATCAAGTTCTAGCAAGTTTTCCTATCCTATATTTTAAACGCATAATTGCATTATTTTGAAATTGAACTTTATAATCGTTGCAAACCCCGCCTGTGTAAACGTTCCAAAAACATTTCAAAAAATCGTTTTTTAAACGTATACTTTCCTTATTTTGGATTTAAACTTAATAATCGTTCCAATGCTATTTTAAGAAACAATTTAATAAATTAAATGAACATGAATAAGTAACGACTCTAGTTATCATTTTTAGAAGTGTTTTAAAACATTTCAGGAATGATTTAGGAAATGATTTATAGAAACATTGCAAAGGGCGGACATTTATCAATTTTCAGACAAGTGTGAAACGATTCTGGTATATTTCTTTATTTCATAAAAATCGTTTTGAAAATGTTGCAGAAATGAATTTTTCTACTAGGGTCTATTTATACCATTTTCTTAAAATAAATCGGATAATGCTACTGTCTATCGTTGTATGCTTTATATTAATTCTTGTTCTCTTTTTCTTAAAAATTATTATAAAAAGTATAATATTTCTATTACTTTTTCTACTAAACGTAATTTAAAATATTTGTTGTTAATAATAAAGATTCTGTTTCTTCTTTAGATAAATCTGGGGTGTACAAAATTTCTTGCGCTTTTTGCAATTGTTCTTATGTAGGGCAAACTGGTAAAAAAATTAAAACAAGATTAGAAGAACATATTTATTTTATTAAAAGGTCTTTAAATTCTGGTATATCAAACACTTCTTTCGCTAATCATATTTTATCTACTGGTCCTTCTTTTTCTTCTGACTTTAATGTTAAATTTCTTCATTTTTGTAATAAAAGTTTTTTTTGTAATCATCTTGAAATTCATCGTCTTTATAATGAAAATTCAGATAATTGTCTTAATGAAATTCTTGATTTAAATATTTTTCCTCTTCTTAATAATAAATTTTAATTTACTTTTTTCATTTTTCATTTTTCTTTTCGTATCACCTTTTTTTTAAGTTTTTAATATGTTGGCATTTGTCATTCGATCTTATAATTTTATATAACTTGTAAGTTTTTTTAAATGTTTAATTGTTTTTGTTAATTCATTTGCTTTTAGTTTAATTGATGATGACAATTTAAATTATCGAAACTAGTTTTATAATCAAAATATAATTGTGGATCATATTTTATGTGATTATTGCATTAATAGTCGCTTTGTTTTTAATAAATTTTTTTGAATATATTTTAATTTACAGTATACTTAAACTAACCTACATTTTGGTACCACTTCCCAGTGTTACTTGAGGAAAAACGTGAATTGAATCAAATCAAAATAACTAACAAAAACACATTTTTTTTTAAATTTTACTTTAAAAAGCACATAGAAGTAGAGTATTTCAAATAACCGATGCTTATATAAAAGGTACCGGTTTTAAGTAGCCATCTAATTATTGAATATACAAGAACGAGACCATCGGAAAGAAACCGTTGTCCGCTACTTCATTTCGTGCAATATTTATTTCATCGAAAGGTAAATCAATAAAGTCGGAATGCGACTTGTCAAAAATGTCATTCGATGATAAAACGTGTGTCTTATATATAGAATCGAATGGTTTATTACTTTTCAGTCTTTAGCTTTATTTGTTTCAAATATCATTAAAGCGTTTTAATGTTGATCCCATTCAATGGTTGAATTATTATTTTTTATTAATCCACACACCAAACGTGGAACTAATTCCTATAAAAGATTTAATAGAGGTTTTATTTTGTGTGATGTATCAAAGCGTTAAATGCAAAAAAAATTTACAGCTACATTCGCATAAAGAGATAAGTAGAACTAATTAAAGCATAAAATAAACATTTTTATCCATTAAAAAGGTGTTGAAAACTATCATCAAACATACGAGAGCATAGATTAAATGTAAATCTTGAATGCTGTGGAAAATGTATGAAAATTTGTGTTAAATTGCTTAAAATAAAAGAATTTGAGCGGCTTTAAAATATTTTGGTTTTGGGTTAATGATGTATATTTATGCTGTTTTTATTTTTATTAGTTTAAAAAAAAATTTTTTTTGGTTTTAACTAATGAATAAATTCATAAATAAACTCATAACTAATTTATAGTTATTCGAAAAATCTAATTTTTTTTGAAAAATCTGCATCATAACAATTTTTTTTTGCTTGTAAAATCGTAGATTTCAAACTACTTTAACAAAACTTTTTTGTTTAAATTCATAATTAGACTTTCTATAGTAATAAAAAAAAGCTAATATCGTGTATAGAAAAAAAAAAATTTAAACATTTGAATAAAAATTTTACAAATTAGATTGTCTTATATAAAAAGTGTTATAATATTAACATTTTAATGTATTAACACATTTACGTAGTATATTATTTATCGCTTTGGCAGTAATAATTATTAGTGATAGTAGAATTCAGGTTTCCACGGGTTACATTCGTATTAAAATTTTGTATTCTAGATAATTTCCGTGTTGTCATTATCACACAAAGTGAGCTTTCGTCACAAATCGCAATGGACATCGTCAGAACATGGATTAAACTGATTGATTGCGCCGCAGTCTCGTTATTATAGACCGGTCTCAACCCGACCGAAACGGATATCAGCGTAGGAATTCGCAGTAGAAAATACCAAAGATGTAGTCGTCTTAAACATTTTTTTTAAGTCAGCAGTACCGGGATTTTAATTGAAATTTTTCTTTACTGGAGATGAGACTTCCCGACGCAATCAATCAGTGCATTCCAGGCTCTAAAAATGTTTGCAGCGACGTGTGACAAAAGTGTGAAAAAGTATGGTAACGACAACATAGGAATTATCCAGAATGGAAAATTGTAATAACTATTAGTGCCGTTAGAAATCTTGTAAATTTTGTCTATATACTACAATACATTGTTATGGTCATTCTTCCTTCTTTTTAGTAGGCTTAACGCCTGTTCTTTATTGATCTAATTTTTCTTCTATATTACTCTAGATGTAGGTTGACAATCTTGTTTGACCTGTTTCTTTTCTCTAAAAAAAATTATTTCTCACAGTTGTCTTATATCTCATTCTTTCTATATATGCATTCTCGGTTTCTGCTGTATGTCTATTCGCCGATATTTTTTACTTCACTTAGTTTTTTATGTTTTCACTCCTTTCCCTGTATTTTTAGTGATTTTTCTGAGTATTTGTTCGTTTTGTTTTTATGGTGTCATCATGATGTGTTATGGTGCTTATTATGGTCACAATGGTAATAATTACATAAGAACAATTCTTATTTTAAAACCGGCTTAAGTCTTTGTAGGTTGTTTAGAATCCTCGTTATTTGTTTGTTATCATATACAGGTCCTTAAAGTTAGCTGTCTTATTAGAAGCACACATTTTTAATATGATTCCTTAGTGCTACGTTTGTGTCTGTTTGTGCTTCAATAAAATTGATTTTTGAGTTTGTTTAGATACACCGTTTCTGCCAAATGTACACCACTCTCAGAAAAATAGATATTTGTGCAAATTTTCAAAACCAAAAACCGGTAAACGACTACGTCAATTTCTGAGAATGATTATTTTTTATCAAAGTTTTATTTTTAAGGCTGCTGCACTTGAAGTGCTTTTCAATGATTTTTTTTACGGAAATCTTAAAAATCCAACACAGTTTATGTACTTCAATAAAACAGACATTGCAATTTAACGGTTGTATAAAGAGTTTTGACCGAGCTATCATTTAAACTTATCCTAAATTGGGAGAGCCACAAATTATTATGGGCAACGCATCTAATCATGCAATCAAAAGAGGAGAAAAATGTGTACCCAACCAATTACCAAAATTTGCTTGGTTCAAGCTAGCTACATATAGGATAGAAGAATTTAGAATAAGTTACAAGAAGAAACGATCGGATAGTTAGACGAATTGGATGGGTTGTGTTCTGTATCGGCAGTTACTGAATGAAGTTACCAAGCTGTTATACAAAAACATGTGGCGAACATTATGGAATCCTAAGAGAGAAATGGAGTTCTACCATGTTAAGAAATTGGCTGTACTCAAGCTTGGTTGTGGCTTAGATCAACTAAATTGGAGGACAGTTCGAAACATGTTGGAGGTCGTTTTCCAAGGAACAGGCGTTCATGTGTTGGTCTGTAGTTACCAACTAAGAAGAATATTGGGTCAGAAAAAGTCCACTGACTGTTACTTTTATAGTCAAGAAAGTTGCCGAAATGGAGGAAGCTGCCGCTATCGCCACGATCCTTTCTACTGGTGTCGCATCCAGTCTCCTGTTCTGGGACAGAACAGTCCTAAAAAGGGGACAGTAAAACGTTCTCAAATTTAAGAGCTTTCTCGAAGTTGTGATCCATCTTCTAGAACGTATACCGAACATTCGAGAAGGATTTCTAAAATGTGTATAAATACGGTACAAACAAATCCTAGGGCAGTTATTTCCGTAGTTCTGTATCGGCAGTTACTGAATGAAGTTAATGTGTTGTTACGGTGAAGATAAATAAGTGATTAGCACGTGCAAAGTTTTAAATAAATTAAAGTGTACATCAAGTGAAAGTGAATGTGACTTTTAAAGTTAACAACTGTGGACCTATTAGTGATAGCGTATTATTGTTCTATGTAAATTACCGTAAGCTTTATCCTTAGACTAGACTTAATTAGTTACGTTTAAGTTTAATTTTAATTACGTGTAAATAAATATTAAATTCGTTTGTGTATAAATAAAGTAGTTTTTAAAAATACGTAAAAATACAAAGTTCAGCGAGGAAAATGTGTTGTAATAGACGGGGATAAGGCCAGTTAGTTAAGACAGCTACGGCTAAAAATACATTAAAAATGTTATTTAACTAAAATAATTAAATAGAAATACCTTTTTCTTCTTCCACTACCGTCTCCTATCGGAGATTGGAAATCATCATAGCAACCCTCACTTTGTCAATCATAGCTCTAAACAACTCCACAGAGCTGCAGTTGTACCATTCCCGTAGATTGTTCAACCATGAGATTCTTCTTCGTTCAATACTTCTTTTTTCTTTGATTTTTCTTATAATACAATAAGCCTCAGCAGATTGTATCTTTCTCCTCTCATTGCATGACCCAGATATTGCAACTTTATTTTTTTTATTTTTGTTACAAGTTAATATTCCTTGCTCATTCTCCGCAGTACTTCCAAATTGGTCACTCTTTATCTCCATGATAAGTTCCACATTATTCTATAGCACCACATTTCAAAAGCTTCGATGTTTCTGATGTTTTTCTTTTTGAGTGCATGCCTCCACACCATAGAGTAATGTGGAGAAAAACGTAACATCGCAAGATTTGCATTCTGAGGTTTATATCTACGTCTCGACGAAAATTAGTCAAAGGATAGACTTAGGGAATTCGGAATACGGGTTGACTTTAGTTCTTAGGGTAGTCCAGTCATCATCAAACTCCCGACAAGCGAGAATCTTATGTAACAGAGTATCAGCAACACCATACGGCAAACACGTCATCTAAAACGCTGATCCTTTTCAGATGGCAACAGAACGCGCCGTGCAATGTAAGAATTTGGACTGCCGCTCGTCCCGGATTATCAGACATGTTGATCCAGTCTAAAATATTTGGAATAAAAAAACAGACGTTACGTCCCTTATGGGATGTATCGCAATTCCGATGCTGTTCAAGATCAAAGTCTTGAGATGACGCTTGACGAAAAAAAAAGAAATATCCGTTTAATACTTGCTGATCTAAGAATTTACACGTGTCAGTTCTTATAAGAACTTTCAAGTAGCATGTTTCCTGCAAGTAATCAATGAGAACTGTACGATATGCCCCGAAGATCGTACAAAGTGATAGAAAATGTAGAGATGCCAGTTCCTGACAATTTGGGTATGTTGCAGTCTGTGGCATAAGCATAAGGATGACTGCACTGTTAAAAATAGTCACTAATGATTTCTTATGTAGATGTTACTTACAGCGAGAATACTTATAGAATAAGTTCAAGACAGTTTTGTCTTTGTCAACTACATAGGAACAGTGTTTGACGAAGCTCCGTTTATGATAGACTAAGATACTTAAACTTAAAAACTTTTTGAACTGAAATGCCGTTAAGTTGTAGTGAGGAATTTTTTTTTGACGAGGAACAAAAAATCCATGAATTTGGTCTTGTCAGCTGAGACAGTCAATTTGTTGTTGTGCCCAGTGAGTCAGAATGTCTAGGCACTGTCGTGATTTTTCCTCTAGGTCGCGTCTATTGTTTGTAGTCAGTGATTGTAATATTGCCCGCGTAAGCAAAAATGTCACAGTTATCAGATAAGTCTCGTTTTAGTAAGGAATCCAAAACTACGATCCACAAAGTCTGCTCAAACACCGATCTTTGTGGGAAGCCTTGTGTCAGTCGTTTTGTGTAGTAACAACCAAAAACGTTTGTCTGTACTTTTGTCATTAGTTTACAAATAGCGTCTGTTTTCAATTTTCTGGAAACAAAACCATATTGACTGGAATAAAACACACCAGCTCTAGAAATCAAGCTAACCCGGTTGAAGACATTTTGGCTAGATTAAAGGATTAGCCTGATCAGCTTATCGATAGAGACCTCGATAGAATTACGATTGTAGCACTTAGAGTCATGTAGAAGATAAGTAGGAAGTAAGACGTTGGCAGCTGTGTTTAGCTTGACAGAATCTATGCATTTGACATCGAGGATAGTCAGTGGTCACTTTTAATCACCACAGAAATCACTTTCTAGTTAAAATGTTGCTAGCTATATTTGAAGAACAAAGGTGAAAAGTAGATTAGGTTTGTTTACAACACATATTAAGTCACGTTTGTCCACGAGGTTGTTCACACATCTGCCTCGTTTGTCAGTCTGCAAGAAATGGTCAAGCGGCGATTTTGCATTGAAATTACCCGCTATAATAATCTAAATTAGAACATCTTTGCTTGGTGGTCAATAAACGTCAACCCAAAGAAGTGGTTTCAACTGTGATCATAGGTTTAGCAGTGCAGTCATTAGTTAGACGACTGAGGGTAACTACTCTAACGTGCTTCGGGCTATTAAAAACAATAACCAAAAAAAATCGCATAAAAATGGATGCGGTGATTCTGTTGAAGAGCAAGGCGGTTTCAGCAAGCATATACCCTAAACCAGAACTATACACATAATGTCTATGTCATTGTCGGAAGAGAAACCGATGACTTCCAAGGTTCCAGCACAAGAATGCTGAAGATTCACTTACGTAATTTTAAGAGTCAGGAAAGCGTTTTTACTGTCCATAATCGGTATTTGAAATTTTGGCAACAAGGATCATTAAGTACACCGGGCAGTTGTTGGAAGACGTCTTGTTGCTTTTATGGCGATATCGCATCTCATGATGCACACATGGTCATTGATTATGTATGAGTTTCAAGCTACATATAATCGACGATTGAACATCAGATACTTTGGTACCTTCGAAATTAGTTCTATTACGTAATTGATATTAGTTCAGTCTCTAGGCCCGATTCTGGTTATTGCATTAAAGTGTTCTTTGGTTTGTTTTAATATATTATCTGAGACGGCTTCAAAATTTTTAGAAAAATTCTGCGAAAGGCTTTGTCTTGTGGTCTGATGACAAAGCCAGCATTGCTTAAGATATCCGCTGGGTTTTTTGAAAACTCAATTTTTTTGAACTCCAAGCAAACGGAGTTTTGTCCCCTTATTGTCACTTGGTCTAGTCGTAGAACAAACGTGGTAGGTGCTGACAATTTGTCAGTTACGGACTGAAAGGCGCATTGTACGTTCCAAAAACCATCAGAAATGTCCAAATGTTGTAAAGACATTCTTTTGTCAACAGTACATTTTTGATAAACAGATTGGATGCGGAAAAGTACATCCATTAATTTAATACGTCCGAGAACAGGAATTAGTTTTCACATGACCAGAAACTTTGCTTCAATAATTTTTTTAAGGTAGCCGGAATCGGTGTCATCGTCGTGGTCACGACGATTTTATTGACAAATTTAAAAAAAAATGTTTTTTGTCATTCTTTAGTTTTTTTATCTTTGACTAATTTTTATATGCAATAATTTAGTATACTATATACTTATTATGTTTTTTTTTAATTCTGTCATTTTAGTTTCTTTATCATATAGGTCCTAGTTTTTGAAATTTGTTTTTGACGCATTGTTTTTTTTTTTTGTCAATTTATCGAAAATTTTCTTATGTTTTTATGTAATAATTTAGTCCATATACTTGTATTTTCTCTGATTCTAACTGACATTTTAGATTCTTTAAGCTATAAATTCTAGTTTTTCAAAATGTTTTTTTTTAATTTTGTTCTTGGTGCATTGTTTTTTGTTGACAATTTATCAGAAGTATTCTGCTTATTTTTTGAATTAATTTTTTAATGTTTGTTTTGTTGAAATTTTTGGTTCTATAATTGTTAGCAAGCTAAGTTGTGCTTATTGTTAAAAAAAATTGCAGAACCCAACATTAACAATTTTATTGACAATTTCAAAAAAAAAACGTTTTCTGTTATTTTATAGTTTTTTATCTTTGACTTATTTTTGTATGCATTAATTTAGTATACTACATACTTATTATGTTTTTTTTGAAACTCTAACTGTCATTGTAGTTTAAGTTATAAGTTCTAGTTTTTTTAAATCCTTTTTTGAATTTTGTTTTTGACGCATTGTTTTTTTTGTTGTCAGTTTATCGAAAGTTTACTTATGTTTTTATATATTAATTTAGTCCATATACTTATATTTTCTTTGATTCTAACTGACATTTTGGATTCTTTAAGCTATAATTTCTAGTTTATCAAAATGTTTTTTTAAATTTTGTTCTTAGCGCATTGTTTTTTTTTGTTGACAATTTATCTGCAGTAATTTGCTTATTTTTTAAATTAATTTTTTAATGTTTGTTTTGTTAAAATTGTTGGTTCTATAATTGTTAGCAAGCTAAGTTGTGCTTATTGTTCAAAAAAATTGCAGAACCCAACATTAACGATTTTATTGACAACTTAAAAAAACGTTTTCTGCCATTTTTTAGTTTTTTATATCAATTTATCGAAAGTTGTTTTTTTTGTTGATAATTTATCATAAATATTTTGTTTATTTTTTGAATCAATTTTTTAATGTTTGTTTTGTTGAAATTTCTGATTCTATATTTGTTAGCAAGCTAAGTTGTGCTTATTATTCAAAAATATTAAAGAAACCAACATTATTAACAATTTATGTTATTGACAAATTAAAAAAAAATGTTTTTTTGTCATTTTTTAGTTTTTTAGCTTTGACTTATTTTTGTATGCATTAAATTAGTATACTATAAACTTCTTAGGTTTTTTAAATTCTAACTTTCATTTTAGTTTCTTTAAGATATAAGTCTTAGTTTTTTTAAACTTTTTTTTAATTTTGTTTTTGACGCATTTTTTTTGTTGTCAATTTATCGAAAGTTTACTTATGTTTTTATGTATTAATTTAGTTGATAAACTTATTTTTTTATTCTATTTTTTTATTCTATTTTAGATTCTTTAAGCTATAATTTCTAGTTTTTCTAAATGTTTTTGTTTTTAATCTTGGTTTTGTTGTTGACAATTTGTCACAAGTATTTTGTTAATTTTTTTAATCATTGCAGAACCCAACATTAACGATGTTATTGACAATTAAGAAAATTTGTTTTCTGTAATTTTTTAGTTTTTTATCTTTGACTTAAAATTGAATGCATTAATTTAGTATACTATGTACTTATTATGTTTTTTTTTATTCTGTCATCTTAGTTTCTTTAAGGTATAGGTTCCAGTTTTTTGAAATCTTCTTTTGAATTTTGTTTTGACGCATTGTTTTTTTTATTGTCAATTTATGTATTAATTTGGTTAATATAATTATATTTTTTTTTATTCTAACTGACATTTTAGATTCTTTAAGCTATAATTTCTAGTTTTTTGAAATGTTTTTTGAAACTTTTGTTCTTGGCGCATTGTTTTTTTTGTTGACAATTTTTTAAAAGTATTTTGTTTAATTTTGTAATGTTTGTTTTGTTAAAAATTTTTGGTTTTATAATTGTTAGCAAGCTAAGTTATGCTTACTGTTCAAAAAAATTGCAGAACGATTTTATTGACAATTTTAAAAAAATTTCTGTTATTTTTTAGTTTTTTATCTTTGACTTATTTTTATATGCATCAATATAGAATACTATATACTTCTTATGTTTTTTTTTAATTCTAATTGTCATTAACTTGTGCTTATCGTTCAAACAAATTACAATTACAATTACAATTCTGTTATTATTTGTTTTTTATCTTTAACTTATTTTTGTTTGCATTAATTTAGTATACTATATACTTATTAAGGTTTTTTTTTAATTCTGTCATCATAGTTTCTTTAAGATATAGGTTCTAGCCTTTTTTAATCTCTTTTTGGATTTTGTTTATGACGCATTATTTTTTTTGTTGTCAATTTATCAAAAGTGTTTTGTTAGCTATAATTTCCATGATTTTAGCAGTTTGGACAGCGTCGTTTAGTGTCAAATTCTTTAAATTTTTGGTTCTGATTTTAAATCTGATATTTTTTGTATTGATTAGAATATAACTTTTTATTACTTATTTTAAATAATTTTTTTCAAGTTTGCTTTCCGATACTTTTGAATCACTAATTGTTAGCAAAATAACCTTTTTTCTTCAAAAATAGCAAAATCTAACATTTACTTATGTTTTTATGTATTAGTTTAGTCCATATACTTATATTTTTTTATTCTAACTGACATTTTAGATTTCTTAAGATATAATTTCTAGTTTTTCGAAATGTTTTTTTTTAATTTTGTTCTTGGTGCATTTTTTTTGTTGACAATTCATCAGAAGTATTTTGCTTATTTTTTAAACCATTTTTTTATTGTTTGTTTTGTTGAAATTTTTGATTCTATAATTATTAACAAACTAAATTGCGCCTATTGTTTAACAAATTGCACAACCAAACATTAACGATTTTATTGACAAATTAAAAAAAATGTTTTCTGTTTTAATTTTTTATCTTTTATTTATTTTTGTTTGCATTAATTTATTATACTATATACTTATTATGGTTTTTTTAAATTTTGTCATCTTAGTTTTTGTAAGATATAGGTTTTAGTTTTTTGTGTTTCTTCAAAAATTGCAAAACCTAACATTGACTTATATTTTTCTATATCAATTTAGTATATATACTTTTAATATTTTCTTTGATTCTAACTCACATTTTAGATTATTTGTGATATAATTTCTAGTTTTTTAAAATTTTTTTTTTTTTTGTTCTTAGAGCATTGTTTTTTTTGTTGACATTTTATTAGAAGCAATTTTCTTATTTTTTAAATCATTTTTTTAATGTTTGTTTTGTTGAAAGTTTTGGTTGTATAATTATTACAATAACGATTTTATTGACAAATTTTAAAAAAAATTCTGTCGTTTTTTAGTTTTTTTATCTTTGACTTATTTTTGTATGCATTAATTTAGTATACTATCTACTTATTATGTATTTTTTAAATTCTTACTGTTATTTTATTTTCTTTAAGTTATAGGTTTCACTTTTTTGATTCTAACTTAAATTTTAGATTCCTTAAGATATCGTTTCTAGTTTTTGAAATGTTTTTTTTTTTAATTTTGTCTTGGCGCATTGGTTTTTTTTTTGTTGACAATTTATCAGAAATATTTTGCTTATTTTTTGAACCATTTTTTTATTGTTTGTTTGGTTGAAATTTTTGGTTTTATACTTGTTGTGCTTATTGTTAAAAAAACTTGCAGAAACCAACATTAACGATTTTATTGACAATTTAAAAAAAAACGTTTTCTGGAATTTTTTAGTTTTTTATCTTTGACTTATTTTTGTATGCATTAATTTAGTAGGCACTTATCATTTTTTTTTAATTTTAACTATCATTTTAGTTTCTTTAAGATATTGGTTTTAGTTTTTTAAAATATTTTTTTTGAATTTTGTTATTGACCCATTGTTTTTTTTTGTTGTCAATTTATCAAAAGTTTACTTATGTTTTTATGAATTAATTTAGTCCATATAATTATATTTTCTTTGATTCTATGACATTTTAGATTCTTTAAGCTATAATTTCTAGTTTTTATAAATTTTTTTTGAAATTTTTTTCTTGGCGCATTGTTTTTTTTGTTGACAATTTATTAGAAGTATTTTGCTTATTTTTTGTATTAATTTTTTAATGACTGTTTTGTTGAAATTTTTGGTTCTATAATTGTCAGCAAGCTAAGTAATGCTTACTGTTCAAAAAAATTGCAGAACGAATTTATTGACAATTTTAAAAAAATGTCTGTAATTTTTTAGTTTTTTATCTTTGACTTATTTTCATATGCATTAATATAGAATACTATATACTTCTTATGTTTTTTTTAAATTCTAATTGTCATTAAGTTGTGCTTATCGTTCAAACAAATTACAGAACCCAACGTTAACGAATTTAAAAAAGAAAGTTTTCTGTTATTTTTTAGCTTTTTATCTTTGACGTATTTTTGTTTGCATTTATTTATTATACTATATACTTATTATCATTTTTTTAAAATTTAGTCATCTTAGTTTCTTTAAGATATAGGTTCTAGTTTTTTGAAATCTTTCTTTGAATTTTGTTTTTGACGCGTTGTTTTTTTTTGTTGTCAATTTATCAAAAGTGTTTTGTTAGGTATAATTTTTATAATTTTAGTACTGTTTAGACAGCATCGTTTAGTGTCAAATTCTTAAAGTTTTTGGTTCTGCTTTTAAATCTGACATTTTTTGTATTGATTAGAATATAACCTTTTATTACTTATTTTTTAATAATTTTTTTTCATGTTTATTTCTCGATCCTTTTGAATATTTAATTGTTAGCAAACTAAGCGTTTTCCTTCAAAAATTGCAAAACTCAACATTTACTTATGCTTTTATGTATTAGTTTAGTTCATATACTTATATTTTTTTATTCTAATTGACATTTTAGATTTCTTAAGATATAATTTCTAGTTTTTCGAAATGTTTTTTTTTATTTTGTTCTTAGTGCATTTTTTTTCGTTGACTATTTATTAGAAGTATTTTAATTATTTTTTAACCATTTTTTGATTGTCCGTTTTGTTGAAATTTTTGGTTCTATAATTGTTAGCTAACTAAGTTGTACTGTGTAGTTTTTTATCTTTGATTTATTTTTGTTTGAATTAATTTATTATATTATATACTTATCAAGATTTTTTTAATTCTGTCATCTTAGTTTCTTTAAGATATAGGTTCTAATTTTTTGTGTTTCTTCTTAAATTGCAAAACCTAACATTTACTTATGTTTTTATATATTAATTTAGTATATATACTTATAATATTTTCTTTGATTCTTCCTAAAATTTATGATTGTTTAAGATATAATTTCTAGTTTTTTTAAATTTTGTTCTTAACGCATTGTTTTTTTCGTTGGCTATTTATTAAAAGTATTTTGCTTATTTATTGAATCATTTTTTAATGTTTTTTCTGTTGAAATTTTTGGTTCTATAATTGTTAGCAAGCTAAGTTTTGTTTATTATTAAAAAAATTGCAGAACCCAACATTAACGATTTTATTGACAAAAATAAAAAAAGGTTTTCTGTAATTTTTTAGTTTTTTATCTTTGACTTATTTTTGTATGCATTAATTTAATATACTATATATGTATTTATTAAAGTTTTTTTTTAATTCTGTCATCCTAGTTTCTTTAAGATATAGGTTTTATTTTTTTGAAATCTTTCTTTAAATTTGGTTTTTGACGCATTGTTTTTTTTGTTGCCAATTTATCGAAAGTGTTTTGTTAGGTATAATTTTTATGATTTTAGAGATTTTTGGATAGCATCGTTTAGTGTCAAATTCTTTAAATTTTTGCTTTTGTTTTTAAATCTAATATTTTTGGTATTGATTAGAACATGACTTTTTGTTGCTTATTTTTTCAATCATTTCATTTATGTTTATTTCTCGATACTTTTCAATCACAGTTATTAGCAAAAACGAGGATGTGTTTTTTTTAATTCTTACTGTTATTTTATTTTTTTTAAGGTATAGGTTTTACTTTTTGGATTCTAACTGACATTTCAGATTCTTTAAGATATAATTTCTAGTTTTTTGAATTGTTTTTTTTTAATTTTGTTCTTAGCACATTGTTTTTTTTTGTTGACATTTTATTAGAAGCAATTTTTTTATTTTTAAATCATTTTTTTAATGTTTGTTTTGTTGAAAGTTTTGGTTCTATAATTGTTACAATAACGATTTTATTGACAAATTAAAAAAAAATTGTCATTTTTTAGTTTTTTTTCTTTGACTTATTTTTGTATTCATTAATTTAGTATACTGTATACTTAATCTGTTTTTTTTAATTCTTACTGTTATTTTATTTTCTTTAAGGTATAGGTTTTACTTTTTGGATTCTAACTGACATTTCAGATTCTTTAAGATATAATTTCTAGTTTTTTGAATTGTTTTTTTTAAATTTTGTTCTTAGCACATTGTTTTTTTTATTGACATTTTATTAGAAGCAATTTTCTTATTTTTTAAAACATTTTTTTAATGTTTGTTTTGTTGAAAGTTTTGGTTTTATAATTATTACAATAACGATTTTAATGACAAATTAAAAAATAATTTGTTATTTGTTAGTTTTTTATCTTTGACCTATTTTTGTATTCATTAATTTAGTATACTGTATACCTAATCTGTTTTTTTTTAATTCTTACTGTTATTTTATTTTCTTTAAGGTATAGGTTTTACTTTTTGGATTCTAACTGACATTTCAGATTCTTTAAGATATAATTTCTAGTTTTTTGAATTGTTTTTTTTTAATTTTGTTCTTAGCACATTGTTTTTTTTGTTGACATTTTATTAGAAGCAATTTTTTTATTTTTAAATCATTTTTTTAATGTTTGTTTTGTTGAAAGTTTTGGTTCTATAATTGTTACAATAACGATTTTATTGACAAATTAAAAAATAATTTGTTATTTTTTAGTTTTTTATCTTTGACTTATTTTTGTATTCATTAATTTAGTATACTGTATACTTAATCTGTTTTTTTTAATTCTTACTGTTATTTTATTTTCTTTAAGGTATAGGTTTTACTTTTTGGATTCTAACTGACATTTCAGATTCTTTAAGATATAATTTCTAGTTTTTTGAATTGTTTTTTTTTAAATTTTGTTCTTAGCACATTGTTTTTTTTATTGACATTTTATTAGAAGCAATTTTCTTATTTTTTAAATCATTTTTTTAATGTTTGTTTTGTTGAAAGTTTTGGTTTTATAATTGTTACAATAACGATTTTATTGACAAATTAAAAAATAATTTGTTATTTGTTAGTTTTTTATCTTTGACCTATTTTTGTATTTATTAATTTAGTATACTGTATACCTAATCTGTTTTTTTTTAATTCTTACTGTTATTTTATTTTTTTTAAGGTATAGGTTTTACTTTTTGGATTCTAACTGACATTTCAGATTCTTTAAGATATAATTTCTAGTTTTTCGAAATGTTTTTTTTAAATTTTGTTTTGGCGCATTGTTTTTTTATATTGACAATTTATCAGAAGTATATTACTTATTTTTTTAATTATTTTGTTTAATGTTTCTTTTGTTGAAATTTTTGGTCCTATAATTGTTAGCAAGCTAATTTGTGCTTATTGTTCAAAAAAATTGTAGAACCCAACATTAACAATTTTATTGACAAATTAAAAAAATTGTTTCCTGTCATTTTCTAGTTTTTTATCTTTGATTAATTTTTGTTTGCATTAATTTATTATGTTTTTTTTTAAATTCTGTTGTCTTAGTTTTTTTAAGATACAGGTTCCAGTTTTTTGAAATTTTTGTTTTAATTTCGTTTTTGACGCATTGTTTTTTTTTGTTGTCAATTTATCAAAAGTGTTTTGTTATGTATAATTTTTATGATTTTAGAGATCTTTGGACAGCATCGTTTAGTGTCAAATTCTTTAAATTTTTGGTTTCTTTTGAAATTTAATATATTTCCTATGAATTAGAACATTACTTTTTGTTGCTTATTTTTTCAATCATTTTTTTTTAAATTTTATTCTTAGCGCATTGTTTGTGTTTGTTGACAATTTATTAGAAGTATTTGGTTACGTATTTATTTCGTTATTTTAACGATTTTTCGACAGCATTGCGTAATGTCAAATTTGTCAAATTTTTGATTCTAGTTCTAAATCTAACATTTTTGATAATGATTAGAACATTTTTTTAATATTTTTTTTATAATTTTAAAGACTTTTTGACATCATTGATTAGTGTCGAATTCTTTAAAATTTTGTTTTTGATTATCAATCTAACATTTGTTTATATTGATTAGAACATTTTTTATTTCCTATTTTTTGAATTATTTCATTCATGTTTGTTTTGGTGATATTCTTGGATCTTTAATTGTAAACTATGCCGTTATGAATATAAAGTTTTGAAAAATACACATCTCTGTATTTATACGTCTAATGGACTGTTAAAGAATTAAACCGATTGATTCTTCAAACTTTTTAAAAATGCAGAAACTGCAATTGTTAACTATTTTCAAATCACTTTTTCTATTAAAGTAAGTGAATTCATTGGCAGATAATTACAAAAATGAACGCAACAAATAACTTCTCGGATGCCTTTTCTCAGTTATATTCAATAAAAGCTTGATTGCATCTATAAAACGTTTTCCTTTTGATTATCAATAAACGAGCGAGTTTCCGTCTATTACAAACGATTGACTTAAATTACTGTTATATTTACGCCTGCAGTACCAAAGAATTTTCATAATTGCATAGGCATTCAGCGTGATAACAATAATCAGATTAAACTGGAAATTATTATTTACACATTTTTAATCAAAAATTACTTCCTTAATGATCTACAATATAATATATAAACGAGCAGGTGGATAAGAGTGATCCACTTCCAAGACCCTGCGGCACAACGGCAATTTTTTAACTTCAACTGTTGAAGTGCTGATTTATGTTAAATCAAGTTACTGCTAATTAGAAACAACTCGGAATTGATAAGTAATCACTTTCTACTACTTTTGTTTACTTAACAAACTCTTCGCTGAGAAAATGTGTAAAATAATATTTTACTAAGTGGAATTCGCCATTAAACTCATTATGAATGATGTTCTGGATTCTTGTACTAATTGCTACTACGATCAAACTGCAAAAAGAAATATTTTTTAATCATCGATTTGCTACCAAACGTGATGTAATTGTTGAGAAAAAGTTCTAACTGCACTGTAAATTTTGTTTAATTACACTAATTAAGTGAGGTGATTTTTTTTTATTTTCTCGCGGATGTAAAATTTGTTTTTGCCGTATCAAAGGCTGCATTGTGTATTATCTTAAAATATATTTACAATAACAGTTATTTGCAATATTAGTCCAGGAAGTGCTATTTTGCAAGTATGGGCATTTTTGTAAGCCGACGTGAAACGATTACTCGCAAACACCGGGTGTCCCAAAATTGCGGAGAAAAGTTTAAAGTCTATTTATAAAATCACATTTTGCTACGCTGTTCAGAAATGAAACTTTATGAAATTTTTAGAAATAAAAAAAAACAAAATGATTGTAAAAGGGTTTAAACTGTACTCGCCCTCTTATACTTTTTTAATAATTTCCTTATGGTGGTCATTCGGCTCTAAGACTTTTTTAACGAGAAAGCTTACTCATTATCTTCATTTTTTGACTCTTGTAAAAACTCTGTGCTTTGCATAGTTTTGAAGAAAAAAAAATTTCTCAAACACTGATAACGAATATTTTTAGTACAAGTTTAATCATAAAATTTAGTTGGCCGTGGTCACACAAATAAAACAAAAGTAACGTTAGTGACTGGCAACAAATTCATAATCGTCTCAGTTTATTGTTGACAGTAAATGTTTTAATAATTTGTTTACTTTTAGCTGCTTTTGTATTGTTTTTTATTGCAATCAGTTTTATTGCTATTGCTGTTACTTTGGCAAATTATGGATTTTCCTTTCATTGAACAGGTTGACATGCTATCACTTTTTAGATTATGTCAAGGCAACTGCCTCAAAAATGTCCGGGTGTATCGAGAGAATGACCTAAACTGGAGAATTCCAAATCACAAAACTTTTGCTCAAATCGAAAGTTGTCTTTAAGAAACAGGGAGTTTGAAACCAGTCAGAAATAACGGTGAAAGACCTTGACAAGCCCAAACACCCATTCGGGAAGATGCTGTTTTGCATTTTCGTTGTTTGAGGTTTCGGTCATCATCTCGTAACCTTCTCCAAAAAATAAATGCTTCTAGGTGGGAAAAAACTTTATTTCGTCGTTTCTATTAAAATTGTTGCTATCTTTTTTTATCTTTATCGTTTTTCTGTAGATCTTTAGCGACTCTGGGACGTATCCTGGTTCCGTTAAAATTGAATGCGATCCAGAAAAAGCGGTGGCTACTTAAAGAAAACAAAAAAGTTTTTAATGACATTATATATTTTTATTGATTGGTAGTTACACACGTTTATAGCAGAGGTAAAAAAGTTGAGACAAAAAGGAACAAAAATAGAAAAAGCAATGTTAATAATGAACAATTCTCATGGTCATCGTGACACTGATCGTTTGAACAGCATTAATTAGTTGTTTTGCGCGGTTTAAAGAAATGCTAGGAGAAAATAAAGTTATTACTTCACAATGTAAAAAGATTATTACAATAGTAAGGTTGGTACAGAAACTGAAAATAATACAGAAAATCTTCTTTAATAAACCAGGTGTAATTAACGTCACAATGCTGAATGCAAGTAGTGGTGGAGCAGGTTTATAAGTATTAGTGGTTTGGCTCTTTCGGGGAGTATTTCGCAAACTTACCAGTACCGCTAAATAACACAATGTAGATTCGGGGGTGTGAGGTCAATCTTTAAAAGAATTCGGTGGTTTCCGTGGGAAGTAATAATGAAATAATTTCTAGTTCGTAGATTTACGGATTTTAATATTTCACTTGTTTCCGAGCCTTTTAACGTATTGAAGAATTATGTGTGTTAAGTTAAGTTTTGTTTTGGTTGCGGTTTAACGAAAATCTTCCGACGGAGTCTTTGCAATAGGAACCTCCCGTTTTTTGGAAGGTAACATCTAACAACATTAAGATCGACCAGAAGTCTTTTCCTGGATTAACATCAACAAATTCGTGCTTTTTAATTTTGCAAAATACGCGCTTTAAAAGCTTTAAGTTAACGCAGAATAAAGATCATTGTTGTTTACCGATTTTATTGATTTTACGTTAATTATTTGAGTCGTTATGTTAATGACAATATGTAACTAATTTATGTAACAAATTTACAAGTTGTGTTTTATTGACGTTTAACCCATCAAAATTAATTACCGGATTTTGTATTAAGTTTTTAGATTTTGTTTATGCAATTTTGTATTTTTTTGATGCGAATAAGACTTTGAGAGTTATAATTATTTATTAATGTTATTTTGATTTGTGTTTGGTAAAATTGCGTTAATTCATTTGTCATCTGTTTTTTTAAATATTTTTTTTGTTCTTGTTTAATAAATGTTAAATAGTTAAAACTGTAACAAAGCTTTAATTCGTTGTCGTTCGCGTTTATGTGAATTTTAAAACGATTTCAGGTTTTAGTGCAATACATTCTGAAAAAAGTAAGTTCCATTTAGAGTCTATTTAACAGAAGCAGGCTTTTGGCTGGCAAGGTCCAGAAACTTTTTTTGAGCTATACACCTTCCTGGCGCCCTTTTAATTTAGATTTTTGTTTTAATTTAATTTTACAATTTAAGTTTTCCAATCAATCACCGATTTGTTTTTAGGTATCCTACGACTATCTTTTCTGAGCACCGACAATTTCTTTATTTATGTTACCTTATTCAGAAAATTTTGTTTTGTAACATATTTTGCATGTAACAAGTTTTCAGTGTAAACGTCAAGTACAGATAGAGATCATTTGCTTCATCCGCCTACTTAAAAAAATTAAGAAATTAGAATAGATTCCTATTTTACAAGTCGACAATGCAGCAACAGTGAAGTTAACTTTATATCCTGAGCTTCATTGCAGAACAAAACATACCAAGATTAAGTACTTCTTCATTCTGGAACAGGTGACCAAAGGAAAACTTGGAATTGAGCAAATAACAGCTAATGATCAAACTGCAGACATCATGATAAAGCCGTTACATAAAACACGTTTACAATTTCTATGTTATAAGATAAGATTTTTCTAGCACACTATTTTGTATCATTTAACAAGAAAAAGTGTTATAGTTTAAAGACCAACCAATGTGTTAAATAGTAAAAATAACTATCTAGATGTCCTAGTTAGTCTGACTTAATATTACATCTACTAAATTAGTTTCTTTTGAATAATTAGAATTTATTGAAGTTCAATCTATACAAATTTGCTTCTTTATTTATTAAATGCAATTGGATCCCCCTATTTTGATAGAGTTTCCTAACCATTTCTTAAACCCAAACGAAAATTGAAATAACTTCTGCTTGAAATATGATTGTACTGTACTTTGCGCAGTTTTAGAACCATCTGTATAATTTGCTGTTTTCTCGATCATTTCTGTCTACTTCATTTTTCTTTTTTGGTATAACTACAGGATCAGTGTAGCGTAGCCGCTTGTCAAAATGTGTATTCTGATTCGGATACAGATAGACGAGAAGTCGAAACTTTAGTAACGTCCAGATGTGGCAATGTTGTTAAGCGTCTTTCAACCCGGAAGTGTGCAGGCGTTAGTGGTTAAAGGTTATTTGGGTCAGATGAGAAAGAACACAAAATACAAGAGTTAAGGGTAGCTTCCATCTGTAAAAACAAAGTACACAGCTCTTCAAATGTCAGAATACAGCTTCCTATTACACGCTTGAAGCGATGCTTGCAGGATTTGATGCCTGCTTCCCACAACCCTCCAAAGTGAAAACCGCAAGCCGGTGCAAAATGCCAATTAATTGCTTCGCACGCAACGGCCTCATGAATTATCTTACCTTGCGTTCGTAAACATTTACTAAGTTTCCGTATTTCGGAACTTGCACTAACGAAATTTGTTCCGTTGTCAGAGTATACATGTAGGAGTTTGCTACGGCGCGCTACAAATCTACGAAAACTCAATAAAAAAGATTCTGTTGATAAATCTGTCACCAATTCGAGCTGAGAAGCTTTGGTTGAAAAAAAACAAACATATAAACTTTGGCACTGCGATCTTTGCGATTTTTGACCTTCAACATGAAAAGAATGATATGATTGAACTCTTAAAGATTTGCTTGGCAAGAGTTCGATTAGAAGTGATCCAAAATCTATCGCGTAATGAAGATAGCAACCACTGAGAACCCGCGTGCAGCAAACGAATGTACTCACGCTCGACGATAAGCTTTGATAAGGGATGCTTTCCTTGTAAGAGAACGGAATGTTTTCTGTCGAAAGGGAATTGGGATTTTCGAAGTCTACCGACAACCAGAATTATCCTTTCTTAATCTAGAAATGGGCTCAAGCCCAGCAGTGGCAAAGTGGTTTTTAACGGTTTTCTCTGTGAAAGTTGTTTGAGTTCACTAGAAAAAGATTCTGTTCAAGCGGCTTTAATTAGAATTAATAGACACCTTTTAATTTCCATAATCATTAGAAGCCCTAACAGACGACCCTTCTTGGAGCTTGAACAATTATTGGATTATTGTTCGTTCGAACCTGGTGAGACTCGAGAAGTCTGAAAATGGAAAGGATGGCTCCGTTTTTACAAGGCACTGGGATTGTGTCGTCAAATTAAGAAGCTCTGCTTCGATAGACTGGAAATTGGGCCAGCGTAACGGATCTTGGGTAAACCAAGGTGGAACCTGCCACTACAGCGTCAAGGTTTTTAGGATTCGGAGCGTGGTTCTCTTAAAACATAAGCCGGCAGGATTTGATTTAGTAGGAACAAGACGCTATACTACATCGAGAATCAGCCTTTGAATGTCTGCGATCTACTGCAAACGAACGTCTTGAGTAAGTTGGGACTGGTTTTCAACCACCACAAAACGATGTTAGAATCAGACTACATAAAGCATTTGGATATTGAAGCATCCAAAGCCTTTAGAACGTGATCTGAAAGTTTGGCTAAAACAAGTGCTTCACACAACTTAAACGTGGGCACAGTTTAAAGTTTAAGGGGAGCAACTCTTGATTTTGCGCACAGCAAATTAACGTGAATTTGATTTTTTATGTCAACTGAACGCATTAATATGCATCCACCAAAACCACGAATGGAAGCATTGCAAAATCCATGAAGTTGTATGTAGATTTTTACATAGAACATGCCTAGACTCTTTAAATCGTATAGATCATCAAGTTCGCTACGATAAAAAGTCTATATGAACTGTTTGCTATTCCGGACTGGGTTAAACCATAATTTTTGCAAAAGAATTGTTGCTGTAATAGAACAAGGCAATAGAAGACTGAGTGGGTCAAAAATCTAAAATACTTCTGATAAGATAATTCGTTTGGTTGTTGGTCCCTTAGTGGATGTAAAACGGGATACAGAGTACGTAAGGTGATAAGTAAGAAAAGACTAAATGAAACCCATCGTGTTGGACTCATGGACTCCGAATTCATAAACCTATGAATGCAGATCAGATTCAGAAATGTCCACTTTTGCAGTTTAAAGCTCTTTGAACGCAAAACATGACTAAATTGTGAACACACTTTAGGATGATCTACTTGAAAGGAAAGAAGAGTTTTAGTAATTTGATCTAATAGAAGACAAGAGAAATTAATCTTGTGAGGAGAATGATGAGTGGAGAGCTCGACATTACAACTCAAACGTATGCGGGAGAAAAACCCTTCAACCCATAAGCTGAAATGTTTATTTAGCAAGTAGGCAATCTCAACTTTTCACATAGGTCTGAACGTATAAAGTTTGATTGGCTGTCCGAATCAAGAAGTACGCAAATAGAGTGGGAGGTTCCGTAAGTATCAAGAATCTTACAGGTTGCAGTTAGCAACAAAACCTTGATTGTATCCGAGCAGAAAGCAGAAACAATAAGTGGTGTACTCCAAAAAAAGTTGCGATGCAGAAGCTTCTTCTGCTTGTCCCAAAAAATCGTTATGAAGCAAAGTAAGACGCTTAGCTTTACATGTTCTACACGTAAATCTAGAAACGCATCGAGGTAACATGTGATCCCAAACAAAGCAGTTGAAGCACATCTTGAACTCTCTACCCTTTAAAGAACGATGCTTTGGAGAACGTTGAGAAAATTGCCACATTTGGATAGATAGTGGTCTCCCTTGCAAAGTAGGCACACGGGACTATTTGCAACAAACGATTTTGAATGGAATTCAGATGGCACTACCTTAAGTGGTTTGGCTTCTGAACTATCCAGAAGATTGGCATGATTCGTGAAAAATGACTTGAAATTATCTAAGGTAGGCAAATCGGATTTGTTGCGTATAGTTTCCCATTGCCGCAAGGTAGTTAAATCTAATTTTTCCGATGTAACATGTATAATACACATTTTGAATAACTGCTGTGTTGTAGCAAGATATTGAAGTGCTGTAACGTGCTTGAAAAGAGAATTGCTTATTTTTCTAAGACTGACGATGATATAAAAGAATTCTCAATTTAATCTAACGACTAACTTTACAAGCGACCTAACGCTAACTCACACACATGAACTTCCAAAACTACATAGGTAGAAGGATTGAAAAATAGAACAAAAGGTCTCAAACGGTCTTAAACAAAATATACAGTAAATCTTAAACAATAAGATTTGTAGAGGTGCTATCTAACTTCATGCTTAGTATATAGTTTTTGTTTATCTGATCAAAAAACTTAGGTTTGGTATCCCCCATCCGTTAGATTTTAACTGGTACGCTGTTGCTAAAACTTTTGATTCTACCACTAGATGTAGAGGTGGACAGTCTATCAAAGTTTCTATTGCTGCAGTGGGAGTTGTTGACATTACCCTTTTGATTTCCATAGACGTATATCTCTGTAACTGGCTAAGTCATGTTATAGATTTTTTTCTTTTGTTTTTATGCCACCAAATTAGAAATCCATACGTGACTGCAGTAACTATTACCGTAGAATATATCTGGTTTTAGTCTCCATGTTTTACACATCAAACTTCTACAGGGTTGAAATGCCCGAATAGTTTTGTTGATGGTTCTCTCTAAGTAAGCATTAAAGGCTAATTAATTGTTTAAAGTTAATCCCAAATATTTAACCTCATTGCTCAGTTGAATTCTTTTCCCCACAATTGAAGTTTCTTAAAGTTTTTAAGTTTTCTTTTCTTTGTCAAGGTTACTATCGTTATCTTGGCAAGGTTTACTGTTGGCACCACTGCCGCACTCCAGTTTTCCACTATTTTTAGGAATTTTTTTAATAAAATTTAAACAACTTCCTTGAACTTACTACATATCAATATAGCGATCATCTGCATATCCTTGCGCATATGTTCTGTTCTGGTCAAGTTCTCGTTCTACTGGTTTTACTTTCTTCTTATTTATTTAAAACTATTTTTAATTTTTGTTTTTAAATAGAACTTAGACTGACTGTATTTTCTTGTTTTAGGTATTTCTTCTTTGAGACAATTATTTGTCAGTATATTAATTTCTCCTTTGTTTGAATTTTTTTAAAGTTTTTGGAATTATTTGCTATCTTGTGGTAACAAATTTAATTAGAGAATGACAAAGCGTGCAACCATATTTCGACAACAAAATAAACCTAAAAATTCCTATTAAATTAAACGTTGTAGTTTTCTATTTATTAAAAAATTATATTATTGTTCCTAATTTTTTAATATTTTATTATTGTAAATTCTGTTTTTTTTATTTCTAAACGAAATTTTGCAACCATGTTAGAACTATACCACTTAACTTAAGAAAAAAATAAAATAAATAATAAAGTTAAAAAAATATGTAAGAAAAAAAATGTAATATTAAAAGAATGCAAAAAGAACCGTTTTTTGCTTCAATTTTTCTATTTAATAATTTTTTTATTTTATTATTGTAAATTCTGTTAAAAAAATTTTTTAAACAAAACTTTGCAACCATCTTAGAACTGTACCAGTTAACCTAAGAAAAAATAAAATAAATAGTAAACTTAAAAAAATTTGTAAGAAAAAAACGTAATATTAAAAGAACACATAAGCAACCGTTCTTTACTTCAATTTTTTTATTTAACAATTTTTTTATATTTTATTATTGTAAATTCTGTTTAAATTTCTTATTTTTAAACGCAACTTTGCAACCATGTTGGAAATATACCAGTTAACCTAAGAAAAAAAATAGAGTAAGCTTAAAAAATTTAAGAGAAAAACATAATATTAAAAGAGCACAAAAAACAACCATTTTTTGGTTCAATTTTTCTATTTAATAATATTTTTAAATTATTATTGTAAATTCTGTTAAATTTTTTTTTCTAAACGAAATTTTGCAACCAGTAAACCTAAGAAAAAAATAAAATAAATAGTAAACTTAAAAAAATATGTAAGAAAAAAAACGTATTATTAAAAGAACACAAAAACAACCGTTTTTTGCTTCAATTTTTCTATTTAATAATTTTTTTTTTAATATGTTATTATTGTAAATTCTGTTTAAATTTCTTATTTCTAAACGCAACTTTGCACCATGTTAGAACTATACCAGTTAACCTAAGAAAAAAAAATAGTAAGCTTAAAAAATATCTAAGATAAAAACGTAATATTAAAAGAACACAAAAACAACCGTTTTTTGCTTCAATTTTTCTATTTAATAATTTTTTTAAATTTTTATTTTTGTAAATTCTGTTTAATTTTTTGATTTGTAAACGAAACTTTGCAACCATGTTACAACTATACCACTTAAGCTAAAAAAAATAAAATAAATAGTAAACTTAAAAAAATATGTTAGAAAAAAAACGTAATATTAAAAGAACACAAAAACAGTGTTTTTTTTTGCTTCAATTTTTCTAATTAAAAAGTTTTTTAATATTTTCTTATTGTAAATCCTGTTTAATTTTTTGATTTCTAAACAAAACTTTGCAACCATGTTGGAACCATATCAGTTAACCTAAGAAAAAAACAAAATAAATAGTAAACATAAAAAAATTGCAAGAAAAAAAAGTTATATTAAAAGAACACAAAAACAACCGTATTTTGCTTCAATTTTTCTATTTAATAATTTTTTTAATAATTTATTATCGTAAATTCTGTTTAAATTTTTTATTTCTATACAAAACTTTGCAACCATGTTAGAACTATACCAGTTAACCTAAGAAAAAAATAAAATAAATAGTAAACTTAAAAAAGTATGTAAGAAAAAAAACGTAATATTAAAAAAACACAAAAATAACCGTTTTTTGCTTCAGTTTTTCTATTTAATATTTTGTTTAATATTTTATTACTGTAAATTCTGTTTAAATTTTTTGTTTTTAAACGAAACTTTGCAACCATCTTAGAAGTATACCAGTTAACCTAAGAAAAAAATAAGATAAACAGGAAACAAAAAAATTATGTAAGAAAAAAGAACGTAATATTAAAAGAACACAAAAACAATCATTTTTTGCTTCTACTTTTCTATTTAATAAGTTTTTTTTAATATTTTATTATTGTAAATTCTTCTTAATTTTTTTATTTCTAAACAAAACTTTGCAACCATGTTAGAACTATACCAGTTAACCTAAGAAAAAAAATAGTAAACTAACAAAATATGTAAGAAAAAAACGTAATATTAAAAGAACACAATAACAACGGTGTTTTTTGCTTCAATTTTTCTATTTAATATTTTTTTTTATATTTTATTATTGTAAATTCTGCTTAAATTTTTTATTTCTAAACGAAACTTTGCAACCATGTTAGAACTATACCAGTTGACCTTAGACAAAAAAAATTAATAGTAAACTTAAAAAAATATGTAAGAAAAAAACGTAATATTAAAAGAACACAAAAACAACCGTTTTTTGCTTCAATTTTTCTATTTAATAATTTTTTTAATATTTTATTATTGTAAATTCGGTTTAAATTTTTGATTTCTAAACGAAACTTTGCAACCATCTTAGAAGTATACTAGTTAACCTAAGAAAAAAATAAAATAAATAGTAAACTTAAAAAAATATGTAAGAAAAAAAACGTATTATTAAAAGAACACAAAAACAACCGTTTTTTGCTTTAATTTTTCTATTTAATATTTTTTTAAATATTTTCTTATTGTAAATTCTGCTTAAATTTTCTATTTCTATACGAAACTTTGCAACCATGTTAGAACTATACCAGTTAACCTAAAAATAAAAAAATAGGAAACTTAAAAAAATATGTAAGAAAAAAACGCAATATTAAAAAAACACAAAAACAACCGTGTTTTTTGCTTCAATTTTTCTATTTAATAATTTTTTGAAATTTTTGTTATTGTATATTCTGTTTAAATTTTTTATTTCTAAACGAAACTTTGCAACTATCTTAGAACTATACCAGTTAACCTAAGAATAAAAAAATAGTAAACTTAAAAAAATATGTAAGAAAAAAACGCAATATGAAAAAAACACAAAAACAACCGTGTTTTTTGCTTTAATTTTTCTATTTAATATTATTTTAAATATTTTATTATTGTAAATTCTGTTTAAATTTTTTATTTCTAAACGAAACTTTGCAACTATCTTAGAACTATACCAGTTAACCTAAGCAAAGAATAAAATAATTAAAAAAATATGTAAGAAAAAAAAATTAATATTAAAAGAACACAAAAACAACTGTTTTTTGCTTCAATTTTTCTATTTAATAATTTTTTTAATATTTTATTATTGTAAATTCGGTTTAAATTTTCTATTTCTAAATGAAACTTTGCACCCGTGTTAGAACCATACCAGTTAACTTAAGAAAAAAATAAAATAAATAGTAAGCTTAAAAAAATATGTAATACGTTATATTAAAAGAACAAAAACAACTGTTTTTTGCTTCAATTTTTCTATGTAACATTTTTTTTATTTTGTTTACTACTGTTACGTTTATCTGATTTATCGTATTTCTATTTGTTTATATAAAAACGTTTTTACAGTTTTTAATTTGACTTTATTTCCAACGAGAATCTTTTACAAAACGTTATCTGATCATTTTTTTATATGAAAGATTAATGCCATGTCACTCAATCAGCACAACCGTTTAAACAATTTTCTTAACAAAGTGTTGTGCTTAATTGCGTACATTTTTAACTAATATTTAAACAATTGTTAGTAATTAATAACTCTTGTTTGTAAAAATATATTTTATTACAATTTCCAAGAAAGTGCGGTTGTATCCCGTAGTTATTTTATTTAGCATTAAATTAAACAGCTAAACATGTATATAAATACCAACGGTATAAAGTTTCTTAATATTTACATTTTTTTTTGTGGCGCACAAGTTTATAAAACCAGACATCCTTGTAAAAAATCCTTTAAAAGTCTAATGGGTAACTTGACTTGAATGGGCATAGCGGTTTTCTTATCTCTAATAGGCTATTTTGGCATTTAAGTGCACGTTACTTTATTGCTAAATTTACATCTACAAACTGTTTATTGTAACAAACTAATAGAAATTTTGCAGTTAACGACTGGTTCGTCTATTTGTTTGTGATAAAAAATTAATTGATGTTAGTTAAATATCACATGTTTACTGCTGTTTTTTATTGATCGTACTTTTGATTTTGACATACAAATTGCGTACACAAAGTATAACCGCCATTGCTTGTCTAAATGGTGTAAACGTGTCTTACAATGTAGTTACAAAAAATGTTAAAATAAAAATATTTAGTTTTTTCTTAACTAAACTAGTAACTTATGTATGTACCTTTTTCTTCAGTTTACCAATACGTAATTAAAATAAATAATAAATTCTATAAAAATATACTACATGTGACGTTAAGTTTAGGTAGGTAGGACCTATTTAATTGTTGTAATACACTTTTTTTTATTTTGTTATGTTAATCTTGTGTTTATTTGTAGATATTTATATCTAACAATGGTTAGAACTTATCAAAGAAAAATAGGTGGCCGAACCTATAAGAATTATAGTGATGAAGACCTTGCAAGAGCCGTTGCAGAAGTTAGAGCAGGTAGACTTACCCAGGCTGCTGCTGCTGCCAAGAAGTACAAAATTAACAAAACCACCATTCTTAACAAGATCCATCACAGGCTGATGGGAAGCCGTGTCACCTCACTATTTTAACGCCTCAAAATGAAAAATTACTTGCCGATAACTTGACTGTTTTAGCCAATTGGGGGTTTCCGTTGACAAAGGCTGATGTCCGAACCGTCGTTCAAATGTTTCTAAATAAGGAGGGTCTAGTTATAAAAGCAATGGAAAGATAACTTGCCAGGCTATGACTTTGTGAATGAGTTTGCAGCTCGGAATAACCTCACGCAGAGACTGGCGACAAATATCAAGGCTTCAAGAGGATCAGTGGGTCCTAAAGATATCAAAGAGTTTTTTGTGAATTTAAAGCCAGTTTTGGAGGAGACATGTCCAGCTCTTATTTATAATTATGATGAGACAAACATTACAGACGACCTAGGGGCGATAAAAGTATTAGTACCTCGAGGGCACAAACGCGTCGAAAGTGTCCAGGAACATTCAAAATCATCAGTAAGCATCATGTTCTGTGGTACCGCTGAAGGAAAATTGATTCCTCCCATGGTTGTGTACAAATCCAAGCACCTTTATGAGAACTGGACAGAAGGTGGACCACCTGGAACAATTTATAGAAACAGTAGTAGGGGCTGGTTTGACATGAATTTGTTTGAGGTATGGTTTTTTAAAGTATTTTTACCGCATATCCAGGAACACAGACAAGAAAATGAAAAAACTATTGTCATTGGTGATAATCTTGCTTCGCATTTTTCCCCTGAAATCATCCAGGCTGCAGTGGGAAGCAACATTCATTTTACAACTCTTCCCCCAAACTCGACCTACATGTTGCAACCTCTGGACGTCGGTGTCTATGATCCTTTAAAGAAACAATGGAGGAAGGTTCTAGACAATTGGAGAAAAAAATCAAGAATTCGGGGTCTCATTCCAAAGCCACAGTTTCCCATGCTTCTGAAGAGATTAATGGATGCATTGGCTCCCAATACAACCAAGAATCTCGAGAGCTCATTCAGAACAACGGGCCTTTACCCATTCGATCCTGAAGCTGTCTTGAAAAAGCTTCTAGGAGATCAAAACGAAGAAACTGGACGTGTTCTCGATAGTAGTCTGCTGGGGTTTTTAAGAGAGTCAAGGGGCTACAACTCAGAAAGAATTCGGCACAGAAGAGGAAAGAAAGTCTGTCATAAACCCGGCACACAGATCACTGTAACAAGCCAAGATGTCCCATCAATCAATCATGCCTCAGACATAGACAACGATATTTCAGTTGTTGAGACTGTCCCAGCAATAGAGGATGACCCAAGTTTTGAACCAGGCCCATCAACTTCTTCTACACCTCTCGCGAAGACCAGACATCTTCCGATGAAGATGTTTCCTTGAGTAAATTGGTCCGCCAGAAGAAGCGCAAAAAGATATTGAGTGCTTTGGGCCGCCAGAAGAAGGGCAACAATGAAAGCAAAAAGAACAACAACCTCTGTTACATCTGTAAGTGTGACTTCCGGTTCTACCATTATGTCGCAGACTGGATATGTTGCATCATCTGCAAAAATGGGTCTGCGGTATGTGTAATAAAGGTTCCACTAATCCTGCCTACGATTGTATGGTGTGCGAGGATACAGACTAATCATTTTTTTTTCTTTTTTTGAAATTTATCGTTGAAGTTTATTATAAATGTGCCTTAAGTACGTACCTTAATGTAAGATGTTTCCTTAATAAAAGTTAAAATTGACCCAAAAAATTTTTTTTTCCCACTAAATCCATACGCAAAACATAAAAACTTATAAATGATGTCAAAGTAACCCTAAAGACTTGTATCTTTGCCATAACCTACATCTCAACGTTGTCAAAAAAAAAAACACACTCGAGGTTTCTTTGACACCTTTTCAAAAAAAAATATATTTTTGGGTGGGGGGGAAAAGGAAATATTTTGTTATGCATTTGTTGACCAAAGGTCACATTGTTGTATTGGAGCAAAAAAAAAGATAACGTTTTGACCATTAAAAAAAGTTACCAACAAAAAACTACAAAAACCTGTATAAAGTAACCCCGTTTTACGGTACTTACTTTTCTCGATTTTCTATTGTTTATTTCCTAAAAAGTAAAAACCAAGTTTTTGAATACTTTAAGACCTTAAAAAATTTTACAGAAACACAAACAGGCGGGAACATAAAAACCTTTAGAACAGACAATAATGGAGAATACTGCTAAAAATAAATTGAAAACCTATTTAAGACTACAAGGATACAACATCAAATTTCAGTACCTTACGTTGTTAAACAGAATGGAAAAGCTGAGAGGCGCAATCGTTCAATTATGGAAAAAGTTCGTTGTTTATTAATTGGAGCAGGATTGCCGAATGTGTTTTGAGCTGAAGCAGTCTGTACATCAGTCTACATACTCAATTGTTTACCAAGTAGGTGTGTAGAAAAGACTTCTGAAGCATTGTGGAAAGGTAAGAAACCAACAGCAAAACATACCAAGATTTTTGGATGTAAAGCTTTTCCACATATTTCTGTTCAGAAACGGGAAAAATTAGATGCCAAATCAGCTTCGTGTATCTTTGAAGGTTACTGTTTAGAATCTAAGGCGTACCGATTGTACGATACAGAGAAGAATTCTGTATTCCTATTCAGAGACGTTCAGTTCATCGAAAATGAAAAAGGTTCTCTATTGTTAAACAAAGACAACGGTCAAAATCTCAATGATTTTTTTTTATTTTCCTGAAGCTACATTTGCAGAAGAACCTATTTTAGAAGAAAATTGTAATACAAATAATTCAAGTTTTTCTAAAGAATATGCTGAACCAGATTTATCAAAAGAAGAAGTGGAAGAAGTTTGTGTCTCCGGTAACGGCACCACAACCTCGAAAAGTATTATTAAGACCTCGAGTGGGTATTCAAAACAAAAATTAAAGAAGGACGTTTTTAATACAAAGCAAGATTGGTTATTAAAGGTTGGGAACAACGAAAGGGTATCGATTTTGAAGAAACATATTCTTCAGTTGTTCGATACGCTTCGATAAGATATTTACTTGCATTTGCTGCAGAACATGATTTTGATATTGACCAACTAGATGCAGTTACAGTCTTTTTACAAAGTGATCTGAGTGAACAGATTTATGATTCCTCCAAAACAGTTCAATGATACCAATATTATTTATTATTATTATTTATTGATAATTATTGAGCCATTCGGCCTTATAATGTATTACGTTCCTCTTACACCTTTTCCCTTTACATATTATTATAATACATATAAAACACACAAATTTTTTTTATAAAACTAAAATAACTTTCTCCAATAAATTATTCCAATCACCATCTATTTCGTTAAATCTAACCCTCCCTTCTTTTCCTTCTTTGTTTTACTGCTTTCATCCAATCTAATACCTCCCCTCCTCCCCAAGCAAAGCCTTCCTCCCCCTCACTTCTTCCCTTAGCTCGTCACACTCCTCACTCAAGTGCTCTATGTCCTCCCATCCCTCCCCACATAATCTACATCTCCTCATTACATCCTCTTTCCAATACTTATTTAAATTCTCATTTCCACATCTAAACCTGGCTATAAGCCGTTTCTCTCCTAAGCTTCTCCTACCCACCAGATACTTAGGAACCCCCCCCTGGGGGTTCCTTTCCTTATCTTTCCTCCCCTCTCTTGCACCTGCGAGTCTTTATCTCTTCTTATTATCTCCTCCGTATTTAACCTCCCTTCCTCTCTCCTTCTTTCCACCTGTTCTCTTACGAAACCTCCACGTTGATAGTACAGTTTCCTTTTCTCCTGCCCATATATATTGTATATCTTTTACCGTCCTCCAGCAACATTGCATTATTTTAAATTCTCCCCTACCCTTCATTGTCTCTTCATAACCAAACGCTCTTTTTCCTGCTTCTATTCTAATCTTCTCTAACTTCCCCTCCTCTTCTATTATGTACCCCGGCGTTTCCCTGTCTAAACCTAGTATCCATTTCCAATATTTTAATTGCACCTTTTCCAATACGTTCCACTCTTTCCAACCCCGTACTTCCACCCCGTACATCATCACACTTTTAATCAATTTTTCAAACAGCCATCTTCTCTTCTCGATCTCCTTCCCAAACACTCTTTTCCCTAAACTCTATACCTGCCCTAATACCCCGCTACCCTTACTAACTCCCTTATATGCGCATCATCTTTATTATCATACCTTAGCCTATATCCCAAATATGTCACTCATTTACTGCCTCTATCTTCTACTCTCCCCAACTTAACTCCTCCTTTTTCTTCCCTCCTCTCTTTTTTTGAAAAACTACAATCTTAATTTTCTCACATTTAAACCCAAATCTTTCCTTTCCAGGTACCTCTTTATCGTATTTATCATACCTTTCATCTCCAACTCATTTGTTGCTACCATGACCATATCGTCTGCATATGCCAACACCCACACTTTAACCCCTCACTCCATGACCACTCCACCACACTGTCCTCCCTTCCACACTTCCTCTATGTACCCTATATACAGTGCAAATAAAATAGGGCTAAGAGGACACTCCTGCCTTAACCCCTTTCTCGTCCAAAACACTTCACTAACACTATCCCCTATTTTTACCCTATTCTTAGTCTCTTTATATATCCCTTCTAGTTTCCTCACTAGTTGTTCCTCTATTCCCTTTTTCCTTATTACCCTCCATAGTTTTTCCCTATTCACATTATCAAACGCAGCTTCCATGTCCATAAAGAACGCATATACCTTACTCCTTTTTTTATCCAACTCTCCATTCACCAACTGTTTCAATATATAAACATTGTCTATTGCCCTTTTTCCCACTCTAAATCACATCTGCCAATCTGGTAATAGACTTTTTTCTTTCACTTCCTATTCCAACTTCCTTTGTATAATCATGGCATACAATTTATAACTTACATTAGTGACACTAATCCCTTTATAGTTCTTTACCTCCTTTCTATCCCCTCCCTTATAAACCGGAAGAATTAAACTTTTTTTCCAATTCCCTGGCAATTCCTCCCCTTTCCATATTGTATTAAAAATATTTCTTGTATTTCCTCTACATATTTCCATTGCTTTCCTACCGTCCGTTCCTGCCGTCTTTCCTAAATTTAGTCTATTTATTGCTTCCTCCATTTCCTCTTTCGTTATCTCCCACCCTTCCGGTATTGTATTTACTCCTTGCCATGTGCTCTCCAAACGCTCCATACAATAACCCAACCACACCTTTAAATCCATTAAACCTCCACTCCTCTTACCTCTTCTTCTCTCCCTGTTTAGAAATTCTCACACTTCTCCTTCTTTCTTTATTTCCTTTACTTGTTTGTCCATTTCCTCTTTATAAGACACCTTTCTCTCAAAACATACATTTTTAAAATTCACTTTCTTCTCTTTATACTCCTGTACATCTATTCTACCTTTCTTCCATCTTCTTCTAGCATTTCTCATCTCTGTTTTTGCCTCTCTACATTCTCTATTTCACCACCTAATTTCGTTCTTTTTTTTCCTTGTCTTCTCTCAAACCTTTTCTTTTCTACTGTCTTCTCCCTTTCTGCAGTCAACTCCTTTAATCCTTCTTCCCCCTCTACATCTCCACAATTCACTTGCTCCAACTTCATCTTATATCTTTCTATGCTTTCCTCAGTCCACACCTTTTTCACTCCCCATCCCCTCTGTTCCTCTTTATTTCCTTGCCTTTTTCCTTTTAAAATCACTTCCAGTAGCTGATAATCCGATTCCTATTCAACCCCCACTTCAAACCTTTCTATGTCCTCCCACATTTCCCCACTCACTATCACGTAATCGATCACCGATTCCCCCCTCCCTTCCATATAAGTGTAGTCACCTCTGTCCCCCTCCTCTATATTTCCATTAAGAATTGACCACCCTTTTTCCTCACATATCTCCACTAACATTTTTCCATTCCTATTAATTGTCTTATCCATGCGAACTCTTCTATTTACTTCCTCTCCTATAATCACACCTTCCTTTTTCTCTGTTCTCGCGTTAAAATCACCCCCTATAATAATCTTTTCCTTTTCCTCCCCCTGTACCATTTTCTCAATCTGCTCACTTATCAACCTCATATCCCGCCCATAAACTCTTAACACTATATATTTTTCCATTCCTTCTCTGACCACATAATTTTTTACGATCCCTTTCCTTTGCTTCTCGCCTCCCTCATCTTCTTCCACCGACCAGTTCCTTTTTATACCCGTTAGTATTTCTCCCCTTGCTCTACCTTTACTTTCTTTTTTAGTTGCAAATTTCACCTTCCAATTATACCCCTCTGGTAATTTTTCCTTACATACTTCCCAGTCTTTTTCCTCCAACCATGTTTCCGACATTCCCATCATATCAAAACCCTCTGCGTATCTCCAGAAATCCTCTCCTTTATTTTTTATGCCTGCCACATTACAAAACAATAATTTCATTTGATTCTGCATTTCCCCCTGTTTTTCTTTAAAACTTGCTAAGCCAACATCGTTTGATCCATCCATCCCTCCCCCAACTCTTAGTTTTTTGCTCCCTTTTTCACTAGAGTTTCTCTCTCCTCATCCCAAAACCTTTCTTCACCTTCCACCCACACTTTCAAGAATCCTATTTTAATACTTTTCCCCTCTCCCTTCATCTTACTCGCCTCATATCTTATCTTCTTTTGTATTTCTATTTTCCTTTTCGTCATGTCATCGTCTAAATAAATGATGGTACCTCTTAGCCTTCTTTTTTGCTTCCATACATCTAACTTATCCTCAAATGTACCCATCCTTACTAACATTACACGTTCTGCTAGCTTTCTAGTTTCTAATACTGTTTTATCTATATTTAAATCTTTCTTCATCCAATTTTCCACTTGCTCCTTTTGCTCTTGCTTTCCATCTTTCACTTCCATACCTCTTATTATTATGTTTGTTCTCCTTTTTTCTTTTTCCGTTTTTTTTCCAGCTTCTCTCTATCTTCTCCAATCTGGTCTCCAATTTTCTATTCTTTTCTCCCATTTCTTCAAATTTCTTCTTTCATTCTTCATTTGTCTTTCTTAATTCTTCTTTCATCTCCTTTACTTCTTTATTATTCTCTTCCAACTTCTTACCCATCTTAATTTGTTCCTCTCTTATACTCTTTACCTCCTTTAAAAGTTCTTTACACATTTCTACTAACTCACGATCTTTTCTCTCTTTTCCTTCCGCTATCGGTTCCAATAAAGTCTGTCGATTAAAAAAATCTTTGTATGGATTAAAACAAGCAAGCTGTTGTTGGAATCAAAGATTAGATCTTTTCCTTAAAAAAATTGGCATTGTACAGTCAAAAGCCGATTCGTATATTTATTGAAACATTACAGAGAAACTCAAGATAGTTTTGACAATATGTGTAGATGATATGATGAATAATTTTAAAATGAAATACATTGGTGAAGCCAATTCGATTCTTGGATTTAAAATAACAAGAAACAGATCCAAAAAGAAAATTTGGACTAATCAACTTTTTTACATAGAACAAGTTTTAAATAGATTCAACATGAGTAACTGTAATCCTGTGGATACTCCATTGTGTGCAGGCGAAAAACTTTCAAAATAACCATCTCCAGTAACTTTGGAAGAAAAGAAGAAGATGGAAGATATTCCATATCAAGGTAGTTGAAAGTCTACTGTTTGCCACGCAAATTTCTCAACCAGATATATGATATGCGTGAGTTGCGTTAGTCGTTTTAATCAGAACCATGGGTCTGCACATTGGGCAGCTATCAAACGTATCCTAAGGTATTTAAAGGGAACCATTGATTATAACCTTGAGTTTAGTGGAAAAATAGCTACAGGGTCAGAAACCAAGATAATCGACGTTCTGCCACAGGCTATATCTATTTTAAGAACGGCTCGTCTATTTCTTGGAATAGCAAGAAACAAGCCACAGTAGCCCTATCATCAACCGAAGCCGAGTACATGGCTATGTCGGCAGCAACACAAGAGGTTTTATGGCTTCGTGGATTGAGTCAAGTGTTGTGTGCGAACTCCAATCCAATACTGTTACATGTGGACAATCAATGTGCACAAAATTTAGCGTTAGATGGTACTTATGAAGCTCGCATCAAACATATCGATGTGCGCCATTATTTTTTAAAAGAAAAAGTGATTAATGGACAATTTTATTTAAAACGTATGGACGAAAGACATGATAACAGGCAGCACATTACGTTTTATTGACGTCAAAACTACGTATGAGACGTTACCAAGACGTGTTAATGTCGTCATATAACGTCAGTGTGCTGTCTGGGTAATCCCATTAACTTTATGCACTGTTGTTTACACAAATTTTGAATTAATTAGGTTTTGTTACACTGATTATAACAACTTAATGAAGCAGAGTCGCGCTTGCGATATTCACGCTGTCGCTTATATATCTGAGATAAATTTTAAAAAATATTTATGGCTTGCCATTTTTTGTCTTAGTTTCTTCAAGGTTTTGGTAAATAGTTTTGAAACAATTTGTATCAAAATCTATAAACCCGTTTATGCAATACATTTAAAACAATAATTGCAAAGTAAATGGGTTTACTTGTACATATACACATTTTTAAAGAAAATTGGTCCTTTCTTTATTCATTTGGTATCTAATTTTTGTCATTTACTCATTCATCGTTAATTCTTTACTAATTACACGAAATCAACTTAAACCTAAATTTATAATATGACAATATAACTTTGGATAAAAATAATATTTTTTTAGGGTTAATGGTGTAATAGTTTTTTAAATTATAAAGTTACAAGCTTTCGAACTTGATCTAAGTTCGTGGTCAGCCTAATGATAACTATAACACAAATGCACTTAAACCAAAATATTATAATTTATGTTATCGTAATTACTAACTTTAATATGCATCCAATCAGTTATTCTACATACACTTGACCATGTCTACTGCAAGTAATAACCTCATTGTGCACGTCTGAAGAACGCTGCGACAACATTTTCACATGTTAGGACAACGTTTAACAAATTGCAAAGATGTCATCTTAGAAAGTGTGTGGTATACACTAAGTTAAATAAAATAAATAATTTTATATTATTTTCAAATTACTTTTTACATGTTTATACTGAGAAAAACATAATAGGATCCAGGATGTGTGACGCATTGTGTTTATAAGTGTAAATTGCAACAAAAAATTGATACTAAGCAGATAAGTTATTTAATTCTGTCTACATTATCATTTAAACGTTTTATTTGATTTATTCGCTGTACAGTTTAGTATATGCTTAATGCGGTTTCGTGATTAATGACTTGAATTATTGTAATTATTTAAGACATCTGTGTAAAGTTGCAAGTTCTTAAATTACTTTATAAACATATTTGTCAAATAATTCTGTGAACGTTAGTTTCAAACATACATTTTTTTATTACGATAATACTGTAAAATAATAATTTTAGTATAGCTATATTACTCTCTTAAACGCGTTTTCTTTTTTGTTCAAAAAAAGCCAACTTAATTTATAAATATTTTATTGTGTTTATTTAATTATAAAGCTATTAATTAAACAATTTTATTTTTGGTATACGTTTGATATTTAAGTTGACTCAATGCGCTCAAAGTTGGTTTTTTCTTTTCCGTGGTAATGATCTTATTAGTTAATTAATTTTTACGTCCATTGTTTTTAAAGATTTTGCTTTTGTCAACGTTAACACTATTCCGAATACGTACGTACCGTGCGTATCTACCTATCTTGTAGACGAACGTACTTTGTCCTTTGCTTTTCTTACCTCGCTTACACAAAAGCGTATTTTATTTTGTTTTTGAAAAACACTTGGGATATATGCATCTAACAAACTCTAAGATATACATGAACTACACTAAAAACTACACTATGAACTGAAAAAGTTAAAATACGCACTAAAGCATGTTTCTATACATTTTAATATATCTGCATATATGCGTTTACAAAATTATTATTACGGTTGAAATAATATATACTTAGAGACATGGAAGGAATAATTTTTTCAACTTGATTTTTTGACAATGTGGTAGTCTTACATCTAAGCATCAACAAAATGAAATGGTCAATGTCTTGTAAGTCATTTTAGTACATTTAATTTGTCGTTTAAGCAACTTTGCAATAGTAGTAGTAGAGGCATAAGTTTTTCAATGGTTAATAAAGTTTTTAACCGTAATACGGCGAAGCTTATGTTTGATTTTTGAAGGCGTGGGAACGTGATTTGTTGCTTGAGTGTGGTATTTATAAAACAACTCCGTAATAGAGACATTTTTTCATTCATTGACATCTACCTTTATTATTTATTGTTAATTGTTAAGCCATTCGGCCTTACAATGGGTTACATTACCTTTACATCATTCTCTTAACACATAATAATATAATTCGTACAGAAATTTATAAACTAAAAAAAACTTTCTTCTCTAAAATCTTCCCATCACCATCTTACTATTCTAATTCGTTAGACCTAACCCTCCCTTCTTATGCTTCTTTCCTTTACTGTTTTCATCTAATCCAATCTCTCCCCTTCCTCCCCAAGCAAAGCCTTCCTCCCCCTCTTTTCTTTCCTTAACTCGCCACACTCCTCACTCAAGTGCTTTATGTTCTCCGATCCCTCACCACATAATCTACATCTCCTCATTACATCCTCCTTCCAATACTTATTTAAATTCTCCTCATTTCCACATCTAAACCTGGCTATAAGTCGTTTCTCCCCTAAGCTTCTCCTCCCCATCAGATACTTAGGAACCCCTCTGGACACTATATTCCCATACCTTACGTTATACTTTCCTTTCCTTATCTTTCCTTCCCTCTCTTGCACCTGCGAGTTTTTATCTCTTCTTACTATCTCCTCCGTATTTAACCTTCCTTTCTCTCTCCTTCTTTCCACCTCTTCTCTTGCAAAACCTCCTCGTTGGTAGTACAGTTTCCTTTCTTCCTGTCCATATATGTTTTCGCTATCTTTTACCGTCCTCCAGCAACATTGCAAAAATTTACATTCTCTCCTTTCCTTCATTTTCTCTTCATAACTCTAACTTTCCCTCCTCTTCTATTATGTACCCTGACGTCTCCCTGTCTAAACCTAGTATCCATTTCCAATATTTTATTTGTACCCTTTCCAATAGGTTCCACTCTTTCCAACCCCATACCTCCACCCCGTACATCATCACACTTTTAATCAATTTATCAAACAGTCTTCTCAATATCCTTTCCCCTAAACTTCATACCTGCCGTAATACCCTGTTACCCTTCTTTGCTAACTCCTTTATATGCGCATCATCTTTATTATCATACCTTAGCCTATATCCCAAATATGTCACTTCATTCACTGCCTCTATCTTCGGTTCTCCCCAACTTAACTCCTCCTTTTTCTTGCCTCCTCTCCCTCTTTAAAAAACTACCATCTTAAACTTTCTCACATTTAAACCCAAATCTTTCATTTCCAGATACCTCTTATTTATCATATCTTTCATCTCCAACTC